>JAROYE020000007.1:13094865-13115696 GCA_029619315.2 Dynastes maya | reverse complement strand
GGGCCTCTCCAGCGCAAAGCGCCGCTCCGACCGCACCAACCAGCCGGGAGGTCTAGTCATGGTAAGGTCACACCATCTCCCTGGAAATCCTTTCCATGCCTGCTGGTGCGGACTCTATCCTATCATCGAACCAGCCGGCCAGACCTCCTACTGGGTAGAGAGACCGGGTGGACAACGCGTCAAATACCACCTAGACCAGATCCGTTCCATCCGCCTTCGCCCGGAACCACCCGGACCCGTTCCGCCACCTGGACCACCTGCACCAACCACTGAAAACCCTCCGCCACCACGAGCACCCTCTCCACCACCCACCTGGAGACCACGTCCCGGCACCTAGACCTTCTCCGGCACCGTCCACCTCTTTTCAGCCGCCGAAACCCTAGAAGACGACGTGGAGTGCGAATGGACACTTCGGTGACACACGCCCGTGTCACCCGCCGAGTGCGAAAGGACACTGTAGCGATGCACGCCGCATCGCCCACCTAGTGTATCCCGTGGACACAGTGAAGTGCACGTCCGCACTATCCGCCTGTGTGAGACCCCCTGAGGACGTTGTCGTGACACTCGCTGTCACGCCTGGCAACGTCAACCGCGAGGACGCCGTTAACCGGTAACTCTAACAGTCTTCCCCCCGTTACAGACGCTGAGCCCAGTGACAAACCCGGACACTTCGCAGCGTAACAGCTGCCGCCCAGTGTTATTATTTTATTTTTAACTGCTATGTGTTCGAATGTTTAACTTTTTCACAGACGTTTAATCGCCCTAAAAAGAGCGAGGAGCTCCCCGATGATGAAAGGAATTTTCAATTAATTCAATTCAAGAATTTAATTTAGAAGATTTTACGCACGTGTCTGCAGTCTGAGCGTTTGTTTTCACAAACTATACTCAGTTCAGCCTGCGGTGCGTGTGCCCAGCCAGGGTCTCCAGAGTGCGCGTATTGTGTTAGTGTTTTCGGATCCAGTAAATTCGGCGGTCAACCCCGTGTACCTGTTCGGGATTCAAACGGAGCTGGTACGTGAGGTGAAAAAATCAAGGTAAGTCCCACTAGTTGGGTTTACTTTTATTTAAGATTGTGTCCGTACTTTCGGACACATTTTAATTTATTTTTTGTTCCTATATTGTTACTGTTTGATACACTGAAGGGCCGGGAGAACTGCTTCCTTCCGGCCTATGCGATGGCTGAAAAGCCATCTGCATCGTCGCCGTTCACCGCAGAGGACTTTCCCCCAATAGAGGACGACTCCATGTCTTCGGACACGGATTCTACCCTGGAATCCGAGTCCTCTATGGTCCTCGCGAAGCCCCAAGGTGGTAGCATCCTCTCCTTCGCTACCATGTCGGCTGAGGAGCTCCATCTTATTCTCCGACAGCTCCAGCAGGAGCTCGCCAGGAGAGCGAAACCCCAAATTTCTCCCACCAAACCTGTCCTCTCCTCCTCTTCGGAGAGCGAGAAGGAGGACGCTGAGTCCCTCTCAGCCGACCCATCTGCCTCCAAGAAGAGAAAGGCTCCCTCTAAATCCCCGAGAGGAGGCAAGGCCAGAAAGGCCACCCCTGCATCTCCGCCCCGACCATCGTCCCCACTCCCCGAAAAGCCTACTGCCATCTCCCCCGCCCCAGGCACTCCCAAAGCCTCCACTTCAAGGGAAGCTGCCCCCAAAAAGTCAACCCCTGCTACCTCTGGCGGTTCTCAACCCACTCCCGCCAAAGACAGAATTCCCCCTATCGTCCTCAGGGATAAATCGAAGTGGTCTTCACTTCAGAGCTCCCTGACTAAATCAAAGATTAACTTCCTGAAGGCCCAGAACATCGCTGAGGGCATCAGGTTCTTCCCCGCCACGGAGTCTGACTTCCGTGCGGCCACCCGTCTCCTCGACGAAACCAAAGTCCCCTACCACACGTACCAACTCCCCTCCGAGAAGGTACTGCGAGTCGTACTCAGAGGAGTTCCCTCTGAGATCCCATGAAAACGAGATCCGCGAGGACCTCCTCGACCTCGGCTTCCACCCGAGCGGGGTCGAGCGAATGTCCAAACGACGTAGTGGCCAGAAATTCCCATGCCACTCGTCGTAGTAAAGCCCGCGAAGAGACGGCAATCTACAATATCAAGTCCGTCCTCAGGCTCGACATTTCGGTGGAAACACTGAAATCCCAGCCCAACATCGGGCAGTGCTTCCGCTGTCAGCGCTTTGGGCATGCCCAATCGCGCTGCACGGCTCCGATTCGCTGCGTCCGTTGCGGCGGGGACCACAGAGCCAGCGACTGTGACCGTGACCGCGAGGAAAGGCCCACCTGCGCCAACTGCGGCCAGGCACACCCCGCCTCCTACCGCGGCTGCGAGAAAGCCCCGAAGCGGCGCCCAGCCCCCCAGGTGCGATCCCCAAACGCACCTAAGCCGCTACCCAAGCCCGCTGCTACCCCAACCCAACCCAAAGCAGCCTCTCAGCCCCGCCCGTCCACTTCCCAGACGGGAAGAAAGTATTCTGATGTCGTCGCCGGCGGCTCCTCTCGAAAACCGGCGCAAAAACCAAAACCCACCCCCAAGCCCTCCCAGGTCACGAACCACCAAGTCCCCGACCTTCTAGGGGCACTCACGACTCTACAGCAGGTTTTCGGGCGGTTTAACGCTGCCCTACAACAGCTGCAGGGATTTCTCCCGCGAGGTGCCACCCCCATTTTTTAAATGGATCCCACACCTCGCACCGACTCCGGTCGCCATCGAGGGCCCAGGTTAGTCGCCTGGAACGCTTGCGGTATCAAGGAGAAGATACCCGAGCTTCGAGACTTCCTCACGGAATTCCAGATCGACATCTGCCTACTCGGCGAGACCTGGCTCCGTCCTGGAGACAGGCTCAAGGTCGTAAACTTCACTACCTACCGTCGAGATCGCTTGACGGGCGCGGCGGAGGCACAGCTATCATCGTACGAAATTCAATCCGCCAGTCCGAGGTCGAAGTTCCGCCGCTCGAGTTTCTCGAAGCGACGGCTATCAGGATCTGGACCGACTTCGGTCCGCTCGAGATCTACTCGGTCTATGCTTCATGCACTAGACCCTTCTCGCGTGAAGATTACGCCCGCATCTTCGCCGGTCCTCTCCCGGTGCTGGTGGCGGGTGATCTGAACGCTAAGCACCCCTTTTGGGGCTGCAGGGTGACGAACGGCCGTGGCAGCAGGCTGTTCGATTTCATCCAGAACGAAGGTTTGACAGTTCATTCCCCAGATTCCCCAACGTTCTATCGAGTAGACGTTCCCCCGGACATTCTCGACGTCGCTCTGACGAAAGATGTCCCCTGTGGAGATCCGTGGAGAGCATCCCAGATCTCTCTTCGGACCACAACCCCATCCTGGTCGTGCTAGGAGGTGAAATTCTAACGCTAGGAGCGCCCATTCGTAGGGTAACGAATTGGGACCTCTTTTCCAACTCCGCTATCGACCGTCTTAGTAATTTGGTTTGCGATGTTCAAGACGCGGCCGCCCTCGACGAGGCCGCGCAATCCTTCACGAACTCGATCTCCCAGGTCTTAGAGATCTCTTCGAAACCCCGCCCGAGGCGTTCCGCCTCCGAACTGCCTGGAGAACTGAGAGCGCTTTTAAGGGACCGCAGAAAAAGCCGCAAGCGGGCTCAGTCCACCAGATGCCCCGAGGACAACCGCAGGGCGAATCTTCTCGCCCGACAGGTTCGGGTTGCACTAAAGGAGCATAACGGCGAGGTCTGGCGAGACAAGCTGCTATCGCTCACCACCGAGGACGGGTCCCTTTGGAAGATCTCCAAAGCGCTCAGAAAACCAGGCAAACCCCAATGCCGGCCTCTTCACGGCACCCACGGCTTAGGCTTCTCCCCAGAGGAGAAGGCCGAAATTCACTCGGAATACCTCGAGAGCGTATTCCAAGGACATCCCTCGGACGACGAGGAGGATCAGGACTTCGGTAGCGAAGTGGATGAGTTGGCAAACGGGCTGTCCGACATGCCCGGAACGCCGCTCGACCCAGCTACCCCGACGAGATCAGCGCGATCATCCGCGCAAGATCCAACAAGAAGTCCCCAGGTGCGATTGTATCACCAATCTGGCCCTGAAGAGATTGCCTCCCGAGGCGACGGAGAAGCTCTGCGATATCATCAACGCATCTCTCCGACTCCAACACTTCCCCCTTTGTTGGAAGCACGCCGAAGTCGTCACCATCCCCAAACCGGGGAAGGACCACTTGTTCCCTCAGAACTACCGCCCGATCAGCCTTCTATCGAACGTCGCCAAAGTAGCCGAAGCCGTCATCCTGGCTCGGCTAAGGGACCTATGCGACGATTTAGGTTCCATCCAGGACGAACAGTTCGGTTTCCGAGCTGGACTGTCCACGGAACTGCAGCTACTTCGCTTTTCGGAGCACATACGCGACGGACTCGATAGGCGAGATACCGTCGGCGCTGTCTTCTTCGACATCGCGCGTGCCTTTGACACAGTCTGGCACAAATCCATAAGTTGATCGTTTCCGGTCTAAATCCCTCCATGGTTAGGCTAATCAGGTCGTACTTGCAACGCAGATCCTTCTGCACCAAGTGCCAATCCGCGAAGTCGAGCATCCGAAGCATCAGACCGGCGTCCCGCAGGGTTCTCTCCTCGGACCGCAACTCTCCTGATGTTCATGTCGGATCTCCCGAGGGAGCCCGGTACAGAGCTGGCAATTTATGCGGATGACACTGTCATCTACACATCTTGCCGGAACGAGGTCTTCGTCGTTAGGCGGCTACAACTGGCTACCGACGGCCTCCTGCGCTGGGCAGCCCGATGGAGACTCCGCGTAAACGAATCTAAATGCGTCGCAGTTAGATTCACCAGGGCCCGCGCGAGCGGCAACAGTTGCGTTCAAGAGGTAGTCGTTCCTCAAGATCGTCCCCCTCCCAGGGTTCACGTCAGACGACCAGCGGACTTTTTCAACGTCCGCTAAGAGTCAATGCCATCCGAGGAACGACATTCGTCCCCCAGTCAAGACGTTTTAGTCCTTGAAATATCTCGGTTTATCAACCGGACAGGATAACAATTTTTTCTCAACCCCTCCTACGGCGCGACCGTGCCGCAGTCATTAGCTAGAGGACAAAAGGGTTTAAGGTTTCTTCACAAAACTGACCCTAGGAAACGATAGGATCCCAGTCGATGATGAAAGGACACTGCGTGAACCAAACTCGGTCACCCGCCTAGTGATCTACCTAACCGAGACAAACCAGAAAACCGCAAGTCGATACGACGTTTCAGTCGACCGATATTCAATTTCTCCTGTCTAAATTTAATCTCCATTATTTTTGATTAAAACTATTTACTTCAATTACCCGTAATTGTTTATACAGGGTATTTCAAACAAAACAATCGCCGCAAGTTCATACTTGGGTATGCATTTTTCAATGTTCTAGACCCACATCGACCGTAAGGGCGAAGAGGTTCAAGAAGAGGTCGCATTCGCCAAGCCAACCGTCTGAGCCGCCACCGGACCGTCTCCGAGGCCGATTTGGACCCAGACAACCGGCTGACTAACCCTCTATGGCACACAGGCTGTCCCAATCGGCTCGCTAAGCTACTGCGAACCAACCCTAACGGCTGCACACCGCAACACCCGCTTCATACTTCGAAGCCAGGTCCCGCAACTTCGATCGGTGCAGACACACTCCGAGCCCGTCGAGGACGCACATTCCCCCGAAATCTCACCTTTTCTACGCCACCAGGTCCGGGTCGACTGGACCGCGAACAGGTCCATCGATTCCCAGTCACCAGAGCCATCGGATGATGGCTCACGAACCGGCAACTTTCCCAATTTTTTTTCTTTTCCCCGTGTCTGTCACCGTATCCGAACCCGCACGCACTGGGAACTGCAATCGGAAGTAGGGTCGGACAGAAATGTCCTTGAACCCTTTGATCGTCTTATGCTGGAGCTGGCTCTGTTCGCGCAGCTTGGAGTTGAGAGTAGAAGAGTTTAGGGCTCGGATGGGTCATGACTTTGGGTGACAAGTAGAGTTATGCCTTGGGGAGTCAAGGATGGTCGTCTGGGGCTGTGGGCGTTGCGCGGCCGGAATTGAAGAAATCCGCTGGGCGACGAATCTTCACTAGAGGAGGGGGACGATCCTGGGGGACGACGACCATCTGCACGCAGGGGTTCTCGCTGTCGCGGGCCCTTGCCCACGCCGAGCTGAGGATCTTCTCCAGATGCTCTCGAATCGACGGAATGCCCAGATCTCGACGAATCTGTTAATTCCTTACGAACCAAGGGTTGTCGACGATGATGCGAAGAGCCCTGTTCTGAAGAGCTTCCAGGCTCTTGAGGAGCGTCGGAGCCGCTGCGGACCAGGCCATAGCGCCGTAGGTCAGCAGCGGCCGAAGAGTCATCTTGTAGAGAAGCAACTTGCTGCCTAGGTGAAGGGGACTCCTTCGACCCAGGAGGGGGAGTAGCATGTTGCGGGCAGTCGAAAAACGGGAGCGAAGATCTGTCAGGTGCGGACCAAAGGTGAGCTTTCTGTCCATGAGAATACCGAGGTACCTCACGTCCGGGCTCCAGGGCAGCTGTACCGGTCCCACCCGGATGTTGCTCCAGGGTTCGCGCGTCCTCCTTGTGAATCTAACCGCGACGCACTTAGATTCGTTCACGCCGAGCCTCCACCGGGCCGCTCAGCCCAGAGAACCCGCACGCCATCCCCATGGCAAACTTTACCTTTTCCCATCTCGGCAGGTCAATCACCGGATTGGCCTAAGCAACGCCGCAGAAGGAAGGCCCAACGAGGCAAGCCACGCCCACAGTGTAAAAACAAAACTGCTTCTCCAGCGGAGGACGCTCCACGGAGTATCGCTTTTCCCGGACAACGTCGCCTGCCATATGGTCCCTCATCGCCGCCACAGCCGTGGTAGCAAACCAGCACCAGGTCCCGGCGCCGCCAAAACCAGCCTGCCTCTTACGGGTTCACCGGAGTGAACCGAGTCGAAAGGTTTATTTCAAATTTTTTTTTCCTTAATGTAACCCTTGTTCCTCATGTTTTTGCAATGTAAAATAATTGTAAACACACACTCCTACACCCAGAATCAGCACCCAACCGAAAGTAGCGTCGTTTCCGGAGGGCCGATTGTTACCGATGGCCGGAGGCGCGGGCCGACGCACTTTCGCTGAGTGCTGGTTCTACACCACATGCGGCATCCACATGGCGATTTTCAGTCAAATCGCCCGTGCATTTTACGAAATATTCGTATTTTTCCCCATTTTAGAAACAAGGTCGCTTATCTCTAAGCGACTCTTCATAGAAGAAAATGTTTTCGCCATACAAAATGTGACCACGCCCACTCAATTTTCCCCGGCGTTTTCACGCCATTTCCCGGCTTCCACCTGGTGTGCCATTGCACTTTTCCGGTACATCAGGTGATCCTCTAACGTTTCGCCCGATTGAAATTCGCAATTTCATCCGGCAAATTCCCGCGAATCGGCAACGAAGTCGAACGTCGAGGCCACGCCCCTAAGTTTGCTTTTCGGCGAATTTCTCGAGTTTCAGCCGGCCGATTTTGCAACCGATTGCATCAATCAACTTCCGAAGCATTCCCGCATCGATCCCGCAAGTCATTTTGCCAAAATTCCTACTTCACCCACCATATCGTTGATATCGGGGAAAACACCCAATCCTGGCGGAGGCGTCCGATAGTCAACTGTTTTCCCCTTTATAATTACATGATTTTCTCGAGCCCAGAGAGTGCGATTCTTGCAGTTACAGAGTGCGTAACGAATCTTTGAATCTCGTCCTAAGCCCAAGCTTAGCCCTACCTGCAGATTTTTAGTCGCGGTAGCACCCCAACATTAACAAATCGCCTAGTGTCCTGTGTGTGTTTCCCGAGGACGGGAACACGAAGACAGCCGTCACGAAGCAGAAGCCGACCCGAAGCCAGCGCTAAGAGTCTCCGTACCGGGGCGCAAGTAAGTGGTAGTTTTCCTTTCCCCGATTCCGAATTTCCACTCTGTCGAAGTAGTACAGTCCGTCCATTCTTTTTGTTTTCAAACCGAACCTGTTTCTCCGTCGACGCATTAGGTCCCTGTTACGCCTGCATGCGATCAACAACCTTACAACCAGATCCGCCGACGAATTTTCATTCAACTTCCATTCCGCAAACTTACCGCTATTACAAGTAGTCATACAGCAGGGCTACGGGACCGGAAGTGGCGTCACCGGCGGTGTAGGCAACACAACTAGCACCGGTGTATAGAGGGGGGCTTATGCGGGGGGCCCCGCCCCGTGGTCGCGTGACGTATGTGCTAGGGCCGTTTTTGGTTGGCTGATGATAAGAAGTGGGTGGGGCGTGAGCGCCGTGGCAGCGTTTGCGGTTGGGTGGTGATAAGCGGGGAGGCGCGATGGTTGCGATTGGCTCGTATGGCGGCTGGGTAGGGATTTCTGATTGGTTCTTGGAATGACATGGAGGCTGCGGTGACTTATGATTGACTCTTATGGGGATTGAGTGGGGACTTGCGATTAGCTCTTGGACCGACATAGAAGCTGCGAGGACTGCTGAGGAAGACGTGCATTTATATACATAATGGCAAACAAACAGGTGGATATGGAAGTTAATAAAGCGGTTGCACGTATTTATAAAACTCATGGTAGCTTGAAGAGGGTATCTAAACGAGTTATTCCAATTTTACGCATAACAATTTTAAAATACATAAATTGCGAAGATTTATCAAACGTTTGGTATTTAATACCAAAAGGAAAGAAGGCGTACCTCCAAGACTGGCTTCCTTGCTATAAACATGGAGATGGCGTATCTATTCGAATCAAAGATTGTGTGTACTGCCAGAAGCGTGAATTCCAACAAAATATGGTTGATGATAGCTCTGTTGGCGTTATTCTGTATCCAGCAGCCACGTAGTGCAATAGACTTTTCTAACTTTTCTATATTTAACTACAACTATGTAAGTACTAATTTTATATATTTTGGGTTTATGCTTCTCTTTTAAATGTGGCAATTATATATTTACAGTGAAATGGTATCTAAAACGACGAGGCTGCAATAATGAACACTCTTGAGAATAAAGTAATGCAGTTGGAGAAGATATTAAGACAGGGAGGAATGTGAAATTGCACTACTATACGTGAAACTTTAAACCCAAAAATGGAAGCGTCTTAGAGTTGATGGAAGAGCATTTTAGTACTCAGAAGTTTTACTTAGGATATTGGAGATATTCAAGAGGTTGATTATTTCTATAAGAGTACCCTGAATGTTTTTATTTATGGTAAAACATATGTAAATATCATAGTAATAAAGCTTATACAAATTTAGTAAATGTGTTTTTATTCTAAATATTATATTAAAAAAACAAAAATAAATTTTAAATTTAAAAAGAGTTTATTTATATATTGAATTTAATATAATATATAGTTATTTAAATATTATATTAATAAACAAATATTTTAATAAAAAGAGTTTATTTTATATATATTTAAATAATTCAATAAAATTTTATTTAAGTTTTAGGCCTCCTTTTTTTTTCGCTCCCTTATGTGTATCGGTTCCATAGATGGCGGCGGGGGCGACGGGGGATGTTGCTATTGAACGGTAAAATAATATGTTAAAAATTTATTATGTTTAAACTTACTCGGCATTTATTAATTTGTAGGCCTTAGAAGGAGGCCCAAGCCGTTGTGGAGGTGGTGGGATGTTGCTATTGAAACAGTAATAAATAATATTTTTAATTTATTATTTTTTAAAATTTACTCAGCATACATCATTTTGCAGACCTCACTTATAGTGAGGTCTTCTAGCTGCTTTGGTGTTGCAAACATCTTTCTATAGAAACAATAAAAAAAGTAATAATACAATTTTCTCATGTTTAACACTTACTCATTACATAGAAGTTGGGCAGGCCAAACGGTTCTGTAGGTGGCGGCGAGGGGATGTTGCTATAGAACAGTAATAAATAATATGTTAAAATTTATTATGTTTAAAACTTACTCGGCACATACTAATTTATGGTTTAAAAGCCTTTTTTTCCCTCGAAATTGTGATATAATATACTTTCTTCACAAAACAGAATTTATTTGACATGCTAAACATATCCATTTTAGAACAAGTCGCTTTTACACCAGTAGGATGGCTAGAAGAGTAAACAAAGTATAATAAATATATTAAAAATAATAGAGGAAAGTTTAATACTTACTTCTGGAAAAACTCCAAAAGAGGTGGTGGCGGCATGTAACGATTCGTTAACTGACATAATTGTTCGTATGTATTATCCATTTTAAAAATGGCTATTAAGTGCACATAAAGTAGGTAACCCCATTATATATGCAATTGCATTAGAAAAGTCACATCCGCATACACATGATACGTCGGATTTTGATATGTAGAAAAATTGATAATGAAAATGTAACTGCGGAATTTTGCGTTGGTAATAAAAGCCGCATCCGCAAAATACAATTGCAGAATTTTGATTTGATAAGAATAAAAGTCACATCCGCATACACATGACATGCTGTATTTGATTTCGATTTCAATTCACGCATATCTAAAAATTATTTTTCTTTAAATCAGTATGTCTCAAATTTTAATTTGTCATAGCATAACACATCCTGAATATGATGTTGATGATGAGCACATCCGCATATACAGTACCTCACATCCAGTTTTACTGATCATAAGTTTGATAAGAAGTATATAAATAGGCGTAATTTAATGTTTTGTTAGTTTACCCACCAATCGCTTTCACATCGTATTAGTGCTGTGTAGCAACGTTATTTCAAGTAAGTTTTAAAAATTTTTTATTTATAATTACAAAACTTGTATGTATATATATTTATAAAAAATGAATTTAAATACAATAAATCAAACGGTGGAGCTTAAGCCTACGAAATCAATAAGGGAGTTAGAGGCAAATATCCCTTACGTAATACACAAGCTTGAAATATTATCAACGAAATATGGGCCAGCGTGCAAAGTAGAATTGGAGAAGTTTGCCGTATTTCTTCCTAAACGGATGGTGGAGGCTGTTGCGAAGGAAAAAGAAAATTTCAAACCGAAGGCGTACGGCCTAGTGTATTTAGGCGATACAGAGTATAACTCTGTGAACATAAAAATGGTTAACATATAATTGCAAGAGTTCCCCATAGTAGCGTATTTTAGGTAAGTACCTTTTATCGTTAAAATGAGCGGGGTAGAAATTATTGGCATGTGTGGTAACTTTATAGACATTTTACTTTAAAAATATCCAACTTTTGTGAGTGAGGAGGAAAAACAAAGATGGATTAAATATATAAATGCGCAAATACGACTAGAAACTAAAGTGGTACAAATCGTAAAATTCAATCGAGGCAATTATAATAAAGTAGCTAGTCACTGTCTATTGAAAAGATATAGAACTTTATTGAAATCATCGTTAAATGAAAGAGCTGTTAGTAATAAACGTAGCGATCGGGTAGTTTGGGAAGATGTAGCCTCCGCGTTCGCTTTTCGTATTCGTAGTGGCGTAATTATAAATTTAAAACATATAGATGTAAATCAATTTTTGGATGATTCATTTTTCTTGTTTAAATCGCGAATTAATAATATTTTAAAGAAAATGCCGTTGTTAAAAGTAAATGCCTGCTTTAGCGAAGAATTTGTAAAAGTTACGGCGAAGCAGGAAATGCGTGAAGTTAAATGTTTTAATACAAAGAATGGGGTCATCGATCAGGGAACGGACTTGCAAGAATGGTTCAGAGAATTTATAGTTGATAAAAGTAAATAAGTAAATTGGAAACATTTAGCGAAAGGGAGAGTGGGTGGGCTTTTAGAAAAATTATAATGTCGGAAATAAATATTAATAAATATGAAATCGGTAATGGTACTTCATATATCAGGCTTCCAGTACCGATTGCAAATAAACAGGCATGTGTCCCTCAGTTACTCATATTGATAGAGTTACATCATATCCAAATTATAATACCGTATTGAATTTCACAGGAATTGAATTTCCAGTCACTCTTAAGGATATATTTAAATTTGAAAAACTGAATAATATTTCAATAAACGTGTATGGTTTAGAGTTAACACAGAAAAATCAGTTTAATGTAGTAGTCGTACGACTAACAAAAAATAAGTTAGATCGGCATGTAAATTTATTGCTCATACAAGACCAATATTTCCCTACCCATAACGATGTAGATGTCTTGCCAGAGGGAGAAATTAAATTTCATTATTGTTGGATTAAAAATTTATCACGATTAATATCCAGTCAGGTAAATAAATGGAAAGTAAAAAAATTATATGCGATAGATGTTTAAACTATTTCTCAAGCGAAAGAAAATTGAGTGAACACGAGGAGTTGTGTAAAAAGCGTAATACAAGTAAAATATCTTTCCCACAGTATGATTATATAGAATTTAGAAACGGTAAGAATAAAATTAAAGCTCCCTTTATTATTTATGCAGACTTTGAATCCATCCTCGAACCTTACGATAGAGCGTCAGCTAGACCGCAGAAGATTGCAAAATATCAAAAACATATTGTATTTTGCGTTGGATATTATTTTAAATGTGCGTACGATGACTCCCTATCTTATTATGAATCATATCAAGGTGCAGACTGTATGAAATGGTTTAACGATGAAATGAAACGTATTGGCCAATTTGTTAAATCTAAATTCAATACAATTATACCACTTAATGAAAACGTTTTGCTAAAGGATGCTACCCCTACCTGTCATATTTGCATTAAAAAATTCACACAGAATATCATCATCCGTGATCATTGCCATTTTACAGGTAATTTTCGCGGTTACGCCCATCAGGCTTGCAATTTAAACTTTAGAAATTCATTTACAGTCCCCGTAGTATTTCATAACTTGTCTGGTTATGATGGTCATTTCATTATAAAAGATTTAGTAGAAATGTGTAATGTTAGTGTATTACCGATAAATAAAGAGAAATACATCTCCTTTACAATTAATTATGATAAGACAAATATAAAATTTCGCTTTATCGATTCATTTCGTTTTATGGCTTCCAGTTTAGACACGTTAAGTTCTTATTTACCAAATTATCCAAATTTAAATAAAGAATTTGCTGGGAATGATCAAGAGAAAATTAAATTATTGCAATCTAAGGGTGTCTTCCCTTACGATTATATCGATGATTGGGCGAAATTAGATTTAACTGAGTTGCCTCCAATCGACAGCTTTTATAATAAATTAAATAACATGAATATAAGTCATGAAGATTATCTGCATGCGCAAACAGTTTGGCATACAAAATTTAAGGGAATACGCATTATTATATTTAAAAACGGATATAATGCTTCTAGCTGACGTTTTTGAGCGGTTTAGGTCAAAATCCCATAGCACATACAAGTTAGATCCAGCTAATTATTACACCCTACCTGGTTACACTTGGGATGCTATGCTTTTACACACTTCATGTAAATTACAAATTTTAAAAGACGTGGATATGCTTCTCTTCTGTGAAGAGGGAGTGAGAGGTGGAATAAGTGTATGCACTAATCGTTATTCCCAAGCGAATAATAAATATATGGAGAAAGATTATAATATCAATCAACCTTCAAAATATTTAGTTTACTTTGATGTTAATAACTTATATGGAGCTGCAATGCAACAACCTCTTCCTTGTGATAGTTTTAAATGGGTAGAAAACACGACCAATTTTAATGTAAGGAGTATAGATTATGAGGCGGACATTGGCTACATTTTAGATGTTGATTTAGAATATCCGCAAAATCTTCATGATACACATAAAGATTTGCCTTTTTGCGCGCAACATCTTATTCCCCCAGGCTCCAAATTACCAAAATTAATGGGCACGTTAAATAAGAAGAAGAAATATATTATACATTATCGCAATTTAAAACAGGCGTTAGAAGGTGGTTTAATTTTAACTAAAATACATCGAATCTAGCAATTTCAACAATCTGCATGGCTTAAGTCATATATCGAACTAAATACAAAGCTCCACCAAGCCGCAGAAAATGAGTTTGAAAAAAATTTATTTAAACTCATGAATATTGCTGTCTTTGGTAAGACGATGGAAAACATTCGAAAACATCGCGTAGTCAAAATAAGAAGTAAATGGTATGGTAGGTATGGGGCAAAAAATGTATTAGCCAGCCCTAGTTTCCACAGTCGTATAATATTTGGCGATGAATGTGTTGCCATCGAACTACATAAAACTGATTTATGTTTTAACAAACCTCTGTATATCGGCATGTCTATTTTAGATATATCCAAACTATACATTTATGATTTCCATTACAATTACATGCTAAAAAAATTCGATCTAAATAATATTAAATTAATGTATACAGACACAGATAGCCTCCTTTATGAGCTAACATGTGATGACATATATAAGGAAGTTATTAAAAGAGACATTGAAAGGTTCGATACCAGTGACTACGCACATGATAATATTTACAACATTCCTTTCGCTGTATAGCCTTTATCAAATATGTGTTTAGCTTTGCTTATTCTGACTATATCTCCGACAGTAAATTTTCTAGGCATCATCATCTTAATATGTGCGTACGCGTTTCTTCGAGATTTGCGTCTCGTTTTCTTTAGAGACATCTATAGGTTTCATATTTATCGTTCTGTGTTTGGTATTATTATAATCATCAACAATTTCATCTAATATACCAAGCCATCGATAAGAATCACTCAAACTGAATCGTTGGAAAAGTCGCTCTTTAAGTGTGCGAATGACTCGTTCGACTATGGCAGCCTTTTTACAACTGTATGTATTATAATGATTTATTCTATATTTTTGCCCAACCCACCCCCGCCAAGGACAGAATCCCCCCAATCGTCCTCAGGTACAAATCGAAGGGGTCTTCACTTCAGAGCGCCCTGACAAAAGCGAAAGTCAACTTCCTGAAGACCCAAAACATCGCTGAGGGCATCAGGTTTTTCCCTGCCACGGAGTCCGACTTCCGTGCGACCATCCGGCTCCTCGACGAAATTAAAGTCCCCTACCACACGTACCAACTCCCCTCCGTGAAGGTACTGCGAGTCGTACTCAGAGGAGTTCCCTCTGAGATCCCATGCGACGAGATCCGTGAGGACCTCCTCGACCTCGGCTTCCACCCGAGCGGGGTCGAGCGAATGTCCAAACGACGAAGTGGCCAGAAAATTCCCATGCCACTCGTCGTTGTAAAGCTTCCCCGCGAAGAGACGGCAATCTACAATATCAAGTCCGTCCTCAGGCTCGACATTTCGGTGGAAACACTGAAATCCCAGCCCAACATCGGGCAGTGCTTCCGCTGTCAGCGCTTTGGGCATGCCCAATCGCGCTGCACGGCTCCGATTCGCTGCGTCCGTTGCGGCGGGGACCACCGAGCCTGCGACTGCGAGGAAAGGCCCACCTGCGCCAACTGCGGCCAGGCACACCCCGCCAGCCCCGAAGCGGCGCCCAGCCCCCAGGTGCGATCCCCAAACGCACCTAAACCGCTACCCAAGCCCGCTGCTTCCCCAACCCAACCGAAAGCAGCCTCTCAGCCCCGCCCGTCCACTTCCCAGACGGGAAGGAAGTATTCCGATGTCGCCGGAGGCTCCTCTCGAAAACCGGCGCAAAGACCAAAATCCACCCCCAAGCCCTCCCAGCTCACGAATCACCAAGTCCCCGACCTTCTAGGGGCACTCACGACTCTACAGCAGGTTTTCGGGCAGTTTAACGCTGCCCTACAACAGCTGCAGGGATTTTTCCCGCGAGGTGCCACCCCCATTTTTTAAATGGATCCCCAAAAACCTCGCACCGACTCCCGGGCGCCATCGAGGGCCCAGGTTAGTCGCCTGGAACGCTTGCGGTATTAAGGAGAAGATACCCGGGCTTCGAGACTTCCTCACGTGAATACCGATCGACATCTGCCTACTCGGCGAGACCTGGCTCCGTCCTGAGACAGGCTCAAGGTCGTAAACTTCACCACCTACCGTCGAGATCGCTTGACGGGCCGCGGGCGGGGGCACAGCCATCATCGTACGAAATTCAATCCGCCACTCCGAGGTCGAAGTGCCGCCGCTCGAGTTTCTCGAAGCGACGGCTATCAGGATCTGGACCGACTTCGGTCCGCTCAAGATCTACTCGGTCTATGCTTCATGCACTAGGCCCTTTTCGCGTGAAGATTACGCCCGCATCTTCGCCTGTTCTCTCCTGGTGCTGGTGGCGGGTGATCTGAACGCTAAGCACCCCTTTTGGGGTAGCAGGGTGACGAACGCCCGTGGCAGCAGGGTGTTCGACTTCATCCAAAACGAAGGTTTGACAGTTCATTCCCCAGATTCCCCAACGTTCTATGGAATAGACGTTCCCCCGGACATTCTCGACGTCGCTCTGACGAAAGATGTCCCCTGCGGAGTATCCGTGGAGAGCATTCCAGATCTCTCTTCGGACCACAACCCCATCCTGGTCGTGCTAGGAGGTGAAATTCTAACGCTAGGAGCGCCCATCGTAGGGTAACGAATTGGGGCCTCTTTCCAACTCTGCTATCGACCGTCTTAGTAATTTGGTTTGCGATGTTCAAGACGCGGCCGCCCTCGACGAGGCCGCGCAATCCTTCACGAACTCGATCTCCCAGGTCTTAGAGATCTCTTCGAAACCCCGCCCGAGGCGTCCAACCTCCGAACTGTCTGGAGAACTGAGAGCGCTTATAAGAGACCACAGAAAAGCCCGCAAGCGGGCTCAGTCCACCAGATGCCCCGAGGACAACCGCAGGGCGAATCTTCTCGCCCGACAGGTTCGGGATGCATTAAAGGAGCATAACGGCGAAGTCTGGCGAGACAAGCTGCTATCGCTCACCACCGAGGACGGGTCCCTTTGGAAGGTCACCAAAGCGCTCAGAAAACCAGGCAGACCCCAAAGCCGGCCTCTTCACGACACCCGCGGCTTAGGCTTCTCCCCCGAGGAGAAAGCCGAAATTCACTCGGAATACCTCGAGAGCGTATTCCAAGGACATCCCTCGGACGACGAGGAGGATCGGGACGACTTCGGTAGCGAAGTGGACGAGTTGGCAAACGGGCTGTCCGACATGCCCGGAACGCCGCTCGACCCAGCTACCCCCGACGAGATCCGCGCGATCATCCGCGCAAGATCCAACAAGAAGTCCCCAGGTGCCGATTGTATCACCAATCTGGCTCTGAAGAGATTGCCTACCGAGGCGACGGAGAAGCTCTGCGATATCATCAACGCATCTCTCCGACTCCAACACTTCCCCCTTTGTTGGAAGCACGCCGAAGTCGTCACCATCCCCAAACCGGGGAAGGTCCACGTGTTCCCTCAGAACTACCGCCCGATCAGCCTTCTATCGAACGTCTCCAAAGTAGCCGAAAACCCTCATCCTGGCTCGGGTTAGGACTATGGCGACGATTTTGGTTCCCTCCAGGACGAACAGTTTCGGTTTCCGAGCTGGACTGTCCACGGAACTGTAGCTACTCGCTTTTCGGAGCACATACGCGACGGACTCGACAGGCGAGATACCGTCGGCGTTGTCTTCTTCGACATCGCGCGTGCCTTTGACACAATCTGGCACAAAGGGCTGATCCATAAGTTGATCGTTTCCGGTCTTAATCCCTCCATCGTTAGGCTAATCAGGTCGTACTTGCAACGCAGATCCTTCTGCACCAAGTGCCAATCCACGAAGTCGAGCATCCGAAGCATCATATCCGGCGTCCCGCAGGGTTCTCTCCTCGGACCGCAACTCTTCCTGATGTTCATGTCGGATCTCCCGAGGGAGCCCGGTACAGAGCTGGCAATTTATGCGGATGACACTGTCATCTACACATCTTGCCGGAACGAGGTCTTCGTCGTTAGGCGCTACAACTGGCTACCGACGGCCTCCTGCGCTGGGCAGCCCGATGGAGACTCCGCGTAAACGAATCTAAATGCGTCGCAGTTAGATTCACCAGGAGCTTGCGCGTACCGCGAGAGTTCGTCCGCGTGGGCGACGTCGTCTTGCCGTGGAGGCCTGACGTTAAGTACCTTGGAGTCCACTTCGACCAGAAACTCACCTGGAAAAGCAATGCAGGAGATAAGATCCAAGTTCCTCGCTGCACGCAACTCGTTACTTCCACTCTTAGGGCGAGAAAGTCCCCTTCACCAAGAAAAAAGTTGCTTCTCTACACCTCGACCCTGAGACCGCTGTTGCCTACGGCGCTATGGCCTGGTCCTCGGCGGCCTATACCCACATAATATCCTTAGAGCGTCTCCAGAATAAGACTCTAAGGATAATTTTTCCCAGCCCCCTGGTTCGTAAGGAACCACAGATTCATCGCGATCTGGAGTCCCGACCCCTCCGCGAGTATCTCGGAAGATCTTCACCGCCCCGTGGGGAAAAGGGGCCCGCGCGAGCGGCAACAGTTGCGTTCAAGAGGGAGTCGTTTTCCCCAAGGTCGTCCCCCTCCCAGGATTCACGTCAAACGACCAGCGGACTTTTTCAACGTCCGCTAAGAGTCAATCCCTTCCGAGGAACGACATTCGTCCCCCAGTCAGGGCGTTTTAGTCCTTGAAATACCTCGGTTTATCAACCGGACACGATATCAATTCTTCCCAACCCCTCCTACGGCGCGACCGTGCCGCAGTCATTTAGCTAGAGAACAAAAGGGTTTAAGGTTTCTTCACAAAACTAACCCTAGGAAACGATAGGATCCCTTCAATATATATCGTTGCATCATTCAGCGAGAACCACGCCTCTTTCTGATTAATCGTAATTTCTATCACATCGTTGTTATTAAACGACTTTGCAAACGGGTGATAGGTACGGGTGTCCTTCTTTTGTATACTATCATCGAAGAGAGGCTTTTGAAAAACGTTGAACTTGGACATTATAGCCTAATGATTTTAGGAACAGATAATTAGCTTTGCTCCTCCCTTCCTACTCGATCGCTTGATATCAACTAATGTCCCTTTGCTGGGGTTTGATTGTTTTTATAATAATCAACAAAGTTAAACCCATATTACCCATTTCAACTTCTTTAATTCCAAAAGAATAATAGTATCTTCGCCTCGGGAAATTTTTCCAGCTGAGAATCTTGGTCGCACACGCTTACTGTTATATTAGCAATTTCACTTTTTTTTAAATTTAACGGTAAATATATGAGATTCGAGGCACCTCGTCTATGGCGAAGCCTGGATCGCTGGAGATAGCAAAATGATATATAGTGTGTGCCGGCCAATGGTTACATACGCACCTGTTTGTAAATTTGCAATTGATGTATACTATTCTCACCCTAATAAAATTGACAGCGGTATCAGACGCGTGCTTCTGGGTTTGCTGGGAGAAAGCGTTCTGAGAATCCCAACACTTTGCCTACACTATCTCTAGGTCTAAAGTCGATTTCGTATTTTGCACTTTCAATTTCACATTGTAATGTATTATTGTTAGCTTTTAAAGAAAGGTATTGATTCTCATCTTCTCTTTCTTTACCATTGGCGGTGAGCTTGGAAAGTTGGTACCTTAAGTATTTCTCAATGTCAGATATTTCATACGATCCTGTTGGAATTGTTATCACATGCGCTTGTTTGGTAACAATGTTCTTACAATAAAATTTATTATGGTATCCATTCTTGATATTCGGGATACTATTGTAAGAGTGAAATCCAATTAGCGCTATTCCATACTCCGAGTCTGCATCAAATTGTATAGGATTAATTAAATCAACAGATATTACGCTGTTAGTACCTTTTAAAGTAAATATATGCGACATTCTTTCGCTTAAAAATGTATAAACACAACTAACGCAGTTCAAGAATATCATTTATTTTTATAGAGAAATTTCAAGCAAAGATGTCCACAATTTATTTGATTATACTTTTGATATTTGTCATTATTATATTGTATTTCGATATTCTTCTCCAGGTAACTAATAAGTTCTCGAGGGGGCTTGAGATCTCCAAAGCTATCAAAATACATTACTTTATCATTTCTCTTTACGTAGGCTACCCAATCAGTCCCCCGATTGTGGGATGTATCTAAATTTAAAATAGCCGCCTCATTATGGCGCGGCCGCTTTGGTAAAGTGTCGCGCATAAATACACCTCTAAAATAGGGAATCTGTAGCGTCTGAGCGCCGGCGGCCATTTCATTATCGTACAAGGCTCTCTTAGGCAGCTTTATTGGGAGTTTTTTGCATGCTGTTTTTTTAAATAGAGGCCCATTCCTCGTCGATTTTTTCGTAGATAAAGACCAGATCCCTTCTTACCGATCGCCTCCATAGCTCTATTCTGACGTGATTGCTCTTCAAGTGCCGGAAACTGCGTCAGCGTAGCCCCTACGCTGACGCAGTTTCTGGGAGCACTTCCTCTGCCGCCCGAAACAACCGCCCAACGAGGGAGAAGCCTAGACTTCAACTCCAACCGTCCCCTGACTTCTTCGACGCCATGACTTCCCTCATGCAGCTGATCGGCCAATTCACTGCCGCGGTTCAGCAAGGCGCACTCCCGCGCGATTTCCTCCCCCGCTAATAGCCCCACACCCTCCCCGAAACCATCGTTGGACCAGGTTAGTCGCCTGGAACGCTCACGGTATAAGGGAGAAGGTACCTGAGCTTCGAGACGTCCTCACTAGTTTCCAGATAGACATCGCCCTTCTAACAGAGACCTGGCTCCGTCCTGGAGACAGGATCTCGGTCGCAAACTACACGGTTTACCGTCGCGATCGCTTGACGGGTCCCTGCGGAGGGGCAGCCATCCCCGTCAAAAACTTCATTCGACACTCAGAGGACGCCGTGCCGCCGCTAAACTCCCTAGAGACGACGACCGTCATGCAGACCGAGTCCGCAAGGTCACGAACTGGGAACTCTTCTCCAAGAAATCCTTAGAGAACCTTAGCCTCGATCAGGACATCCAAGACGCG
>JAROYE020000007.1:12726402-13094365 GCA_029619315.2 Dynastes maya | reverse complement strand
TGGGTTTATCGCGACTTTTCCCGGGGTTTTGGGGTTTTTTCAGAGGCCCAATTTCCCTTCGTTTCAGGGGCGATACGACGGGAGACCCCGCCTTCATTTCTTTAGGCGACTCTATTCTTCCGGTTTGCCTCTTCCCGTTCCCGGGATGGTTTCTTCTCGGTTTTATTTTCTAGCAACTTTTCCTTTTGTCTCTTTTATTTCGGTGGGTGTTTTCGGTGGGAAACGGTAGTCAGTTTCCAAGAAGTTCGTTCCTTTGTCACGGGGGTGGTGGAAATGGTCTCGATACTTTACGCGTCACCAGGTTTCGGGGGCGCGGGTTTCTCTGCTTTTCTGGGTGGAAGCATTTCTCGATCACTTCCGAATTTGGGTTTTACTTCAAAGGAGATACTTTTTAAGTTCAGCGGCTTCTTTCTCGGCCGTTACGGGCGATTTAGCCTTTACCTCTTTTTTTAACGGGTGACTGATCGCGGGTACTTTAGTTTTTTGGTTTCTTAGGGTTTTCAGGGGGTGAACTTCTGTCGGTCTTTCGGAAACATCGACTTCTTTTCGAGGCCTGGGGGAGTTTCCCCCTTCTTCGGGCGTGCTTCTTTGCGGAAAATTTTCGGAAATCGTAGGTTTGGGACTCCGCTTTAATTTTTCTCAGTTTTTGGAAAAATGAGCGGGATTTTCCTTTCCCTTTTCGATGGGTTTTTCTGCGGGCGATTTCGGGGGGAGAGGCGCGATGCGTTCTGGAATTTGGGGTTACGGTGAAGGTCCGACTGGTTTTCGATGGTACGACAGTAGGGATTTTAGTTCTCTACTCAGCCGGGGATTTGGAATTAGTAAGGGTTTGGATATTCAAGGGTTTGGAAACGTCCGTCTCGATTTTTTGAATCTTTTAATTTTCCCGCGACAGTTTGGGGGAAGTTTACAGGAAGCGAGGTTCTGGGTTATCGCGCCCTTTTTCCGGGTTTCCGGGCTTTCAGACGGCAATTCCTTCGCTTTCACGGGCGATACGACGGGAGACGCCGCCTTGATTTCTTTAGGCGACTCTACTTCTTCCGGTTTGCGCTCTTCCTCCGTACCGGTGATGGTTCTTCTCGAGTTGTAGTTCTTCTAGCAACATTTCCTTTGTCTCTTTTATTTCGGTGGGTGATTTCGGTGGTGAAACGGTAGTCAGTTTCTCAAGAAGTTCGCCTTCCTTTGTCACGGTGGTGGTGGTAATGGTCTCGATTACTTTACGCGTCACCAGCGTTTCGCCGGGCGCGGGTTTCTCTGCCTTTTCTAGAGCTGGAAGCACTTTCTCGATCACTTCCGTAATTTCGGTTACCTTCAAAGGAGATACTTTTTCAAGTTCAGCGGCTTCTTTCTCGGCCGTTACAGGCGATTTAGCCTTTACCTCTTCTTCTTTAACGGGTGACTTGATCGCGGGTACTTTAGCTTCTTCTGGTTCTTTAGGCGATTCAGGGGGTGCAACTTCTGTCGGTCTTTCGGAAACATCGACCTTCTTTTCGAGCGCCTCGGGAGCTTCCGCTTCTTCGGGCGTCGCTTCTTTTGTCGGCAATTTCTCGGCAATCGTAGGTTCTGGCGACTCCGCTTTAATTTCTTCTACAGCTTTTGGAGAAATGAGCGGAGACGCTTCCTTTGCCTTTTCGATCGGTTTTTCTGCGGGCGATTTCGGAGGAGATGGCGCGATGCGTTCTGGAATTTTCGCTTCTACAGGTGAAGGCTCGCGACTCGGTTCTTTCGATGGTACGACAGTAGGGATCTTAGTCTCGTCTACGTCAGCCGGGGATTTAGGAATTAGTAAGGGTTTGGATATCTCAACGGGTTTGGTAACGTCCGTCTCGATTGTTGTAATCGGTTTAATTTCCGCGACAGTTTCGGCGGGAAGTGTTACAGGAAGCGAGGGTTTCTCGGTTATCGCGACCTTTTCCGGGGATTCCGGCTTTTCAGACGGCAATTCCTTCGCTTTCACGGGCGATACGACGGGAGACGCCGCCTGCATTTCTTTAGGCGACTCTACTTCTTCCGGTTTGCGCTCTCCTCCGATTATACCGGTGATGGTACTCTTCTCGAGTTGTAGCACTTCTAGCAACATTTCCCTTTGTCATCTTTTATTTCGGTGGGCGTAGATTGGAAGAAGTTAAGCGACCGTTGTCTGTGTTCAAGAAAAACACATCCTGGTCAGGCCAGCTCAGTACTTAAGGATACTTCCAAGATAAAGTAAGCAAAAAATACACATTAACCTTATGAAATAACAAACCTAAAAGTTAGATAATATAGGTTAGCAGTCTAATAAATTAAACGGTTGTACCTTAAATGGTTATATAATGGTGTATGGTAAGCATGGTATCTGTATTTTAGTTCGCCGTAAGTCGCTACGTAGTCTAAGGACGAACATGGCTAGATGTAACTAACGTGGTACTAGGCACGCGCGCCAGTGACATATCTTCAATTCGCTGTGTTTGAGCATTTGTCGGATATCTCGGCAGAGATGTAACAGCAATGTGGCCAGGAGCTAAGAAGGTGAATCACTTTCTCTTCTCATATTGTTTTTGTACGGTAGTCAATAACGCTGGCGCAGCCGAGCGGATAGCCGTCATTGCTCATCGGCGCTTTTTAGAGCTGGAAGCACTTTCTCGTAAGAATCTAGTTCCGAGACTCTCCGTGAAGTAGGTAACGGTAGCTAGTTGACTTCGGTCTGCGGACCTTCAAAGGAGATAAGACCTTTTTCAGGTACGGACTATGTTTCGCTGGCCTCGATGTCATTTCTCTGCGCCACGTTAAATGTTTATTGTCCTAGAACACGATATTATGATTTCCGTCTAGCTAACCATCGATTCCGTTCTGTTTGACTCGGACAAACGCTTCGAAAATTGTGACTATGCAGAAAATTCAGACGTAATATATGCAAGGTCGGCTGAAATTAAATGTGGTAATCTGAACAATCCCTGTTAATGGCGTTGGAGTCCAATTGACCTACAGGTTGTCATTACGTACACGTATAAATGAGTGCAGAAGCCTGTCTACCAAAATCGAAAGTTGCGCGACGAGACAATGAAAAAATTGCTATATTTAATTTATGTCGGTAAGTCTTTTAATCGCAGTGTACGGAATATACCGTCTTAATTTCTGGTACTCGACACAGGACCCCATTTTTACGTACGGCTCTCTTGGATTCTATTAACTATCGTCCCGGAGCGCGTGTGACAATACCAAAGGGTCAGGACATTCCATCGATTAGTACGAATGAATTGTGCCTTCGAGGCTGCGCGCGAACATATTGCCAAAAAATAAAATCGGAGTTGACGTCAGCATCTAAAAAATTGTGGTTCTAGTGCTCAGTCAGATTCTCGAAACAACAGATCGGAGAGGAACATTCATGATCGTCTTAATGTAAGTGGACGCATATCATGTTGGACACCTCATGACATTCGGTCCCGATCTTCTAATTACTATTAGATCTTTCTAATACGACATACAACGCATGCTGTACTGTCCGCGAAGAGTACATTTTAAAGTTAGTGCTAAGAATACATTGGATTAAGTTTGACTTTCAAAGGAAACCGAGACTCTTGATGAGACTGTACGTGTACGTGACATGGCTTGCCGAGTGGAGTTGCATAACACAGCATTTTCTGGTAGGCTCTTGTGTCTGCCTTTAAAAAGCATTCTGCTAATTTGTTACACAGGTACGTGTAAGAATTCATGCCCTCGCAATTCTCTGTGGCGGATAGTATCAGAAAAGGATATCCTGAGGTAGACGCTTTGATGAATAGCGCATGCCACAGCAGTATTGTCAACACGCAGCGCCGAATAGACGTCGTTCTGGAAAATTTAAAATAACACAGACCCGCTGCGATAGTCGTCACAGACGGTGGACCCCGAGGCCTACTACCAGAGCCGACCAGAACCTAGTTCTAACTCGTTGTTCGTGGAATCTATCGGGTATACAGGCCGCGTTATCTGATCATTGAATATATAAATGTTGTTGACAAATCATTCTAAGGAACGATGTCGCGTCGTTACGTACAATTCAAGATACCAAGAGGATGGAAGCATTGCGCTTATCAGATAAGGAAGCCAGATTAGTAAGGGTGTCGAAATTCTGAGATAGTCAGGTTTAAAATATGGTCATTTCAAAAAAATCTGTTGTCAAATTCAGACGTAAATTACTGTCGCCGCGTAGCAGATTGCAATTTGTAGAAAAATATATCAAGGAATCATACTGATTTCCCCCCCGCGGTACCAGTTCGGCGGGCTAGTTGTGTTACAGGTAAGCGAGGTGTCGTTTTTTTTTTTTTTTGTTCTTTTTTTTATTTTTTTTCTCGGTTGTATTTGTTTTTTATCGCGACCTTTTCATGGGTGGCTGATTCCGGCTTTTTCTAGACGGCAATCCCATTTCGCTGTTCACGGGCGATACGACGTGTGTGGATGGAGCCGCGCCGCCCTTATTTCTTTTAGTGTCGACTCTGACTTCTTCTGGTTTGCGCTCTTCCTCCTCGTTTTACCGTGATGGTTTTCTTCTCGAGTTGTAGTTCTTCTAGGCAAAATTTTCCTTTTGTCTCTTTTATTTCGTTGTGGTGTGATTTCGTGGTGTGTCGAAAACGGTAGTTCCAGTTTTAGTTTCTCAAGAATAGTTAGCTTCTTCGTCAACCTTGGATGGTACGGTGGTTCTGGTGTGTTAATGTGTCTCGATTACTTTACGCGTGCCCACCAACAGCGGTGCGCCCCGGGCGCGGGGTTTTCTCTTGCCTTTTCTAGAGCTGGAAGCACTTTCTCGTAGAACCTCAGTAATTTCACGGTTACCTTCACAGGAGATAATTTTTCCCCCTAAGTTTCAGCGGCTTTTTCTCGGCCGTTTACAGGCGATTTAGCCTTTAACTCTTCTTCTTTAAACGGCTTCTTGTGAATTGATCGCGTGGTACTTAGTAATCTTCTGGTTATTAGGCGATCAGGGGGTGCAACTTCTGTTCGGGTGCCCCCCCCCCCCTGGATGGAAACATAGACAGTCTTTTTTCGAGCGTCATCTGGGAGCTCGCTTCCTTCGGGCCCTCTTCTGTCGCTTCTTTTTGTCTGGCAATTTTCGGCAATCGTCATGGTTCTCTGGCGATCTCCCGCTTTAATTTCCTTCTAAGCTTTTGGAGATGAAAGAGAAAATGGACGCGAGAGACGCTGCCTTTGCCTTTTCGATTCGGTTTTTCTGCGGGCGATTTCGGAATGGAGATCGCGGCGATGCGTTCTTGAATTTTCGCTTCTACAGTGTGAAGGCTCGCGACTCGGTTCTTTTCGATGCGTACGACAGTAGTAAGGACCTTAGGTCTCGTCTACGTCAGGCCGGGGTCGATTTAGGAAATTAGTATAGGGTTTGGAATATTTCTCAATCGGGCGTTTGGTAACGTCTCGTTTCGCATTGTTGTTAATCGGGTTTAATTTTCCGCTGACAAGGTTTCGGCCGGGAAGTTGTTACAGGAAGGCGACGGGTTTCTCGGGTTGTTTTTTATCGCTGACTCTTTTCCGGTGGTTCCGTGCTTTTCAGACGGCAATTCCCTTCGCTTTTCACTGGCGAGTTACGACGGTGAGACGCTCGCCTTCATTTCTTTAGGCCGACTCTACTTCTTCCGGGTTTGCGCTCTCCTACGTTACGGTGATGGTTTCTTCTCGAGTTTGTAGTTCTTTCTAGCAACAGTTACCTTTTTTTGTCTCTTTTATTTCGTGTGGGTGATTTCGTGTGTTGAAACGTGTAGTCAGTTTCTCAAGAAGTTCGCCTTCCTTTGTCACGGTGGTGGTGTAATGGTCTCGTATATACTTTACGCGCACCAGCGTTTAGCCTTGCCGAGACGGGGTTTTCTCTTTTGCTTTTTAGAGCTGGAAAGCACTTTCATTCGGATTCACTGTCTCGTAATTTTCGTGTTACCTTCAAGGATTTGATACTTTTTCAAGTTCATGCGGCTTCTTTCTTGCCGTACAGGGAGATTTAGCAGCCTTTGACCTCTTCTTCTTTTAACGGATCGTTGTGGTGACTTGATTCGCGGGTAATTTAGCTTCTTCTAGTTATTTAGGGCTGATTTAAGTGGGTTTTTTTTTGGTGGGCAACTTCTGTCGGTTCTTTCCCGGAAAACATCGACCTTTTTTCGAGCGCCTACCGCGGGAGTCTTCCGCTTTCTTCGGGGCGTTCGTTCTTTTGTCGGCAATTTTCTGGCAATCGTTAGGTTTGGCGACCCGCTTTTTAATTTGTCTTCTTACAGCGTTTGGAGAAAATGAGCGGAGAGACGCTTCCTTTGCGCTTTTCGAATCGGTTTCTGCTGTGCCCCGATTTCGGAGGAGAGTGATTTTTTTGTTGTCCGCGATGCGTTCTGGAGGAATTTTCGCTCTACAGGTGAAGGCTCGCGACTCGGTTTCCCTTGGTTTTCGATGGTACGACGTAGGGATTCTTAGTTCTAGTATATCGTCAGCCGGGAGATTTAGGATATTAAAGTAATAAGGGTTTTGGATATATCAACGGGTTTGGTAACGTCCGTCTCGGGAGTGTTGTAACTCGGTTTGTAATTTCCGCGGACAGTTTTCGGCAGGGGAAGTGTTAAGGAAGCTGAGGGTTTTTTCTCGGTTTTTTTTCTATCGCGACCTTTTCCGGGGGATTCCGGCTTGTCCCAGACGGCAATTACTTCCGCTTTCCGGAGCGAATAAGCGCGCATACGACCGGTGAGACGCCTGCCCTTCTATTTCTTTTAGGCGACTCTACTTCTTCCGGTTTTGCGCTTCTTCCTCCGTGCACCGGTGATGGTTTCTTCTCGATGTTTGAGTTCTTTGCAAACATCTTCTTTTGTACTTTTTATTTCGGTGGGGGTGATTTCGGTGGTGAAACGGTAGTCCAGGTTTCTCAAGAAGTCGCCTTTCCTTTGTCTACTGGTTGGTTGGTTTGGTAAGGTCTCGATTACTTTACGTCGTCACCAGCGTTTCGCCGAGTTGCCGCGGGTTCTCTTGCCTCTTCTAGAGCTGGAAGCACTTTCTCGATCATCTTCCTTAATTTCGGTTTAACTTCAAAGGAGATACTTTTTCTAAGTTCAGCGGCTTCTTATCTTGGGCCCCGTTTACAGTGGATGTATATTTAGCCTTTTACCTTCTTCTTCTTTTAACGCGTGTGATCTTGTATCGCTCGGTTGTTACCTTAGCTTCTTTATAGTTCTTTAGTGCACTCAGGGTTTGTTGGTGCTAAACTTCTCCTGTCGGGTCTTTCGGATGCAACATTCGACATTCTTTTCGGCGCCCCTCGGTGTATGCTTCCGCTTCTTCGGCTTGTTCGGCTTCTTTTGTCTGCCAATTTCTCGGCTAATATGTAGGCTTCTGGCGACTCCGCTTTAATTTTCTTCTATAGCTTTTGGAGAAGAAATGAGGGCGGATAGACGCTTACTTTGCCTTTTACGATCGGTTTTTTCTGCGGGCTGATTTCGGAGGGAGATGGCTGTCGTCGATGCGTTCTGAATTTTCGATTCTACTTAGGTGAAGGGACTCGCGACCCCTCAAGGTACTTTCGATGTGTACGATGGACAGTAGGGATCTCTAGATGCCATCGTTGCTACGTCATGCCGGTGGGTGGTGATTTTTTTAGGAATTAGTTTAAGGTTTTGGAGTATCTCAAATAGGGTTTGGTGAACTGTCTTCTTTTACGTTCCGTTTTTGTTGAGGTTCTTGCGTTGCCGATTGTTGTAATCGGTTTACAGGGCAGATCCCGGAAACCAAGATAGGGGAGGAGGCGGTAGGCAGGGGCGGGAGATTATAGGGGGAAGGAAGAGGCGACGATGGGGGGGGGGAGAGGGAGAGAGAAAGGGCTTAAGGGGGGGCGCGACGGTGGGGGGTAGACGGAAGGGGTAGGGGGAAAGGAAGACACTCCGGGAAAGACCAGGTCGAGATGGGGATAGCTGGATTCTGGTAGAGGGAGAAGGGAAGGGGGAACGGGCGAGACAAGAAGAAAGCAGGGAGGGATGAGCGAGACGAGAGCGAATAGTGGAAGGTAGGACGGGCGTTTTTTCTGGGGGGAGAGGAAGGGAGAGCAGGGGCACAGTTGGGTGGAGGGGGTGGAGGAATGATCGGAGTGAGGGTAGGGAGGAGAGAAAAGACAGGGAAGTGGGGCAGAGGGGAGGGAGGTGGGGTGGGAGGGGTCAGTGCAAGGGCTGTTGGCTGGCGCCCCCCCCCCCGGGGGACTCTGGGGAAAAGCGGGGGTAACCTCGATGCAAGGGGAGAAAGAAAGACGGGGTGAGTAACGTTGTCAGATCTTTACGAAGGGAGGACGCAGGTAATAGGTGTGGGCTCAAAGAGGCACGAGTGGTGGTAAGCCTGGCCGGGGCTTTGGCGGCTGTGCTGGGGGGGAGAGGGGGAGTTCGGGACTCAGCGGAGAGAGTAACGAGGACACGGGGACACTACCGTGACGACGGCAAGGAAAGCAGGGGCCAAGAAGGCGGGCGGTGGCCGCGCGGGTTGACGATGCTGGGCGAGAAGTGGAACAGAAACGGGGCTTGAGTATAAAGGACAGCGATACAAGGGGTAGGCGCTGACCGTCAAAGTGACTGGCAGATAGGGTTGAAAGGCGTGGCAGTATGGGAGTGGAGGGGCGAGTGGAAGAGGGGACTCAGGGGAGATGAGGAAGAGGCCATGGACATTTAGTCGTATTTTATGATACGGAGGGCAAAAACTGTGGCGAAAGTCGCTAGGGTGGACCCGTCTTGAGGAGTCGGAGCGTGGGGGAGTCTGCGCAGGGCGGAGAGTGCAGGGGTCACCCGTGCGTTTTTTGCAGGGCCGCTCGCATCTGGTGCAGGTTGTAGCGATGAAACGCGTGAGCTGGCGTGCTATTTCACTGTTGTTGAAACATCGAAATTATTTGCAGGAGTCCGCTTGCTATCATGGTGTAGCTTCAAGTGCCCTTTTTCTCTCTCGGGCGTCGCTTCTTTTGTCGGCAAGATTTCGCAATTCGTTAGGTATCTGGCGCTCCGCTTTAATTTCTCTAAAGCTTTTGGGAGAAATTGAGCAGGGACGCTCCTTTGACACTATTCGATCGGTTTTCTGCGTCGGTTCGGATCTTCGGTAGGAGATAGGCGCGAGTCGCGTT
Organism: Dynastes maya; assembly: GCA_029619315.2. Lineage (NCBI taxonomy): Eukaryota > Metazoa > Arthropoda > Insecta > Coleoptera > Scarabaeidae > Dynastes > Dynastes maya. Next base: position 13,085,280 of record JAROYE020000007.1, on the reverse strand, counting down.
CGTGGAATTTGTTAGGCTTCTACAGTTGAAGGCATCGCGACTCTGGTTCTTTCGATGGTACGACAGTAGGGATCTTATCTCGTCTACGTCAGCCGAGGGATTAGGGAATTAGTAAGGGTTTGGATATCTCAACGGGTTTGGTAACGTCCGTCTCGAATTGTTTGTTAAATCGGTTTAATTTCCGCGACAGTTCGGCGGGAAGGTTACAGGAAGCGAAGGGTTTCTCGGTTATCGCGGACCTTTTCCGGGGGATTCCGGCTTTTCAGACGGCAATTCTTCGCTTTCACGGCGATACGACGGGAGACGCCGCCCTCATTTCTTTAGGCGACTCTACTCTTTCCGGTTTGCGCTCTTCCTCCGTTACCGGTAGATGGTTTATGTCTCGAGTTTGAGTTCTTCTAGCAAAATTTCCTTTGTCTCTTTATTTCGAGTGGGTGATTTCGGTGGTTGAAAACGGTAGTCAGTTTCTAAGAGGAATTCGCCTTCCTTTGGTCACGGTGGTGGTGGGTAATGTCGCGGATTACTTAACGCGTCACAGCGTTTCGTACCGGTATGCGCGGGTTTCTCGGCCTTTTCTAGAGCTTGGAAGCACTTTCTCGTATAACTTCTGCGTAATTTCGGTTACCTTCAAAGGGAGTATACTGTATTTTCAAGTTCAGCCCGTGCTTCTTTCTCGGGTGCCGTTACTAGGACGATTTAGCCTTTACCTCTTCTTCTTTAACGGGTGCAGCTTGATCACGCGGCGTACTGTTAGCTTCTTCTGTGTTCTTTAGTGCGATTCATGGGGGTGACAACTTTCTCAGTCGGTTTTCTATTCACGGAAACATCTGACCTTCTTTTTCGAGCGCATCTCGGACTCCGCTTCTTAGGGCGTCGCTTCTTTTGTCTTGGCAATTTCTCGGCAATCGTTAAGGTTTGATGGCGACGTGTCCGCTTTAATTTCTTTCTACAGCATTTTGAGATATATGAGCGGAGGGCCCTTCCTTTGCCTTTTCGATCGTGTTTTCGCGCGATTTCAGGAGGAGATCGGCGCTGATGCGTTCGGAATTTTCGCTTCTACAGGTGAAGGCTCGTGCAGACTCGGTTCTTTCGATGGTACAGACAGTAGGGCCCTTAGTCTCGTGCTACGTCAGCGGGGATTTAGGAATTAGTAAGGGTTTGGATATCTCAATCGGGATTGGTAACGTCCGTCTCGATTGTGTAATCGGTTTAATTTCACGCGACAGTTTTCGGCGGGAAGTGTGTTACCGGCAAGCGAGGGTTTCTCGGTGAATCGCGACCTTTTCGGGGATTCGCTTTTCAGACGGCTAATTCTTCGCTTTACGGGGGGGGATACGAGGGAGGACGCCGCCTGATTTCTTAGGCCGACTCTACACTTCTACCAGTGTTGCGCTCTTCCTCCGTTACGGTGATGGTTTCTTCTCGAGTTGTAGTTGCTTCTAGACACATTTCCTTTGTCTCTTTATTTTCGGGTGGGTGATTTCGTGGTGAAACGGTAGTCAGTTTCTCAAGAAGTTCGCTTCTTTGTCACGGTGGTTTGGTGGTAATGTGGTATCGATTACTTACGGCGTCACCAGCGTTTCGCCGGAAGCGCGGGTTTCTCTGCCTTTTCTAGAGCTGGAAGCACTTTCTCGATACACTTCCGTAATTTTCGGTTACCTTCAAAGGAGATTACTTTTTCTAAGTTCAAGCGGACTTCTTTCTCGCCGTTACAAGGCGATTAGCCTTTACCTCTTCTTCTTTAACCGGGGACGTTGATCGCGGGTACTTTAGCTTCTTTCGGTTCTGTTTAGGCGATTCAGGGGGTTGCAACTTCTGTCGGTCTTTCGGAAACATCGACCTTCTTTTTTCGAGCGCCTCGGGAGCTTCGCTTCTTCGGACGTCGCTTCTTGTGTATCGGCAATTTCTCGCAATCGTTAGGTTCTGGCGACTCCGCTTTAATTTCTTCAATAGCTTTTGGAGAAATGAGCGGAGACCGCTTCTTTTGCCTTTTTCGATCGTTTTTTGCGGGCGATTTCGGAGCGAGGATGCGCCGAGCGTTGCTGGAATTTTCGCGTTCTAAGGTCGAAGGCTCGCCGGACGGGGTCCTTTCGATAGTATACGACAGCAGTAGGGACCTTAGTCTCGTCTGACGTCAGACGGGGATTTAGACATGAGTAATGGGTTGAATTATCGTACACGGGTTGGTAACGTCCGTCTCGATTGGATGTAATCGGGTTTAATTCCGGACAGTTCGGCGGTAAGTGTTACAGGGAAGTTGAGGGTTTCTCGGTTTATCGCGACACTTTTCCGGAGGATTCCGGCCTTTTTCAGACGCAATTCCTTCGCTGTGTCACGCAGTGTTAGGTGATTCACATCCTCAGAGATGTGTCCAGTTTTTGGGCTGTTTATATCTTGTTTGCCGGTGCGTTTCAATCTTTGGCTTGATTCATTTCGATTTTTTACACATAACCCCATTGCCGTTAGAGAATCTCTCACAAATAGATGAACATGTTCACGCAACGCTTACTGGCGCGATTGCAAGTACGCAAAAAATGGTTCTGCTCTAGAAAAATTTGACAAGTGTTTTTTGAGACACAATTCTGATTTGGCAATTAAAGACCACATTTGTGACAGGTGCGTCAACAAATCGTTTTTTTTTTTTTGAAGCATTTGAAAGATTATATTTAATCTGACGCAAATATTAGCGTCACTAGATGTAGAACGTTCGTTCTCATGCATTATAACGCATTTTTCTCATGCCGTACTCTTTTGCGAAACAACAGTTGAAACATCATGTCAAGCTGCCTTATGCAGATATACAATGAACAGACACGAGGATGCACTGTTTTTCGCACTCTTCACACGGTAGTCTAGTAGACTGGATCTAATACATTCATGTGTAAGTGTTTGAGCATTCCGGTGTATGTCAAGCTCTTCCTACGTTTACACAAGATGCAGCGAACTTATTGCACGCAGCGAAAAAAAACAGAAATCACCGATGTTATACTTAAACGTCAGACCGACGTTCGTTCTAGCACTACTAATCTAGCAGTACCCGCAGATATAACGCTCAGCGAGACGCGTGAACACGCGAGGCGGTGGGTGATTTCACGGTTGCGACGTCCGACGATTACTAGGTAGTCATGTCGTTCACGCCAGGAAGTACCAGTGCGTATCGGTGTCCGTGCAGCTTGTTGATAGCACGGCAATCTAGGTACACCAGGTGCGTAATGGTTCATTTCACGCACACGATCTATGCGTTATGTAGCGCGTCACCAGCGTTTCGCCGAGCGCGGGTTTCTGCTGCCTTTTAGAGCTTGGAAGCACTTTCTCGATCACTCCGAAATTTCGGCTACCTTCAAAGGAGATCTTTTCAAGTTCAGCGGCTTCTTTCTCGGCCGTTACAGGCGATTTAGCCTTTACCTCTTCTTCTTTAACGGCGTGGACTTGATCAGCGGGCTACTTCTAGCTTCTTCTGGTCTTTAGGCGATGCAGGGGGTGTGCAACTTCTGTCGAGTCTTTTCGGAAACATAGACCTCTTTTCGAGCGCCTCGGGAGACTTCCGCTTCTTCGGGCGTCGCTTCTTTCGTCGGCAATTCCGGTCAATCGTAGGTTCTGGCGACTCCGCTTAGTTTCTTCTACAGCTTTTGGAGAAATGAGCGGAGACTCTTCTTTTGCCTTTCGATCGGTTTCTTGCGGGCGATTTCGAGGAGAGGCGCGATGCGTTGGAAATTTTCGCTTCTACAGCGTGAAGGCACGCGACTCGGTTCTTCGATGGTACGACAGTAGGGATCTTAGTCTCGTCTACGTCAGCCGGGGATTTAGGAATTAGTAAGGGTTTGGATATCTCAACGGGTTGGTAACGTCCGTCTCGATGTTGTAATCGGTTTAATTTCGCGCAGTTTCGCGGAAGTGTTAAGAAGCGAGGTTTCCGGTTCGCGCCTTTCCGGGATTCGCTTTTCAGAGGCAATTCCTTCGCTTCACGGGGATCGAGGAGACGCGCTATTTCTTAGGCGACTCTACTTCTTCCGTTTGCGTTTCCTCCGTTACCGGTGAGGTTTTCTCGAGTGTAGTTCTTCTAGCAACATTCTTGTCTCTTTTTTTCGGTGGGTGATTCGGTGGTGAACGGTAGTCAGTTTCTCAGAATCGCCTCCTTTCACGGGTGTGGTAATGGTCTCGATTACTTTACGCGTCACAGCTTCGCGCGCGGGTTTCTGCCTTTTTGAGCTGGAAGCACTTTCCATCACTTCCGAATTCGGTTACTTCAAAGAGAATTTTTCAAGTCAGCGGCTTCTGGCGTTCAGGATTTACTTTACCTCTTCTTCTTTAACGGGTGACTGTCCGGTACTTACTTCTTCTGTTCTTAGGCGATCAGGGTGAACTCTGTGGTCTTTCGGAACATCGACCTTTCGGCCCTCGGGAGTCGCTTCTCGGGCGTCGCTTCTTTGTCGGCAATTCTCGGCAATCGTAGGTTCTGGCGACTCCGCTTAATTTCTTCTAAGCTTTGGAGAAATGGGAGACGTTCTTTGCCTTCGACGGTTTTTGGGCGATTCGGAGGAGATGGCGCGTGCGTTCTGAATTTTCCTTCTACAGGTGAAGCTCGCGACTCGTTCTTTCGAGGTAGACAGTAGGGACTTAGTCCGTCTAGTCAGCGGGGATTAGGAATTAGTAAGGTTGGATATCTCAAGTTTGGTACGCCGTCTCATTGTTGTATCGTTTAATTTCCGCGACATTTCGGGAAGTGTTACAGAAGGAGGTTCGTTACGCGACCTTTCCGGATCGGCTTTTCAGAGCAATTCCGCTTCACGGGGATACGACGGGGAGCCGCCTATTTCTTAGGCGACTCTACTTCTTCCGTTGCGCTCTTCTCGTTACGGTGATGTTCTTCTCGAGTTGTAGTTCTTCTAGCAAATTCCTTTGTCTCTTTATTCGGTGGGGATTCGGTGGTAACGGTAGTCAGTTCTCAAAAGTTCGCCTCTTGTCACGGTGGTGGTGTATGGTCTCGTTACTTTACGCGTACAGCGTTTCGCCGGCGCGGGTTCTCTGCCTTTCTAGAGCTGGAAGCACTTTCTCGATCACTCGAATTTCGGTACCTTAAAGGAGATACTTTTTAGTTCAGCGGCTTTTTCGGCCGTTACAGCGATTTAGCTTTACCTCTCTTAACGGTGATTATCGCGGGGACTTAGCTTCTCGGTTCTTAGGATTCAGGGGTGCACTTCTGTCGGTTTTCGGAAAATCGACCTTTTCGAGCGCTCGGGAGCTTCCGCTTCTCGGGCGTCGCTTCTTTCGGCATTCTGGCAATCGTAGTTCTGCGACTCGCTTTATTCTCTACAGCTTTTGGAAAAGAGCGGAGACGCTCCTTTGCCTTTTCGATCGTTTTTCTGGGGCGATTTCGAGAGATGGCGCGATGCGTTCTGATTTTCGCTTCTACAGGTGAAGGCTCGCGACTGTTCTTCGATGGTACGACAGTGGGATCTTAGTCTCGTCTACGTCAGCGGGGATTTAGGAATTAGTAAGGGTTGGATTTCAACGGTTGTAACGTCGTCTGATTGTTGTAATCGGTTATTTCGCGACAGTTCGGCGGGAAGTTTTAAGGAGCAGGGTTTTCGGTTATGCGACCTTTTCCGGATTCCGCTTTTCAGACGGCAATTCTTCGCTTTCACGGCGTACGACGGGAGACGCCGCTTCATTTCTTTAGCGATTACTTCTTCCGGTTTGCGCCTTCTCCGTACCGTGAGGTTTTTCTCGAGTTGTAGTCTTCAGCAAATTTCCTTGTCCTTTTATTCGGTGGGTGATTTCGTGGTGAAACGTATCAGTTTCTCAAGAAGTTCGCCTTCTTTGTCACGGTGTGTGGATGGCTCGATACTTTACCGTCACCAGCGTTTCGCGGCGCGGTTCTCGCCTTTTCTAGAGCTGGAGCACTTTCTCGATCACTCGTAATTTCGGTACCTTCAAAGGAGATACTTTTCAAGTTCAGCGGCTTCTTCTCGGCGACAGGCGATTGCCTTTACTCTTCTTTTTAACGGTGATGATCGCGGGTACTTAGCTTCTTCTGGTTCTTAGGCGATTCAGGGGTGCAACTTCGTCGTCTTCGGAAACATCGACTTCTTTCGAGCGCTCGGAGCTCCGCTCTCGGGCGCTTCTTTTGTCGGCAATTCCGGCATCGTAGTTCTGGCGACTCCCTTTAATTTCTTCTACTTTGGAGAAAGAGGGAGACGCTTCTTTGCCTTTTCGATCGGTTTTTTGCGGCGATTTGGAGAGATGGCGCGTGGTTCTGGAATTTCGCTTCTCGGTGAAGGCCGCGTCGGTCTTCGATGTACGACAGTAGGGTCTTAGTTCTCTACGTCACCGGGATTAGGATAGTAGGGTTTGGATATCTCACGGTTTGGTAACGTCCGTCTCATGTTGTAATCGGTTAATTCCGCGACGTTCGCGGGAAGTGTTACAGAAGCGAGGTTCTCGTTCGCGACCTTTCCGGGATTCGCTTCAGCGGCAATTCCTTCGCTTTCACGGGCGATCGAGGGAGACCCGCCTTATTTCTTTAGGCGCTACTTCTCCGGTTTGCGCCTTCTCCGTACCGGTGTGGTTTCTCTCGTTGTAGTTTTTCTAGCACATTTCCTTGTCTCTTTATTCGTGGGTGATTTCGTGGTGAAACGGTAGTCATTCTCAAGTCGCCTCTTTGTCACGGTGGTGGGGTAATGGTCTCGATTACTTACGCGTCACCAGCGTTCGCGGGCGCGGTTTCTCGCCTTTTCTGAGCTGGAAGCATTTCCGTCACTCCGTATTGGTTACTTCAAGAGATACTTTTTCAGTCGCGGTTCTTCTCGGCGTACAGGCGATTAGCCTTACCTTCTTCTTTAACGGTGACTTGATCCGGGTACTTTAGTTTTCTGTTCTTTAGCGTTCAGGGGTGCAACTTTGCGGTCTTTCGAAAACGACCTCTTTCGAGCGCCTCGGCTTCCGTTCTTCGGGGTCGCTTCTTTGTCGGAATTCTCGGCAATCGTAGTTCTGGCGATCGCTTAATTTCTTCTAAGCTTGGAGAAGAGCGGAGACGCTCCTTGCTTTCGATCGTTTTCTGCGGCGATTCGGAGGAGATGCGCGATGCGTTCTGGAATTTCGCTTTACAGGTGAAGCTCGCGACTGGTTCTTTCGATGTACGACAGTAGGATCTTAGTCGTTCGTCAGCCGGGATTAGGAATTAGTAGGGTTTGGATATCTCAAGGTTGTAAGTCGTCTCGATGTTGTAATCGTTAATTTCCGCGACAGTTTCGCGGGAAGTGTTACAGGAAGCGAGGGTTCGGTATCGCGACCTTTCCGGGGATTCGCTTTTCAACGCAATTCCTTCGCTTCACGGGCGATACGACGGGAGACGCCGCTTCATTTCTTTAGGCGACTCACTTCTTCGGTTTGCGCTTTCCTCGTTACGGTGATGGTTCTCTCGAGTGTGTTCTTCTAGCAACATTTCCTTGTCTCTTTATTTCGTGGGTGATTTCGGTGGTGAAACGGAGTCAGTTCTCAAGAAGTTCGCCTTCCTTTTCACGTGGGGTGGTAATGGTCTCGATTACTTAGCTCACCAGCGTTCGCGGCGCGGGTTTCTCTGCCTTTTCTAGAGCTGAAGCCTTCTGATCACTTCCGTAATTTCGGTTACCTTCAAAGGAGATTTTCAAGTTCAGCGGCTTCTTTCTCGGCGTTACAGGCGATTTAGCCTTTACCTCTTCTTCTTAACGGGTGACTTGATCGCGGTACTTTAGCTTCTTCTGGTCTTTAGGGCGTTTCAGGGGGTGCAACTTCTGTCGGTCTTTCGGAAACATCGACCTTCTTTTCGAGCGCCCTCGGGAGTTTTCCCTTCTTCGGGCGTCGTTCTTTTGTCGCAATTTCTCGGCAATGTTAGGTTCTGGCGACTCGCTTTAATTTCTTCTACAGCTTTTGGAGAAATGAGCGGAGACGTTTCCCTTTGCCTTTTCGATCGGTTTTTTGCGGGCGTTTCGAGGAGATGGCCGCGATGCGTTCTGGAATTTTCGCTTCTACTGAAGGCTCGCGACCGGTTCTTTCGATGGTACGACAGTAGGGATCTAGTCTCGTCTACGTCAGCCGGGGATTTAGGAATTAGTAAGGGTTTGATATCTCAACGGGTTTGGTAACGTCCGTCTCGATGTTGTAATCGTCTTTAATTTCCGCCCGTCTTGCGGGAAGTGTTAGGAAGCGAGGGTTCTCGGTTATCGCGACCTTTTCGGATTCCGGCTTTTCAGAGAATTCCTTCGCTTTCACGGGCGATACGACGGGGACGCCGCCTTATTTTTTAGGCGACTCTAATTTTTCCCGGTTGCGCTTTTCCCGTTACCGGTGATGGTTTCTTCTCGAGTTGTAGTTCTTCTAGCACATTTCCTTTGTCTCTTTTATTTCGGTGGGTGATTTCGTGGTGAAACGGTTAGTCAGTTTCTCAAGAAGTTCGCCTTCCTTTGTCACGGTGGTGGTGAATGGTCTCGATTACTTTACGCGTCACCGCGTTTCGCCGGGCGGGGGTTTTCTCTGCTTTTCTAGAGCTGGAAGTACTTTCTCGATCACTTCCGTAATTTCGGTTACCTTCCAAAGGAGATACTTTTTCAAGTTCAGCGGCTTCTTTCTCGGACCGTACGGGATTTAGCTTTACCTCTTCTTCTTTAACGGGTGAATGATCGCGGTACTTTACACTTCTGGTTTCTTTAGGCGATTCAGGGGTGAACTTCTGTCGGTCTTTTCGGAAACATCGCCCTTTCTTTCGCTCCCGTCGGGAGCTTCCGCTTCTTCGGCGTCGTCTTTGTCGGCAATTTCTCGGCATTCGTAGGTTCTGGCGACTCCGCTTTATTTCTTTACACTTTTGCAGGAAACGCGGGCGCGGGTTCCTGCCTTTCTGATCGGATTTTTCTCGGCATTTCCGGGGAGTTGGTTCCTGCGTTGGAATATTTTTCAGTAGGCTTCGTTCCGACTGGTTCTTTGATGTTACGACAGTTGGACTGTGTATCGCGGTACTTAGCTTCTGCGGGTTTAGGAATTGGTAGGGTTGGGATACTCACGGTCTTTGGTAACACGCCTTCTTTCGCGCTCGGAGCTTCCGTCTTCGGGCGTCGTTCTTTTGTCGCAATTCTCGCGTTTCTGGCGCTCGTAATTCTTCTCCTTTTGAGAGAGCGGAACCCTTGTTTCGGCGGAAGTGTTACAGGAAGGAGGATTTCGGTTATGCGACCTGTTCCGGGATTCGGCTTTCAGACGGCAAGTCGCTTCGCGGTTCACGGGAGGTACGACGGGAGGACCTCTTCTTCTAGGCACGCTGATTCTCCGGTTTGCGCTCTTCCTTACCGGTGATGGTTTCGTCGGTTGTAGTTTTGTAGCAAATTTCCTTTGTCTCATTTTCGGGGAGTGTTTCTGGAGGTGAAACGTAGTCAGTTTCTCAGATTTCGCCTTCCTTTTCACGGGATGTGGCTTCAGGGTTTACGCGGGAACCGCGCTTCATTCCTAGGCGCTCACTGCTCGGTTTGCTCTGCCTTTTCTGAGAGCTGGAAGCCTTCTCGATCATTTCCGTATTCGGTTTACCTTTAAAGGACGATATTTTTTCAGTCAGCGGCTTCTTTCGTGGCGTACAGGGATTTAGCCTTTACCTTCTTTTAACGGGTGACTTGTCGCGGGTATTTTAGCTTCTTCTGTTCTTTAGGCGAGTTTCAGGGAGCGCAACTTCTGCTCGGTCTTTCGGAAACACTTTCTTTCGACGCCTCGGGAGCTTCCGCTTCTTCGGGCGTCGCTTCTTTTGTCGGCAATTTCTCGGCAATCGTAGGTCTGGCGACTCCCTTTAATTTCTTCTACGCTTTGGAGAAATGAGCGGAGACGCTTCCTTTCCCTTTCGATGGGGTTTTCTGTCGGCGATTTCGGAGATGGCGCCCTCGATGATGCTTTCTGGAATTTCGCTTCTTTTGGTGAAGGCTCGCGATGGGTTCTTTCGATGGTACGACAGTAGGGATCTTAGTCGTCTACGTCAGCCGGGGATTAGGAATAGTAAGGTTTGGATATCTCACGGTTTGGTACGTCCGTCTTCGATTGTTGTAATCGGTTTAATTTCCGCGACAGTTTCGGCGGGAAGTGTTACAGGAAGCGAGGGTTCACTGGTATTCGCGACTTTCGGGATTCCGGCTTTCAGACGGCAATTCCTTCGCTTTCACGGGGATACGACGGAGACGCCGCCTTATTTCTTTAGGCGACTTTACTTCTCGGTTTGCGCTCTTCTCCGTTACGGGGTTGGTTGTTTCTTCTCGAGTTGTAGTTCTTCTAGCAACATTTCCTTTGTCTCTTTATTTCGGTGGGGATTTCGGTGGTGAAACGGTAGTCAGTTTCTCAAGAAGTTCGCCTTCCTTTGTCACGGTGGTGGTGGTAATGGTCTCGATTACTTTACGCGTCACCAGCGTTTCGCCGAGCGCGGGTTTCTCTGCCTTTCTAGAGTGAAGCACTTTCTCGATCACTTCCTGTATGTTGTTGGTCCGTTACTTTAAGGACGAGACTTTTTCAGTCAGCGGCTTCTTTTCTGGCCGGTAGCGATTTCACCTTTACCTCTTCTTCTTAACGGGTGATTGATCGCGGGTACTTTACTTCTTCTGGTTCTTTGGCTTAAGGGGTGCAACTTCTGTCGGTCTTTCGGAAACATCGACCTCTTTCGACGCCTCGGGAGCTTCCGCTTCTTCGGGCGTCGTCGTTTGTCGGAATTTCTCGGCAATCGGGTTCTGGCTCTTGGCGTCGCCTTTTAAATTGAATCTTCTGCATCGCTTTTTTTTGGAGAAATGAGCGGAGACGCTTCCTTTGCCTTTTCGATCGTTTTTCTGCGGGCGATTTCGGAGGAGATGGCGCGACGTGGTTTTGCTCTGGAATTTCGCTGTTCTCGAGGTGAAGGTCGCGACTCGGTTCTTCGATGGTAGGGACTTAGGGATCTTAGTCTGGGTCTACGTCAGCGGGATTTAGGAATTAGTAAGGGTTTGGATATCTTCAACGGGTTGGTAACGTCGGTCTCGATTGTTGTAATCGGTTTAATTTCCGCGACAGTTTCGGCGGAAGTGTTACAGGAAGCGAGGGTATTCCGGTTTCGCGACTTTCGGGGGATCGACTTTTCAGACGGCAATTCCTTCGCTTTCACGGGGATACGACGGGAGACGCCGCTTCATTTCTTTAGGCGACTCTACTTTGGTTTTTGGCGCTTTTCCCTCGTTACCGTGCTGGTTTCTTTCTCGGTGTAGTTTTCGTGCAACATTCCTTTGTCTCTTTTATTTCGGTGGGTGATTTCGTGGTGAAACGGTAGTCAGTTCTCAAGAGTTCGCCTTCCTTTGTCACGGTGGTGGTGGTAATGCGTCTCGATTACTTTACGCGTCACCCGTTTCCGGGCGCGGGTTTCTCCTTTTCTAGAGCTGGAAGCACTTTCTCGATCACTTCCGTATTTCGCGTTACCAAAGGAGATACTTTTTCAAGTTTAGCGGCTTCTTTCTCGGCCGTTACAGCGATTTAGCTTTCTCTTCTTCTTAAGGGTGACTTGTCGCGGGTACTTTACTTCTTCTGGTTCTAGGCGATTCATGGGGCGCAACTTCTTTCGGTCTTTCGGAACATCGACCTTCTTTTCGAGCGCCTCGGAGCTTCCGTTTCTTCGGGCGTCGCTTTTTGTCGGCAATTTCTCGCAATCGTAGGTTTGGCGACTCCGCTTAATTTCTCACAGTTTGGAGAAATGAGCGGAGCGCTTCCTTTGCCTTTTGATCGGTTTTTCTGGGGCCGATTTCGGTGAGTGGCGCGATGCGTTCTGGATTTCGGCTTCTAAGGTGAAGGCTCGCGACTGTTCTTCGATGGTACGACAGTAGGGATCTTAGTCTCGGTTACGTCAGCGCGGGGATTTAGGAATTAGGAAGGGTTTGGTATACTCACCCGGGTTGGTAACGTCCGTCTCGATTGTTGTAATCGGTTTAATTTCGGCGACAGTTCGGCGGGAAGTGTTACAGGAAGCGAGGGTTCTCCGGTTGCGCACCTTTTCCGGGATCGGCTTTTCAGACGCAGTCTTCGCTTTCACGGCGATACGACGGGAGACGCCGCCTTCATTTCTTTAGGGCTTACTTCTTCCGGTTTGCCTCATTCCTTCCTGTCACCGGGTGATGGTATTCTCTCTCGAGTTGTAGTCTTCTAGCAACGCTTTCTCTGCCTTTTTATTTCGTGGTGATTTCGTGGTGACCGGTAGTCAGTTTCTCAAAAGTTCGCTTCCTTTTCACGGTGGGGTGGTATCTCGCCGTTACGGATTTAGCGTCACCCTTTTCGCCAGGGGCGGGTTTCTCTGCGTTTTCTAAGCTGGAAGCACTTTTCTACATTCAGGATTTCGTTAACCTTCAAAGGAGATACTTTTCAATTCGAGCCTTCTTTTCTGCCCGGGTTCGCGATTTGCCGTTTACCTTCTTCTGTCGTTTCGACGTGGTTATGGCGGACTTCGCTTTTCTGGTTCTTTAGGCGAATTCAGGGGGTGACTCGTCCGTCCTTTCGAAACTCTCTTTTCGGGCCTCGGGGAGCTTGCCGCTTCTTCGGGCGTCGTTCTTTTGTCGGCACAGTTTAGGCTCGACTGGTTCTGGCTGGCTTTAATTTCTTCAGCTTTTGGAAAATAGCCGGAGACTCTTTGCTTTTCGATCGGTTTTCTGCGGGGTTTCGGGAGGTGGCGCGATTGCGTTTCTGAATTTTCGCGTTCGGTGAAGGCTCGCGACTGGTTTCTTTCGTGTACGCAGACCTTTTCCGGTCTGCTCAGCCGGGGATTTTGAATTAGTAGGGTTTAGATGAACGCTTGATTCCGTAGCTCGTGTTTACGGTTTTTTCCGCGTTACGTTTCGGGGATGTGTTACAGAGTTGAGGGTTTCTACTAGCCGACCTTCTATTCGGTGGGTTTTCGACGGGAATTCTTCGCTTTCCGGGATACGCTCTTGTCGCCGGCGTGAGTGGTAATGGTCGCTTACTTCTTCATTGCGCTCTTCCCGTTACCGCGGTGTGGCTTTTTCTCGAGTGTAGCATTCTCGATCACTTCCTTTGTCTCTTTATTCGAGGGATTTTTCGGTGGTTAAAGGTATTCAGTTCGCAAGTTACGGCTTGCCTTTTCTCGTTGTAACGGGTGATAATGGGCTGATTTACTTCTCGTCACCAGCGTTTGCGAGGGGCGGGTTTCTCTCCTTTTCTGAAGACTGAACACTTTCCGCATCACTTCCGTATTTCGGTTACCTTCAAAGGGATACTTTTTCAAGTTCCGGCATCGTGGTTCTGGCGACTTGCTTATTCTTTACACTTTTGCTGAAAGGGGGACGTTCTTGCTTTGCGGTTGGGCATTCGGAGTAGCTTCTCGGTTTTTAGGCGATTTGGGGGTCAACTTTGCGCGTGGTTCTTCGGAAACAACGACGTTCTTTCGAGCGCCTCGGTCTTCCGTTCTTCGGGTTCGTATTTTTGGAATTCTCGCAATTTGGTTCTGGCGACTCGCTTTAATAATCTTTACAGTTTTGGCGAATTGGCGGAACGCTTCGACTTGGGTTTCGTTTCGGACTTTTTCCGGGGATTTCGGGAGGTTCAGCAATTCTCGCTTCAGGGCGTTCGAGTTTTCGCCTTCTACAGTTGGTTGGCGACTCGCTTCTTCGTTGGTTCGCAGTAGGACTTAGTTCTTCTCAGTCAGCCGGGTTTTAGGAATTTATGTTTTATTCTCGGTGGTTTGGTAAGACCGTCTCGATTTTGTAATCGGTTAATTTGCACGGTGGGTGGAAGTTACAGAAGTGAGGGTTTCCGGTTATCGCCGACCTTTTCGGGATTCCTGCTTTTCGACGGCATGCCTCGCTTTTCACGGGCGCGACGGGACCCTTATTTCTTATAGGCGACTCTACTTTTTCCGGTTCGCTTCTTCCCCGTACGGTGATGTTTCTTCTCGAGTTTTCTTTACTAGCAACATTTCCTTTGTCTCTTTTATTCGGTGGGTGCTTTCGGGTTGGGGTGAACGGTAGTCAGTTTCTCAAGAAGTCGCCTTCCTTTTCAGCGCCTGGGGTGGTATGTTCGCTTCCTTTTGCGTCAGCATTTTCGCCGGCGCGGGTTTCCTCCTTTCTAGAGCTGGAAGCACTTTTCGACAATGCGGTGACTTTCGGTTACCTTCAGAGATACTTTTTTTCGGGCTTCGGTCTCGGCCGTTACAGGCGATTTAGCCTTACCTTTTTAACGGTGACTTGATCGCGGGTACTTTAGCTTTCTGGTTCTTTAGGCGATCAGGGGGGCAACTTTCGTGGTCTTTCGAACCATCGACCTTTTTGAGCGCCTCGGAGCTTCCGCTTCTTCGGACGTCCGCTTCTTTTGTCGCAATTTCTCGGCAATGTTTCTGGCGACTCTCGGCTTGGGAATTTATCGAAGCGGTTTTGGGAAATGGCGGACCTTTCCTGCCTTTTCGGGTTTTCTGCGGGTCTTGTTTCGGAGGAGCATGGCGCGATGCGTTCTGGAATTTTTCGTTCTCAGGGATGATCGCACTGGTTTCTTTCATGGTCACAGTACGGACTTAGTTCTCGTCTACGTTCAGCCGGGATTTAGGAATTTCTTGGTTTTTATTCGTGGGTGTTTGTACGTCTCGTTGTGTAATCGGTTTAATTTCCCACATTTGGCGGGAATGTACAGGAAGCGAGGTTTTCGGTCACCGCTTTTCCGGGGTTCTGCTTTTCAGACGGCAATTCTTCCTTTCCGAACGTCGAATTCGTACCTTCAAGGAGATACTTTTCAGTTGCGGTTTCTTCCGCCGTTACAGGCGAGTTGCCTTTACTTTCTTCTTTAACTGATTTTTTCGCGGTCTTTATTCTTCGGTTCTTGGCGATTCAGGGGTGCACTCGCGGTCTTTCGGAACATCGCCTTCTTTTCGGCGTCGGGAAGCTTCGCTTCTTCGGCCGCTTCCTTTGTCGGTTTCTCGGCAATCGTAGGTTGGCGACTCGCTTTGTTCTTCTACAGTTTGAGAAATGAGCAACTTTTTTGCCTTTCGATCGTTTTCTCGGGCGTTTCGGAGAGATGCCCATGCGTTCTGAATTTTCGGTCTACGGTGAGGCTCGCTGGTTCTTTAGGCGACGTAGGGATCTTAGTCTCGTCTCGTCAGCGGGATTAGGATTAGTAAGGGTTTGGACTATCTCAACGGGTTTGGTACGTCCGTCTCGATTGTTTATGGGAATTTCCGCGACAGTTTCGGCGGATGTTTACAGAGCGAGGGTTTTCGGTAGGGGCGACCTTTTCCTTCCGGCTTTTCAGACGGCGATTTCGCTTCACGGGCGATACGACGGGAACCGCTTCATCTTTAGGCTACTCTACTTCTTCGGGGTGCGCTCTTCTTCCGTTACCGTGTGTTCTCCTCGAGTTTGTATTCTTAGCTTTCTTTGTCTCTTTTAATTCCGGGGTGATTGGTGTAAACGGTATATTTCTCAGAAGTTCGCCTTCTTTTCACGGTGGTGGTGGTAATGGTTCGATACTTTACGGCGTCCAGCTTTCGCCGGCGCGGGTTCTTGCTTTTCTAGAGCTGGAAGCACCCTCGATCACTTCCGTATTTCTTACTTCAAAGGAGTCTTTTCATTTCACGGCTTCTTTCTCGGGTTACAGGCTTTAGCCTTACTTCCTCTTTTTTTACGGGTGACTTTCGCGGTACTTTAGCTTCTTCTGGTTCCTTTAGGCATCAGGGGGTGCAACTCTCGGTCTTTCGGAACACGCCTTTTTCGACGCCTCGGGGCTTCCTCTTGGGCTCTTTTTTGTGGCAATTTTCTGGCAATCGTATTCGGCGACTCCTTAAATTTCTCTACGCTTTTGGAGAATGAGCGGCCTTTTGCCTTTTCGCGTTTTTCTCGGCATTTCGGGGAGATGGCGCGATGCTTCTGGTTTTGGCTTCAGGGTGAAGCTCGCGACTCGGTTCTTTCGATTAGACGAGGGATCTAGTCCGCTCGTCACCGGGGATTTGGTTAGTAAGGTTTGGAATTCTCAACGGTTTGGTAACGTCCGTCGATTGTTTACGGCTATTTCCGCGACAGTTTGGCGGAAGGTTACAGGAGCGGTTTTCCGGTTATCGCGCATTTCGGGGATTCCGGCTTTTTCAGAACGGCAATCCTCGCTTTTCGGCGTACGACGGAGAGCGCCTATTTCTTTAGGCACTCTACTTCTTCCGGTTTGCGCTCTTCGTTAGGTATGGTTTCTTCTCGGTTGTAGTTCTCTGCAACATTTTTGTCTCTTTATTTCCGGGGATTTCGGGGGAAACGGAGCAGTTTCTCAGAAGTCGCCTTCCTTTGTCACGGTGGTGGTGAATGGTCGTTACTTTACGCGTCACCAGCGTCCCCGGGCGGGTTCTCTGCCTTTTCTAGAGCTGGAAGCACTTTCCCCGATACCGTAATGGGTTACCTTCAAAGGAGATACTTTTTAGCACGGTTCTTTCTCCGTTACGGGCGATTTAGCTTTCTTCTTCTTAACGGGTGATTTCGCGGGACTTAGCCTTCCTTTTTAGGCGTTCAGGGTGCAACTTCTGTCGGCTTTCGAACATCGACCTTCTTTTCGGCGCCTCGGAGCTTCGCTTCTTCCGTCCTTCTTTTTCGGTAATTCTCGGCAATGTAGGTTCTGGCCCGCTTTTTTCTTCACAGCTTTTGGAGAAATGAGCGGAGACGCTTCCTTTGCCTTTTTCCGTCAGTTTTTCTCGGGCGATTTCGGAGGAGATGGCGCGATCGTTCGGAATTTTCGTCTACTGGTGAAGCTCGCGACTCGTTCTTCGTGGTC
Source organism: Dynastes maya (assembly GCA_029619315.2). Lineage (NCBI taxonomy): Eukaryota > Metazoa > Arthropoda > Insecta > Coleoptera > Scarabaeidae > Dynastes > Dynastes maya. The sequence continues at coordinate 13,068,519 of JAROYE020000007.1, read as the reverse complement.
GCGTAGGTCTTATCTCGTCTACGCACATTTGGAATGTAGGGTTTGGATATCTCACGGTTTGGTAAGCGTCTCGATGTTGTATCGTTTTCTTTCCGCGACGTTTCGGCGGGAAGGTTACAGGAGCGAGGTTTCTCGGTTATGCGACTTTTCCGGGATTCGCTTTTCAGACGGCATTCCTTCGCTTTCAGGGGTACGACGGAGACCCTTATTCTTACGACTCTACTTCTCCGGTTTGCGTTTCGTAACGGTGAGGTTTCTTCCGAGTTGTAGTTCTTCTGAATTTCCTTTGTCTTTTTATTTCGGGGGTTTCGGGGTGAAACGGAGCAGTTTCTCAGGTTCGCCTTCCTTGTCCGGTGTGTGGAAGGCTATTCTTTCGCGTCACCAGCGTTCGTCGAGCGCGGTTTCTCTGCCTTTCTTGGTGGGCACTTCTCGATCACTCTGATTTCTTACCTTCAAGGAGATCTTTTCAAGTTCGGCTTCTTCTGCGTTACAGGGATTGTTTCTCTTTTTAACGGTGACTTATCGAGGGTGCTTCCTTTGTCTAGGCGATTTAGGTGGGCATCTTCTGCGGTCTTTCGGAACATCGCCGCCTCGGGGCTTCCCTTCTTCGGTCGCTTCTTTTGTCGAATTCTCGCAATCGTAGTTCTGGCGACTCCGCTTTTTTCTCTACGTTTGGAGAATGAGCGGAACGCTTCCTTTGCCTTTTGATCGGTTTTTTTGCGGGATTTCGGAGATATGGCGCGATGCGTCTGGATTTTCGTTTCGAAAGTGAGGTTTCGCGCTCGGTTTTCGATGGTACGGCGTAGGCCTAGTCTGTCTACGTCACGGGATTTAGGATTATGGGTTTATTCTCAACGGGTTTGGTAAGTCCGCCGTCGATGTTGTAACGGTCTATTTCCCGACAGTTTTCGGGGGATGGTGGCGGGAAGTGTTCAGGAAGGAGGTTTCTCGTTATCGCGCTTTTTCCGGGGTCGGCATTTCGACGCAATTCCTTCGCTTCCGGGGTAACGGAGAGGTCTTGATTTCTTTACGGTCTACTCCTTCCGGTTTGCGGTTTTCCTCCGGTACGGTGATGGTTTTCTCGAGTTGGTTTCTTCTAGCAAACATTTTCCTTTGGCTTCTTTTCGGTGGTGATTTCGTTGGTGAACGGGTCATTTTTCAAGGAAGTCCGCCTTCCTTTGTCACGGTGTGGTTAGGGTTTCGTATTTTCGCGTCACCGGTTTCCCGGGGTTTCTTGCCTTTGTCTTCGGCTGGAGATTTCGATCCTTCGTAATTTCGGTTCTTCAAAAGAGACCTTTTTTCAGGTTCGGCGGCTTCTTTCGGCGTTCAGCGATTACCTTTACCTCTTCTCTTTCGGGGATTGATCGCGTGCTTTAACTTCTTCTGTTCTTTAGGATTTGGTCGCAACTTCTGCGTCTTTCAGGAACACGGTTTCTTTTCGCCGCCTCGGGCTTTCGCTTCTTCGGCGTTCGCTTCTTTTGTCGGATTTCTCGCATCGTAGGTTTTGGCGACTTCCGTTTCAATTTCTTCTCAGTTTTGGAGAGAGCGGACGCTTTCCTTGCCTTTTCGTCGGTTTTTCGCGGCCGATTTCGGAGTTGGCGATGCGTTTTCGGGAAATTTTTGGGGTTCTACGTTGAAGTCTCGCGACTGTTCTTTTCGAGGGTAACGACAGTAGGTCTTAGCCCTTGTCTACGGTTTGCCGGGGATTTAGGAATTAGTAAGGTGTTTGGATATCTCACGGTTTGGTACTTCGTTCGATTGTTGTAATCGTTTTAATTTCCGCGACAGTTTCGGCGGAAGTTTAGGAGCGAGGGTTTCTCCGGTTTATCGCGAACCTTTTCCGGGTATTCCGGTTTCGGAACGGCAATTCCTTGCTTTCACGGTAATCCGGGAGACTTTCGGCGTTTCTTAGGCCCCTTCTTCTTCCGGTTTGCGCTTTCCTTCCGTTTCCGGGTTTCTTCTCGATTGTAGTTCTTCTAGCAACATTTCCTGTCCTTTATTTCGACGGGTGATTCCGTGTTGACCGTAGTAGTTTCCTCAGTAAGTGTCGCCTTCTTTTCAGGTGGTGTTGGAATTCTGTTCTTTACGTCACCAGCGTTTCGCCGGCGCGGGTTTCTCGCCTTTTCTAAGCGGAGCACTTCTTCGACCCGTTCGTAATTTTCGGTTACCTTAAAGCGAGTTCTTTAGGTCGCGGGTTTCTTTCTCGCTGTTACAGAGTGATTTACCCTTTACCTCTTCTTCTTAATTGGGTGACTTGAATCGCGGGTACTTTTAATTCTCGTTTCTTTGGCGTTACGGGGAAGCCTTCTGTCGTCTTTCGGACATCGCCCTTCTTTTCGAGGCTGGGTTCCCTTTTCGGGCGTCGCTCTTTTGTCGGATTTCGGCAATCGAGTTCTGGCGACTCCGCTTTAGTCTTCTCCGCGTTTTGGAGAACGTCTGTGGCAATCTCTCCTTTGCCTTTTTCGATCCGCTTTTTTCTGCGGGCTTTTCGGAGGAGATGCCCTTGCTTTCTGGAATTCGCTTTTTACGGTGAAGCTTCGCGACCGGTTCTCCGATGGTTCGACAGTAGTGTTCTTGTAGTCTGGGCTGTCTCCGGGATTTACGAATTAGTAGGGTTTGTATCTCAACGGTTTGGGTAAGGTCCGTTAGATGGTTTGTACCCTTTTTGGAATTCGCGGTTTTAGGGTTTTTTTTTTTTTTTTTTTTTTTTTTTTTTTTTTTTTTTTTTTTTTTTTTTTTTTTTTTTTTTTTTTTTTTTTTTTTTTTTTTTTTTTTTTTTTTTTTTTTTTTTTTTTTTTTTTTTTTTTTTTTTTTTTTTTTTTTTTTTTTTTTTTTTTTTTTTTTTTTTTTTTTTTTTTTTTTTTTTTTTTTTTTTTTTTTTTTTTTTTTTTTTTTTTTTTTTTTTTTTTTTTTTTTTTTTTTTTTTTTTTTTTTTTTTTTTTTTTTTTTTTTTTTTTTTTTTTTTTTTTTTTTTTTTTTTTTTTTTTTTTTTTTTTTTTTTTTTTTTTTTTTTTTTTTTTTTTTTTTTTTTTTTTTTTTTTTTTTTTTTTTTTTTTTTTTTTTTTTCTAGGGGATTTTCGCATTCAGGGGTCATTAGCGTTTTTCATCAGGACTTCTTTTCGGCGTTCGGGCTTCCCCCTTTTCCGTCGCTTCTTTGCGGATTGTCCGGTCATTTAGTTCTGCTCGTTTTTCGGCGAATCGGTGGGAAATTGTCGGCTTTCAATCCTTCTTTCGGTTTCGGGGCCCCCGGGGACGGCGCTCGTTTTGGGATTTCGCCAATGCGTAGGTTCTGGCTTTCTTGATGGTACACTTTGATAGTCGACCTTCGTTAGCCTTTGATTTGTTCGGTTTTCCTGGGGGATACGGCGATCATTGTCTATCGTTTAATTTTGCGACGTTTCTCGGTGTAAGGCAGCGAGGGTTATTCTCGGTTATCGATTTTCCGATTCTTTTGCGTTTTGGAAATCGGCAATTCCTTGGTGGGTTTTTGGGGAACGTCCGCGTATTTCGTTATTTCGACCTTCTCGGAGGTTTTGGGGACGGTTTCGGTTTCTTTCGAGTTTTTCTTCGGCAATTTCGGCTCTTTTTCGGGGTGATTCGACGGTGAAACGGTTCAGTTCTTCAGGATTCGCTTCTTACGGTTCGTGTATCGTCCGGATTACTTACGGTCCAGCTTTCGGGGTCGCCGTTTCCTGCCTTTTAAGTGGGATTTCGGGAAAAATCGGTAATTGGGTTTCCCCAAAGGACCTTTTTCGTTCACGGCTTTTTGGCAGTTCGGTTTAGCCTTTACGCGTACCTTTAGGGTGCCGATCCTACTTTTCTCTGGTCTTTCGATCCCGGGTAATTTCGGTTCTTCGAAACATACTTTTCTTCAGGGCCCCTTTTGGGCTCGCCTTCGGGATAGCTTTTATCCAATTTTTTAAGTCTGGCCTGGGCTCGCTTTATTCTTCTCAGCTTTGGGATGAGCGTAGCCGTTCTTTGCCTTTATCGGTTTTTCTCGGCATTCGGAGCTTAGATGCTCGCTGCGTTCTTTTTCGGCTTTCGGCGTGCTCGCTCGTTTTCATTTAACGTTTTGATCAGCGGGATTTAGTTGTTTTTGGATGTTCTCGGTTGGAACTCGATGATGGCGGATCGGTTGAATTTCCGCTAAGTTGGGGCTTGCGAACGGGGTTTCTGGTTAGGCGATTTTCCTGGATTCGTGGCTTGAAATTATTGGTTACGGAGATACCGGAGGGCCCGTCTTTTTTGGGATTATTTCCGGTTGCGCGTTCTCGAGTGATGGGCTGGGTTTATTTTGCTAGCCATTTGGGTTTGTCTCTTTTTTCGCGGGCTTTCGGTGTTGAAACGGTAGTCAGTTTCTCAAGTAGTTCGCCTTCCTTTGTCACGGTGGTGGTGGTAATGGTCTCGATTACTTTACGCGTCACCAGCGTTTCGCCGGGCGCGGGTTTCTCTGCCTTTTCTAGAGCTGGAAGCACTTTCTCGATCACTTCCGTAATTTCGGTTACCTTCAAAGGAGATACTTTTTCAGGTTCAGCGGCTTCTTTCTCAGCTGTTACAAGTGATTTAGCCTTTACCTCTTCTTCTTTAATGGGTGACTTGATCGCGGGTGCTTTAACTTCTTCTAGTTCTTTAGGCGATTTAGGTGGCGCAACTTCTGCCGGTCTTTCGGAAACATCGACCTTCTTTTCGAGTGCCTCGGGAGCTTCCGCTTCTTCGGGCGTCGCTTCTTTTGTCGGTAATTTCTCGGCAATCGGAGGTTCTGGCGACTCCGCTTTAGTTTCTTCTACAGCGTTTGGAGAAACGAGCGGAGATGCTTCCTTTGCCTTTTCGATCGGTTTTTCTGCGGGCGATTTCGGAGGAGATGGCGCGATGCGTTCTGGAATTTTCGCTTCTACAGGTGAAGGCTCGCGACTCGGTTCTTTCGATGGTACGACAGTAGGGATCTTAGTCTCGTCTACGTCAGCCGGGGATTTAGGAATTAGTAAGGGTTTGGATATCTCAACGGGTTTGGTAACGTCCGTCTCGATTGTTGTAATCGGTTTAATTTCCGCGACAGTTTCGGCGGGAAGTGTTACAGGAAGCGAGGGTTTCTCGGTTATCGCGACCTTTTCCGGGGATTCCGGCTTTTCAGACGGCAATTCCTTCGCTTTCACGGGGGATACGACGGGAGACGCCGCCTTGATTTCTTTAGGCGACTCTACTTCTTCCAGTTTGCGCTCTTCCTCCGTTACCGGTGATGGTTCCTTCTCGAGTTGTAGTTCTTCTAGCAACATTTCCTTTGTCACTTCCGTAATTTCGGTTACTTTCAAAGGAGGTACTTTTTCAAGTTCAACGGCTTCTTTATCGCCTGTTACAGGCGATTTAGCCTTTATCTCTTCTTTAACGAGTGACTTGGGCGCGGGTATTGTTGGTTTCTCTAGTTCCTTAGGCAATTTAGAAGGAATACTATATGCTTGTCTATCAACAATATCGATCTTCTTTGCGACCTCCTTTACCGTTTTAGCATCCTCAAGCGTTACGTCTTTAGCTTGTCGTTTTGCTGTAGTACTCTGTTCACTTGGTTTTAATGTAGTTGTTGCAAAAGGCTTTAATGGCGCAGGTCTAAAGGAATCCGACTTTCCTATTATCTGTAGTTTCTGTTTTGAGGCGGTTGTTTGTGATGGTTGCTGTGAAGCTGCTTCAAAAATTTGTTTTTGCTGTTCGAACTTTTCTTTCATTTTTCTCCTGTTATCTAAGCACTGGCTGTCTCCAGGTATTCTTGAGACCTCTCGTACTTGTGTTTTTTGCAATTTTTCAAATTTTCCACGTATTTGTGCAAAGGTTTCAAATTTTTCTTCTTCTGCGTTAACAGCGCCTTCATGCGGTGTAGTTTCCTTTTTTATCGGCGTCTTATCTTTCTGATGTTCACGTTTTCCGTGCAAATCGAACCTTAGTTTATCTTTGTCGGGTTGAAGGCTCTCGCGTATGCTCTTTGTATACGCATCTTCGGAATATTTCTTAACTAGTTCTATAGTTTTTATCACTTTTTTATCTATTTCATTTATTTGGAATGTTGGTTCAAAGGTTTTGATTATTTTTTCGTCAAGTCTTAAAATATTCAGTTGGGATTTATCTTCTTTTAGTACGTCATATTCCTTTAATTTAGCGGACTCACTTACCGCGTGTTCTATTTCTGTTTCAGCTGAGCTGACACTATCTTTCAAATGTTCGAGAGAAGCTGATGGTAATATTGTTATTTGTTGTCCCTCGGGTGTAGGCGTTAAATCAGGTTTTATTTCCTTTATATCGGCTTTTATCTGCCGGCTTGCCTCTAGTACTTCTGAAATAACTTTTCTCACGTCTGAAGAGCTGATGACATCATGCTTCAAGTCTTCTATTTTAAATTCAGTTGGTCGTTGTTTCATTTCCTTCACCGTGGTTTTAATGATAATTTCTTCTGTTAAATCGTCTATTGTTCGATCTCTGCTGATATCAGTTATGTCAGTTAATTCTTTTTCAGACGTTGATTCTATTTGAGATTCTCTCTCTTCACTGGGCCGCATATCCTTGAGTATGCTCTCCGTGATAAGCGCTTCCTTCACTTCTGACGGCAAGGCTATAACAGATACTAGCTTAGTGTTGGATATTAGAACTTCTTTTATTATACTAGAATCAGTTGAAGTTTCATCCTCTATCTCACCGTTCAGTTCTACCATTCCTTTTTCCTTGTCATAATCGGGAGATTTTGTAATTAAATCTTTACTCTTAGATTCGATATCTGGGTGCTTCATTGTCTCTGTTTTTAAAACGTCTTTTCCAGGACCGATTTGTTGAATAATAATCTTTTCACAAACCGGCTCCAAACATGGCATACCAGGAGGTGGAGTGGGAGCTTTATCTAGGGACATTATTACATATTCTATTGTTTTCTCTTTTTCCGTAACAACTATTTCTTTTTCAATTTGATCTTCTACAGCTGAAAGCCGTCTTTGAATTTCGTCTTCTGTTAAGGGTTTCTCAGGACTATCATGTTTCCTTGGTTCTTTAGGTGGTATAGCTTCTACGTAAGCTTCACTAGTTTTGTCTAGTAACGGCGGTGTTTTAGGCTTTTTCAGAGATTGTATCTCCGAGGACTTCGAAATTAAACTTTCAAACATTTGTTTAGCTTGTTTGACAGTCTTGTATTCAATTTCAATTTCAGGTTCGCTAACAGGCACTTCCGGTTTTATATCTACTAATAAAGGTTCTGGCGTTTTAGATTTGATTTCTACAGTTGGTGGGGGTTTCACATCTACCCCAAACTTTGCAATTTTTGGCAATTTTTTAGACAGGGATTCATCATCGCTATCTTCAAATTCGCTAGACTTGCTGAATATTTTCTGCAGTTCGGCTATTTTTGGACCGACATGTTTGGGTGTTAGGTGAGTCCGTTCTTTCGGTTTTAGACTCTCGGATATAGCTCTATCTTCCACGTCACTATCTACATCTTTAGAGGTTTTTTCAGGTATTTCGATTTGTTCGAAGGTATCGTCTAATTGAGCTAAAGTTTCTGTTGACCCTCGGAGGACCTCTTCTTCTTTCAAACTGGATAATTCGTCCTCCGAATCTACAATTTCCCGTTTTCGTCTAAGGTGCTCAATATGCGAAGTAACCTTTGTTTGTTCTTCTATGAATTTTATTTTTGCCTTAACGTCTCCTGAGCCCCTTCGCTTATCCAAAACATCTTCCCCTTCAACTTTAGAGATGTCCGTTACCACCACAGGTGCTTCCTCTATCCTTATAGGGCTATTCGAAGCATCTTTAGTGTCAATTTGATCCGTTAATGTAGCCGCCTCTGAAGTATCGACATGTGAAAGAGGTAAGGAAGAAGATTCCGGAAATTCAATAGGGCTAGTTCCAATTTCTGTTAAGTGTGTGTCTGAGTCCATAATGGGTGGTAATTCATCAGCTTGAATAGGGCTTAAACCAGCATCGGTAAGTTCTCCTTCTTCCTGTTCAACATCATCAGCAATATCTGAAGCAAATCCAGTCGTTTGTAACCCCGGCGTGGTGCCAGGCATCATTTTCGTTGAGCTCAATGTATCTGTTGTACCGCGAGTTATAGAGATACCTGTATCTGAGCCGTGATGGGATAAACTGTCATCTATCGGTGATTCTAAGTTTTTGTCCGCTTTTTCGGTACTATCATAGCGGTAAACCTCCTTTTTACCGCTAAAATTAACGGTTTCTTCTCGTTTCTTCAATGTTACTTCAGTTATACTTCCGGGTTGGATTATGTAATCTTCCTTACGATGTCCTTCTTGTATAATTGATTCGCCCGTACCAGCTCGAGCAGTCATTCCAACATCTACCTTTTCCGATGTTTCCGCTCCAGAAGTGTCTTTTCTCGTAGTAATTACAGATATGTGTGATTGCGAATGAATTGATATTTCTACGTCTTTTGTTCCGTACAAGGTAAGTCTGCTTTCCGCAGTCGCGGATGCTTCTTTCGTATGTACTTCCTTACGACCTATTACTAACTCTAATGTAGGCACTAAATGGGAATTGTCCGATAGGGTTGCGGAAGGAACTTTTGGATTATGGGGATCGGGTTTGTCAAGAGGGGAGGTCCCTCTCGTCGTGAATTGCGTCCCCGCCGTTTGTTCGACGGAACTCACGAGTCTATTCGGAACGTGAGCCGTGAGATCGCTCTCTTCTTTGACAAACTTTATACGTTTACCTTCGTCGCCCTTCTCTACCATTCCCGTTATTTTGATTGATTCAGTCTTATATTGTCCAGTCTCACCAAAGTCTTTTTCGAGCATTCTAACATCTGTAACCTTTTCGACGACGATATCGCCAGATTGATCTTTAAATGTGACGCTAGTTCTTTGCTCCTTAGATTCAACTGGGGTTTTAGCTTTACCAGCGCCGCCTTGCAACCTTTCCACCTTCCTCGCTTCTTTACGCTCCCAATCTTCAGGTCTCTTCGAGTCCTTAACGCCTTTTTCTTCTGGTGATATATTAGTGAGTTTCAATTCGCCCGGTCGGGCGGGATCGCTTTCGATAACCTTATATTCGTCCTGGCCTACGCGCACTACCCCGGTTAGCTTGTCCGGTGTCGGCGCTAGATATTCCCAGTCGAGATCTTCGGTGGACGCTAATCGTTTCCTATCACCGGCGAGTAATCGAATTTGATGTTTGTAATAATCGCGGATATCATCGTATTGCGTGACGTCTTGCGATTCGAGATTACCGTACGGCCGATCGTGTTGGTAACTCTCCAAATATAGACGATCCGCGTCGTCAGCGGCATCTTCACTAGGCGTAGGCGTCTCCAGCAGGTACTGGTCCTCGCGAAAACCGTCTGTATCCAAAGAATCGTCATCGTCTTGCGGAGACGCGGTTGCTGCGGACGTAGGCGTGTTATAATTTCGACACAGAGATAGAGAGACAAACAGAGCGTAAGTTGGGTAAAGGGGAACGAGACGCGTGTGTGTTGATTGGCGAATTAACGTGTTTTCGTGTGTAGAGTCCAGAAAAGGCAGCGTGCAACAGGAACAACCGATTATTTCACTTGAATAGAGATTTACAGCAGAAAATAAATCACATTGTATGTATGGTCTAACACCTCTTCATACGACACCATTCTCTCGCTAAAAATGATATGTATGAAGTTTCGGAATGGATGTGACGTAATATCGTATGTGTACTTTATATATATATGTATAAAAATAGGTACTCGGGGTATCGAAAAGGGATAACGGGGTTGGGATTTGAACATTCGGATGTCAACAGCCATGGCTTGTAGTCTGATTCTAAATATATGCATATTCTCGATATGTATATACGTGTAATATATTTAATAATAAAGCCAGCTAGGCATTCCGCACTACCACGGGACAACTCCCGTAAGCAAACCTCTGTCAACATTACCCAAACTAGCATAACAAATATTTACTAAAAAAATAGGCAAAAAGAAATACATTTTTTTCTTATTTTGAAAAAAAAAGAAGCGTAATCCTGGAGAGGCACTGACCTTTATATAGCCTTTGCTATATGCCGTCCGAGGCCATGAAAATACCCTCTGAAAATCTCGATCTATATTTACCCTAATTTCTCTTCAAAACAGCAACATTACAATAAATAGAGAACGAACTACATACATACTTTAAATGACTTCAAGAGAAAAATTGACAAAAAAAAAATAAAGAAAAGAAACACATCAAGATAAACATAGACCGAGTTGCTATCATGCACAATTATACACAGTAAATTCTTAAATTATCCTACTTGAAATGGAGTTTGCAATACGATCCACCAAGCTTGGAAATAATATCCATTTATCAACTAAGCGTTTTAAAATGGCTGGGTCTGTTTGTACATGTACATTGAGGTTTTTGAGGGTGGGACAGAAGAAATAGAACAAGTTACGCTTCACACTCAAATATTTTCCGCGTTCTAACCGAAGGAATGCACGAACCATTGAAGTATTTGAGCGTGAAATCGATTAGTAGATGAATTAGTGAAGTGTTGAGTGTACATGAAATGAACACTGAGTTATTAGTGAGATATTTAGTTGTAATAATTTTTATATTTTGTAATTTATACATTCTGAAATACAACTAAATATCGTTGTGGGGAGTTTTATTTCGTCTTCATCGCATTTAATATTGCATGTGTATCATTAAGAGAAATAAAACTCTGTGAGGTTATGGTTAATATGAACAAATAATACACAAATCACACACACTTCACAAAACATAAAAATAGGATGTAGAACGAAGATTATGTACATTTAGATAGGATGTGGACTGAAGCTGAAAAAGTTCCGTTAAATAGACAGACGTTGATCGGTTTCCCAAAGAACGGGATGCATGCTTTTGTACAGTTTCATTCGGGTGGTCAAAAAAAAAATAAAAAAAAAATGCGCTTGTGTTAAAAGAAAAAAAAATCAGACAAAAAGAGTCGTAAATCAACAACAGAAAATACATTTTATTATACAGTTCGCCCCATTGTATATCACAAAACTTTATTTAACATTAAAATGAGTCGTAAGATGTTTTTTTTTTATATATATATATATATATATATATATATATATATATATATATATATATATATATATATAAAGCAACTAGTTATTAGTAATAAATCATCACACAGACAACAATGGAACACCCTGTACAATTTTAACTCAAATAAGCAAAAGCTCTCAACTTATATATAGGTTATGTGGTGAGACAGAAACAGCTTGTGTCAAAAAGCTTCATTGCCATTTTACAAAAGCATAGCACTGAAGCGGGACATCACGTAACAATCTGATATCATGTGAGTGATAAATTCAAATCGGTGTCTCTTTTCGAGACTCCAGTCTTTATAGATTGAATGTATCCCTCAATCATATGATTTATTTTCTGTGTCGGCTGAATCGCACATCAATTAATAATATAGTTTTTAGAGAAATTTGATTGTGTTAATTTGTTAAAATTTAATAACTGCAAAAAGCATTAAGCTGTTTTTTACATCGATTTTTGTTCAGTGTCAGTTTGTGTATTTCCAGGTTTTGGACAACATAGGAGGCCGATTTCCATACAATTTTGTGAAATGCTTATTAGAATAGAATATTAATGTATGTAAAATATTACACATCATTACTCTCCTCAAGAATTATCACCAGATATATCGAACAATAAATCTTGAAGATCTAGTTAACAAACTTCAAAAGATATAAAAACCCTTCTAACCTTGAATTTCTAATAGCACTTATGTTGGTTTCTTTAAATACAGATATTAAAGTAAACCCAAAATGAGTAATACATACTATGTCATATGCGCAGAAGCAAGATTTTCATGGAGTGAGTCTATTATTGAGTAGCAAAACAAAAATAGGAGTTGAGTGATATGAACTGAGAGTTCATTGGTGCAATTGTGAGCAGACAGTATGAAATTTTTGGTGCAATTAGAATATGCAATAAATTTAAATATAAACTGAAGAATCTTCGATATTTCGAATCTTATCGCCTTTGTTTAATACACTGCACTTTATAATTCACTTATTTACCAGTGATTTACGATTCTCAACATTTCTACGCAGTGCACGAAACTCTAGTAACATCTGATAGACAATATTGATAAATTAGAAAACCTTCGAGTATTTAAATCATTGGCATCACTGTTTATATATTGTAATGTTATAAATTTGAAATTGTTATCTAATTAAAAGATATTATATTTGTCGTAGATTCGGGAATATCATCTAGATACTCTTTCGTAGTTTTTTTCGCAGTTTCAATGTCTAAATTACAAATAATAAAATTACGAAAGATTAATTGATGAAACGAAAACTAACCTCAAAGTTTGACGTTTACGCGTCCTCTCTATGCTGGCGCGTCACGTAAGAAACCCCGCTTTCTTTCAAATGACGGAATTTGAATTCACGTTGCACTTGAAGTGTTGTAGTGTTAAAATTTTTAACACTTAACATTACTTTGAAAATTAATCACTTAGCGAAATACGTCCTTTCTCAACTAGCCTTAGCCGTTCTTGTAATTAATTTAAAAAGTGAATCTTGATTCTAGCGGTTTTGTTGATATCAATTTTTTTAAGGGTTCAAAATAAACATTTTTAACGTTTCGACAATTTTTTTGTCTTCTTCAGAAACCTATGTTTTATTTTCTTTAAAATAAAACATGTCAACGAACACAACACTTTAAAATTCTATTAAAAACAATAAAATTTGATATACTTTTATATGCTTATACATCCAATCTCATTTCTTCATTGCCTCCAAGTAATAATAGAATATATAATTTTAAACGAGCCGACTATGTAGGATTGTATGATGCTCTGCTAGTTACTGATTGGTCTTTTCTATATGCGTATACTGATATTAATTTGGCATGTAATTGCTCCTACAATAAAATCTATGAACTTATCAATCAATATATTCCTTTGAAAACTCTTAGCAGATCGAGATATCCCGTATGGTTTACTCCAGAACATATTAAAAACATTAAATTGAAACATAAATACCGCGTAAGGTATAGAAAATGTAAAAAATTGGATGATATGAATCGGTACACTGAGATGCGTAAAATCGTGAAAACGAATTCGGCCATATTATATAATAATTATATGCTTTACATTCAGAATCAACTTAAATACAATTCACGATCGTTTTGGTCATTTGTTTCCCCAAGGAAACGTAATTCTGGAATATCTAGTAACATGAGAGATGAGCAGGGTGACATCTTTTCAACACCAGCATCTATAGTTAATGGTTTTAAGGATTTCTTTCAGTAGGTGCACGTTCCTTCCCCTGGGAAACCATTTCTATCTACAGTTAGCACAGTTTACTGATTGATGTTCCATCCTTCAGTGAAGTGGAAGTTGTTAAAACACTTAGGAAGTTGAAGAACAAGAATACAATGGGTGACGACAACATTCCTAGTTTTTTGATTAGAGCTTGTGCCAGCATACTCGCGACCCCATTACATTACCTGTTTAATCTCTCGCATATCTACTTTTCCGGAATGTTGGAAGGTTGCTAGGTTGTGTCCAGTTCATAAAAAAGGTGATACTGCATTAATTAGCAACTATAGACCTGTTGCTATAATAAATAATTTCGCTAAAGCTTATGAAATGCTCCTGTATAGCTGCATTTACCCACAATTTCAAGCCGTTATATTTGAAGATCAGCATGGCTTTGTAGGTAAACATTCCACTGTCTCCAATCTTACACAAATTACTCAGTTCATATCAGATTGCATGGATGACAACAAACAAGTCGACGTTATCTACACTGACTTTGCAAAGGCATTTGACCGAATTGATCATCAATTGTTGTTACATAAACTCATCATCAATAGATTTTCACCACGTCTTGTTTCATTTTTTTCAACCTATTTGCTAAACAGGACACAATATGTAACTTATCTTGGACATAAATCTGACAGTTTTTCTCCTTCGTCCGGAATTGCACAAGGAAGCAATTTGGGTCCTCTTATGTTCTTGAAATTTGTTAATGACATTTGTTCTTATTTAGATTGTAACAAATTAATGTTTGCTGAAGACTTAAAGCTCTTTTCGAAGATAGAGACACGAACTGATTGTCTTTCTCTGCAAGCTAATATTGACAAACTCCATATTTAGTGTTTAGATAACAACTTATCTATGAATGTAGCTAAATGTAATATCATAACCTACTCACGTAAAAAATCCTCAGTTACATACGATTACCTATACAATGATGTCACTATATGGCGATGTTCATGTGTAAAGGATTTGGGTGTCGCATTTGATTCAAAATTATCATTTAATGACCACGTCACTAATATTACATCTTCTTTGAAAGCTTTGGGCTTTGTTATTAGAACAACAAGGCAATTTTCTTCGCTGGAGTCAATTATCTCTCTTTATTTCGCACTGGTGCGATCTAAATTTGAATATGCCTCTACAGTTTGGTCACCAATCTACGTAACACACATATCGTCACTTGAAAATATACAAAGAAAATTCTTTAAGTACATTTACTTTAAACAAAATGGTGTATACCCAGGTCAAGGATTTGACCATGATATTCTACTGGCCGCATTTCATGTACAATCCTCACAGCAACGACGCAAACAGGCTGACATTAGATTTTTACATAATATGTTGCACAACAAAATCGATGCTCCTCATCTTTTGGAAAGACTTTGTTTCGCGATTCCTTCCTATTCTCCTCGATTATCAACAACTTTTTACTGTCCTTTCCCCAGAACCAACGTTGCGTTAAGAACGCCTATTTATAGAATGTGCTCTTTAATAATATTTCTGATATTAATGTTGATATCAATTGTTCTGATCTTTGTGCTATTTTAAATAATGTTTAGTAGTTACTTGCATGTATAATTTAGTAATTTAATTTAGTTCAGTTTCCTCTTTGGTTGTAGCTTATTGATACATAATATTATCTTAATTTATCATAATGTGATGGTTATCTTTGTGTATATTTTTTGTCCTGTTATTAGACTTGTCTGTTGGACAATAAATGAATTATTATTATTATTATTATTATTATTATTATTATTATTATGTTATATTGTTTGATTTTGATTTTATATTATTACAATAATTAATTGACAAAAAAAAATATTAAAACGTTTTTTTATGAACCCTTAAAAGAATTTATATCAACAAAGCTGTTAAAATAAAGATTGAATTTTCAAATTAATACACATTTAATATAGACAATATTTTATATTCCACAAAATTTAATTTACAATTAACTAAATTTTCTTTCTTTAACATTGCCATATCATAGCCTGTAATATGCTATCAAAGTTCGGGATCTAACGTCTAACGAACTGACATTAGCAAGTATCGGAAACCGTAAAATATGGACATCTCCTATGTCACTTTGGCAACTTATTACAGATATTTAATTTGCGAAATAATTGCAAAAACAAAATATAATTTATTTTCTACGTGTTTGTAGAAAGAAGTTACATTAAAAACGAACATACAGAATCGAGGAAAGAAAGACTCAGCTCTGACAGTTGTTGCCAGAGCGCAATCGGCTGAACGTCATTCCTCGTGGCGCTAATGATAGCAGTTTTACACGTTATATTTTAAACATAACAATATGCTGATTATTTTGGGTTTACTTTAAGTAATTTATCCAATTGAAAAAACAAACTATTGACCAAGCGAACAGGGAAGAATATCTTTGCAAAACATCTGTCTTAGTAACACACATGAAAAGAATGCCTAGTAACAGTAATCAAAAATTAATGCTAATATAGCTCATGCTATTGGTAGAATCATTCCCGGCAAAAGACAAAACGAGGAAGGGGAAAGCGTAACCGACGCTAGGTGGCGTGGGAGACATATTTTGGTGTTGTTTGTGGAAAGTAACGACATAAACCCGAGAGGTGAAAAACAATGGCGAGGAGAGGACAGCGTACGGAACCACGCTGATGACGCCGGGTAGGCAGAAACATGTCCGTGGGTTACGCTTTCCCCTTCCTCGCTTTTTTTGCCGAGAATGATTCCACCAATACCATGAGCTATATTAGCATTAATTTTTGGTTATCTGTCTTAGTTATCAGCATGAAATATTAAAAATTCCTAACATGTGTTTTATAGATTGAATAAATATGATGTATTACTTTAGTTCCGTAAGCCATAAAAACGATAATAGTGGCAAAAATACCTTAAAATGTGCATAATTTTGTATATTTAATGAAAGATTATCTATCTTAAAGATTTTATCTTGATTGGTGTCTGAGTTATTACCATTATTGAAAATAACTGCGAGAAGAGTTGCTTCTTGCAATATTTGCAGTAGTAATTACTGATTGCAATTGACTAGAACTGACTACCCTCGCATTTTGAACATAACACTTTATTTGATTTAGTTATTTATTCGTAATACATTTTCACAATGTATCGAAATTGACCTCCATACATTAAACGTCTTCTTTGGGTTTGGGGAGTAACAGGTTAGGAGGTGTTAGGTGTTTAGTAACATTAAAACTTGTGAGAACATAGTAAAAACATTAGTAAATAAAGTGAAATATGAACATTCGCTTTTTTAGTTATTTAACGATACAATCTGGAGCGTTATTAATATGTAATATGTTGTATGTTAGTAAACAAACGATAATACATGTATGTAGAAAAACAGATTTAATGATAATTCCATGTAACATTCAGAAAAGCGAATATTATATTCGAAATACGTTCAATAAAAAAGAAATTCTAATAAAAAATTGTCTAATCTCTTTCGGTTGCAAACCCCATTTTGTGGCATATCAATATCACACATAAAAATGACATATACATATATAATAATAAATAAATTAGGTACATGGTAACTGTTTTGCATATCATAAGTACATCTAAAGATAAATACAGATAGAATCAAACGTTTTAAATTCAAAATCTTGACTTACCGGTCCTTTCAACACCTATACACACCAATTGAAAGAAACGATACAATATTTTTTTCGTGATTTATCCGCGGCCTACTCGTACGAAGCGTTTTCCTCGCGAATCACGGAAGAACTGTGTTTTTGCGGCCTAGCCTAGCAGCTCAACGCTGGCGTAATTTGAGTTAATGAAATTAAGAAGTCCTACAACTTACAATAGACGCATATTTTTAACATCATAACACCGCTTATGTTTCACGCTAAGACAAAGCTCCGGAACATAATAGAATACCGTCTATTCAATGTGTTCAAATTTCATTATTGTTTAGATAAGTACGATGTAACTTGTTGTCAAAAAATACGTTTAAAACCGTAGAAGTACGGCGCTTTTACTTTCATGTTTTTATCTTTAGCTTGAATGCCAATAAGAAATTAATTAAGACGGAGAATTAATTATTTGTGTTACAAGGGACGTAAGTGCGGTTTTCGCAAAAGGACTTACGGCGGAGTGTCATATTACATTTTTCCTACTACCGGCCCAAAATTTCGAAAACAAAATTTGCATTTTACGAAAATATTTGACATTTGCTTATATACTTTAATAACTGTCAAAGTCATTAATTTCTGTTGTATTGACGCCCATTGCTATATTAATGTATTATTGTTTTACGTCTCTAGGGACGTAAAATCCCATTACATCCCGCTGTCATGGGCAACCTATGTGAATCGCACCTAGATACGTCGCTCAACTCAGAGCAGTATTGATTGACTTATGTAACCGGTAGTAGGAACATATTTTTATATAATAATTCAAAGTATTCCTTTTATATGCCTTTACAATTTCAATAGATTTCTCCGAGATATAAAATGTCAAAAGAAACCAAGTATGAGATCTAAACCTGCTTCTAAAAATATTGGAATACTAGAAGAAACAGTAATAATTGAAAATTATAGCTTAGATTTTAAATAGTAAGTGACTGAGGAGATCGCTAAGGTACTACAACTACGCAAAGCACAACTAAGAAAAGTGCCTTATAACATATGATCACCACCGAAGACATTTAAAGAAGGTACACTAACTAACAGTCAAATACAGACCAATATGGTGGCTAAGATACATAACTAAACACTCAGAATGTAGGCAATACGCCAACATCAAGCTTACTATGAAGATAGAGAAAGAACACGTCATCGTGCAATCGATACAAATCAGTTCAAATAACGTTTACAACAAAAAGAAACAAACCTCTTCAAGTTACCGTAAATAACAACCATATACCAGTGAATGTCTTGGACTTCACTTGGATGAGAAATTTATATGGAAAACACACATAAAAGCGAAAAGACGCCAACTTGATCTAAAAATCAAAAATATGTTTTGGCCACTTAACAGAAAATTCAAACTATCCCTTGACAATAAATTGATGATATACAAATATATTTTCAAGCTCATATAGACATAGAGGATAGAATTGTAGTAAGCAATCCAATACCAAAATTCTTCACTCATTCCAATCCAACACTTCGAATTATATCTGGAGCACCTTGGTACATATGTAACAAATCAAACCTTACATGAGGATCTGAAAATCCCATTAATAAAAAACATAATAATTCCCAGGCTAAAAAAAATACAAAGACAGAGTATCAGATCATGAAAATAACTACATAAGAAACTTATTCGCTCCACCATTAGAAGAAAGAAGATTGAAACGAATCTGACCAGAAGAACTTCTTGATGATGAGTAACTGTGTGGAGAACCATTGCTGAATGGTACCCAATTCAAGCCCTAATAAAATGTGAACTATTTATTTATTACTCTTACTGTTAGTGTGGAGTAGATTGCAAATTTGCAATTGTGAGAAACTGTGGTATGTTAAAATGCTAAGTCACACTGCCACTAACCACCCCTAATAAAAGGGATTACTTTTAAATTATCAAGGAGATCAGTAACAAATATACTCCTAGTAAAGAATATACATTGAGGAAATATCTTTCAGAAAAACATATACTTCACAGATAATATACGAAAAATCCCCAAAATCGAGATAATGCGCATGGAAACGAAGACAGAACTAAGAGGAATTTGGCTATCTAAGCTAAGAAGCGTAATCTATAAGAGGTTTGTCTAATGTGTACCAAGTCTACCAAAAGGAATCTGGAACTGGCACTGGAAGGACTCGAACGCATAACTCCTAACACCGTCGCTGTCAAGACCCTCTTACTTCTGGGCTAGTACAGTTAGAGAGGTAGGAAAAGCAAAATTGAAAAGGATCTACAAATCATCATGTAGATGTGGGAAAAGAAAACGATTACCTCTATGAGATGAAGTATCGAACAAATGACGAAAGACCACTAAAAGTACAGAAGGCTGAAGCAAAACCGTAATTTCCAGTGGTCGAGCATATTTCTGTACTGAGACTTGAAGTTAATTTGAAAAACGTAGAGATATTGGCAACCATGAAGAACTACCAATAATAAATTTATTTTCAAAAAAGTAGTAGAGATGGAAAAATCAATTTAAACAGGGATGATGGATATGAACTCATCAATATAATGGTCGAACGGTTAACATACTTGCTTTTCGATCCCAATGACGCAGGTTCAAATCCCGATTGGGACGGTTGGTTTTTAATTACGGATACAAATCGGAGTATACCTTCTTCTCGGATAAGGAAGTAATACGATGTTTCCTGCGTTAAAAATCCCTACTGGAAGTTAGAACACTTTATAATTCGGCAAAATTCTAGTAACTTCGGCTAGTGCTTACAGGTAATCGATGCCTAGAAGTACGAGGTGTAACCTAACGCTTCACCAATAATACAACAACAACAACAAAAGCGTAATAGTCAACGCGATATAAAACTGACAAAGACAACTTGTTTAGATTACAATTCCGGAGGAAGCTGGCACTATAGGGAGCCAACCGTCAAAATCAGGAAGATTTGTTACATCTCTATTTAAAGCATTTATAGCTGTATCGAAAATTGAGAAACGGCTTGGAATTAGTGTAAATCTCTAGGAACTTCTGATTTTCAAGATCGTAAGATTGCAAAAAGTAAAAGAACAGAGTTCTTGATAGAATTGAAATTGGGTATCGCTATAACGGATAAAAACATTTTATTGTCATTAAAAAATAAAGAAAAAAGATAATATATCTAGATCGGATGTATAGCACAAGTAGAGGTTGAATTCAAGAAGCACTTTTGCTAAATTTCATCGCTTATCGTGGAAAATGCTATACTGGAAAGAAAATTGTCAAGAAGAAAATAATATCGAGACATTACGTAATATAACCTCCAGTATTTGTACTACTTTATTTGCGAAATATAGAATTATAAATTAAAATTGTCAAGAATAGAAAAAACAAACATTGTTTGGCATGTAAAAGGAAATTCGAATCCTTCATCAATTTATAAAATTTTCCTTGAATTTCTTATTGAATTAAAAAAATATATTACTCCGCATTCATAATAGGGTAACAGTTTTCAGTCTTCAATGCGACCTTGCATGTACAAGCCGTCGTATTGATCCGTGGTACACGTCATAATTCGATTACGCCAACACAAATCAGGTACAACAATACATTTACATGATACAATTATGTACGAAAAACTTTGTTGGATTGATATGCCACAGTTCGCGTCAAGATATACTTTACGCTATTACCCGGAAGACAATCCTCTTCCCGTACATTGCCTAAGATATATCTTGACGCGTCCGACTACTAAAACAAGCTGTACTCGTGAAAATTATAAGTGGAAAAATCCTACCTTGGATTATTGCTGCCTGCTCCTTGAATATGAAGTCCGCGGGGCTGGGTGGCGGTGTCTTGGAAAACTTGGGGGAGTTTGGATCTGCTGTATTTTGGAATATAGAAAAAAGCATGTGTTAGAAACGAAACATTTGTTTAAAACCAAACATTTGTTTTTAATATACAGTGAGGTCCTACAGTATCCCCCCATACTAACTTTTGGACGACAGAAACTAGCGTTTTTAGAAAAATTTGATCGATTTATATTTTTTGTGAGCTAACTTTTGCCGTTATCGGTAATACAATTGCATTTCCGGTGTCACTGGAAGTGACGTCAACTTTCTTATTTTAAATAGAACACCCTGCATATTTTTGCATTTTTGAAAAGGTCATCGAAAGGCGAATCCAACGAGACCGCACATGTTATACTTTAACTTAAGAAATATGACGATATGCAGCAATAAAGGTTTTGGTAATCTGTTTTTGCTGTTACGCAAAGTTGGCTAGGAAAGAGTGCCAAATTGTTTCTTGTGACGCCAGACTAATCTAAAGAGCTCGTTGCTAAGCAAAGTAATCATAACAACTGCCAAACTGTCAAATTTCAATTCCAAAAGCGTAAATTATTCGTGTTGTCTTTACTGTTATTATAACCTACATTTGTCATACTTTCGTTCTTTGTGCTCGTTATTATATCTTATTTTAACTTGTTCTGTTAATTGTTGTTTCTAAATTTATTAAATGTTAAATTTAAAATATCTATGGTAGGCGAAATTCATTCTGTATTTTCATGATATTCCACGCATTGCATGTCATGTGCTGCATCTTGCAGCATCAAAAGTTTGTATAAAACTTTCTCGTTCAGTGGAAAACTTGCTACGAAATATGGAAAGTGATTTTAGTAGAAGCGCTATGTGAGAAAAATATTAAAAATTTTCAACATTTTTTAAAGCAGAAATTTATAGCATTTTAACAGCTGCTATAATAAGGTGGCTATCAATGAAAGCCTATGTTGATCGTGTGATAAACATAGGTGATCAACAATATGAGCTCCTAGAAGCAGTTTCCAAGATTCAAATATTTTTGAAGACCCCTCAGTAACTACTGAAGAGATGTATGTCTCACTGTTTTGGTTTGTTAACTGATTTTAATTTGCTCTTTCAAGCAGAGAAACCTCTCTTATAAATAATTTTAAACTAGAAACAGAAAAATTGTTGATTGTTTTATGCAGTAATTTTATTGACGTTACATATATGAAAAATGTAAAATTTTCTCATTTGATCATCCTAACTCTAAATATTTTATTGATTCAAATAAAATGTATTTGCGAGCGTCAACACATGTACATTTTTAGATATTTTGAAAGACACATATGTAGATGGAAAAGCAACATTTTTAAAATTGTAGAACCTAGTGTTGCTAAATCATTCCAAACTCAATCGCTAAAAAATATTTTAGATCGTTTTCCTCCATTATTGGAACACATTTCTAGCCTACAAGACGACAGCAAGTAGCGGCAGAATGCCTTTATTGACTTCAACAAATGTTTAGATTTTGATGTACAAAAAATATTGGAAAGACATTTATCAATTAAAAACTTTTTACAAATTGATTCCCATGTAATTTGTTAAATATTACCAAACATATGAATATTGAAAAAATTGTCGAACTTACCGTCGATGGCAGAGATCCTCGGCGCCATCTTCTTCGTAGTCTCCAAACGCTGCGTAACGCCTTCAAGTAGGTCCGAATCTCTTCGATCCGCTTTGACATCAGTCGGTAACTGGATCTCATTGCTTGGTATATGTTCAGTTGTGCGTGTTTCCGTTATAATAGTTCGAACGGTGGTTTTTCTATCGGGTTGCTCTTCTTCCATAAACTGCTTGGTGACGGTCACTTCAGTCGGTTGATAATCAGATGTTGTTGTGGTTTTTGTGGTCTCAACCGTTTCGGCGACCGTTTTCTTGCTGTCAGGTACATCAGTGGTCACTGTCTTTATAATTGTTGTGGTTTTTGTTGGTTCAGGTTTTTGTTTGATTTCTGCTTCGAAGATCTTATCCTCGACCATGCTCTGTCTCTTTATCGACGTAATTTCTTCTGCTATTTCTTGCCGTTGCGACGAAGCTGGTATGGTACGTTCGGTTAATCGCTTCTCGATTTGTTGCCGTCTTTCTAATACCGATTTATTGAAGTCTTCCTCATCGGAAGGCTCGTCTACTATTTTCTCTTCGGCTGAATATTTACTTTCGTAGGTCTCCCTTTGTTTGGGTGGTGTTTCTAATGCGGTATCGATATCTTTTTGATACCTCTCCATTACATCTTTTGGTATTCTCGGTATCCTCTCGACATCATCCACGTTTAGGCATTGTGGTATAATGTCTTCCCTGCCTATCCTCATCAACGCATTTTCTAACGCGTCTCCTTGTGCTTTATTACCAGATTGGGAGATCCACATTCTCAACATGGATTGTGCTTGTTTGGCTACGCTGTCAGGGTATTCCGATTTGATCACGTTAATCTCGGAAGGTGTTAATCCCAGTTGGGTCGCTAACGGTACCCAATCTTCGCCGAGGAGATTACTCATATCTGCCAGTCTCGGATCTGGTCGGTAGTATTCGAAGTTATCTTTGAGGAATATGTGTCGTTTGAGGGTGTCGTTATCTGTTAGGGCGACTGTTTCTGTGACAATATCGTCCGGTAGGACTATGTTAAGGATGCAGATCGGTTGTTGGGGTGGTTCTCCTTTAGCCACCTTCGGCTCTCTCATGAAGAGGCATCTTCCAACTGCTTCGGCATGTTGATCTTTCACCCTCACCGAGAATGGTAAGCGATTCTCTCTGAAGGCTCGGAAGGAGAATTGCAAAGGTTCGCCGCTTTTCGTTATAGGCACTAGGTTTCCGGCGAATTCTATGTATTGTGGTTTTCCTTCGAGGACCTATTGCAAATATTAATAAAAATTAGACATTTATCAATAAGTTTGACTAATAATTATTACAATCAAAGTATTTTATAGAAAAAAAAGGATCGATATGAGAGATATATGATTACTACGCCCACAAAGTAACCCAGAGCTTATGGTTTTCTTAGAAAATCCTGGGATAAATCGATTTATACTCTAAATTTATTTTTCAAATAATTTCCAATATGCATGCTCAATTTACAATGGAGTAAGGACGTCTTCGATATATTTTTTTAAATGATTCCCCGTA
This sequence comes from Dynastes maya, assembly GCA_029619315.2. Taxonomy (NCBI): domain Eukaryota; kingdom Metazoa; phylum Arthropoda; class Insecta; order Coleoptera; family Scarabaeidae; genus Dynastes; species Dynastes maya. The sequence goes on along the minus strand of JAROYE020000007.1, from coordinate 13,044,684 downwards.
TGTGGTTCTATCTTTTGATTCAGCATCACAGTTGATTCTAAAAAGTGACATACATGGTGTTAAAATTTATGCAAGTTGATCATTTTGGATCCTATTAATTTGAAAATTAAGAAATTAGAAAGAAGATTTGAAGAACGAATATATTTTGGACTTAATTTGGATGTAGCGACAGGACAAGACCTTCGCCAAGGACATCGAACAACATTCTCACTTGAAGAACTGCAATGAGTAGTAAAAATTCACTAATTTGGCCAATAAACACTAAAAATTGAAAACATTTAATCAAATGAACTTTATAAAACAGCTGTCGCTTAGGGTTTGTGTTAGGAAAATTGTAAAATTTATAAATTTTGTAAAAAGGATTGTAATAATTATTTTTTCGCATTAAAAATTGTTTAATTTTGGTTTAACTCATTGCAATACATTACGATTCGGTTTAAAGGAAATGTAAAATGTATAAAAAGAAATATTTTCTTACGAGATCACATTTTCGGCTGTAAATCAGCGCAACACTCGTTACCGGTCAAGTGAATACCCACACTGAGTGCAGAAATACCACACATAACGACTCCAGGCATATGGACGTATGGACTAGTGTCATAAAAAACAAAGTTATTGGGTCTTATTTCTTTGAACAAATTTAACAACAACGACATACCTACATTTTGCCGTTAATTTATATTGTTTCTTAATCACAGATGCTTCGTTACTCCAAAAATGACAAACTGTCTTAGGACGTTCATTGATTTTTCAACAGTTTTATTTTTAAGCGGTTTTAATCACACTGTGTAAATATTAACACCGTGGTATGAATGCTTTTTGGAATTAGCTGTTGATCAACAGTTAAAACATAGACAAATACATATGGGGTAGTTAAAAACATAGAAAAAAAAAGTAATCAAAGACAGAAATTGACTTTCCTAGGGATTCCCACGAGAATTATTTAGTGAAAGTTAAAAGTGAATTTATGGGCTACTTGAAAGATAAACTGTGTATTTAAGCAATTCTAATACATAGTTATGAAAAATTACGTTAAGAAGCCCCATTTTTAATTTTGCAGAAAGGTGCTACAATTTTTCAATCTACAATCAAAACTAATGGTCAATTGTCAGTAAATTATCAAATTTTTAAGAAATGTACTCAAAAGTGTGAGATCTATTGATAAGAACTTCATAATCGCTCCAAAAAATAGTTAATGATATTCATAAAATATTTAATGAATAATTTGTATCGTTAATATGCTGTAGATGTAGTACCAGTTTGTATAATATTATTAAAGAGTGGGTCAAAGCTAACTCCCCTATCGCACGTTTTTTTTTTTTATTTTTATCAGTCAATAAAAAAAAGCAAAATATGCATCAAGCTATGTCTCCCAAAGTTTCAAAGAATTTTTGATATTCCTTTTGTTTATTTCAAAACTACATCACCTTTGCCCCACTCTACAACTTATATTTTGGTAAATAGGAATTAAACAAATATAATTAAAAAGGGAAACATACCTCAACATCTCTACTCTTGGCAACTTCAGTAAAATGTTCTTGATGTTCCAGCGTCTTATCCTCCTTATCGTCAGTCATACAGAAAACTCTCAGTCTAGCTTCGAGAGGGTCGACTCGTTTGGCAAATACCACGAATTTCGCCATGAAAGGTACGTGTATCGCTTCCCTGAATAAATCAGAAATTTTCCTGAATAAGCAAAGCAACCCTCCTCTCTCGATCAAGCTGATTTGTACATACTTATAAAGTTCCGTCGCCATTTTGGTCGCGTCACCTATGTTTCTACAGTCCATCAGCCAGAATCGGGCAGAAACAGTCGTGGTAAAGGAAACGCAATCGTTTACGAACGTCAGAGGCGTCGAACCGGTCACGTCTTCCCATTGCGCCCTTGTCGTGCCACCTATTAGCATCAAATATCGTAATGATGAACTGCTGATAGCTCGGCGTTTCTAGATTTTTGTCAAAAAAAGTTGCTCTCGACATGCTCAGTTCACTAATTTGTATTTGTACATTCTCGATTTCATCATCCATTTTACCACAAGACGTACAGTGTGTGTAATTGTGTGTAGTGTGTGGTCGATGGTGAGCTCTATGTAACTGAATCTCGATAGAATCAAAGATGATTTTATACGTCCTTTGTAGATAGTGAAACAAATAGAAAAACAAAGAAAAACATGACGAAAAGATGGATGATAGTGTGGTGTAAGATTACAACATCGAACAACACAGCTTGCTCATTATTTGCTAGACATCTAGACGTTACACAGAAGTGAAAAAAGGTGTAAAAAGTTTTCGTAACTGGCTTTAATAATGACAGCAATGTAAAATTGTGAGAAGGACAAGCTATTAGAGATATAGAAGTCTATTTTTCTAGTAATTTCTTATTTTTGGAAAACAAGTAAAAGTATTGTTTGAATTGTGATAGTTTTAGATTTTAGAAAATATCAAAATAATCGGGGAATAAATTTGCAGTAAAATTTTTAAATTCAACCATCAAATTCCATCATTTAAGAATTCTCAAAAACTTATTTAGAAACACTTTCTATTAATCGACAATACACTATTGTAATTTTTGTAGAACATTCCTAGTAATAAATAAGGCTTTTACATAATTTTGATAGTCCAATAGTTAAGAAAATGTAAAGATCAACATGTTACTAGAATTCAGCTTCTAATTTGTAGTCTGCGCCACCCACAGATCAAAAAATTAGAACTTATGGAATATAGCCTACTGGCCATCTCTTGGAACTTCGACTTCGTCATTTGGTGGTGTATGTTCCTGGTAATTATGTTTTTTTTTAATTTTTTTTTAATATGACAGCGCCCAATGCCCTTTCCATAACAGCAATTCTTCAATCTCAGGGTGATACAGATTACAATAGGTCAGGTTTTGCTATATCTGAAGGACTACAAAATGAAAGAACGGCTCTTCAACCACAATTAATACTAAATGGAAGTCAAAAGAACTAGGAATTGCCTAAAATATATCAAAAATTATACTCTTGCTGTGCTTGCGATTGCAATACAACTTTAAATTTTGATTTAGCATTTACAATGAATATTTGCTACTACTAATTAAACTAATTGAAAGCTAGTATTATTATCCCAATTCATACCAATACCTTCTCATGGTTTCGATAATTCTGAAACGTTGGTGAAAAGTCAAAATATCACTGCATAGACTAAATGCGGAGATTCAGTTATATAGCGCATGTCAAATGTCTATATTTTGATTGTATAGACGACAACGCAAGCGTACGAATTTGCATGACAGATATAAGAAGCGTCAAAAGTCAAAGATCAAGAAACAAAAACAGCGTTCCATTACCGTAAAATATACAATGTAAAATTGTAATATAATCAATGTAATACTGTGTCAAAAAAGTCCGAAATATTGCAAATATTTCAAAAACTGCTAAACGTTATTTTCTAAATTGGCGTATCGATGTAGGTAAAAACGGCGCATGTTGGAGGTGTGAAACCGTTTCTGTAACTATACAGTGTGAGTTAGAAAAAATCCCAGCTTCTTTATTTTGAATGGAACATCCTGTATATTTTTGAAGATTCTAATAGTCCTCTGAAAGGTAAATTCAACGGTATAGGGTTTAATCGATTTATCTATAAAATTTTTAATAAATGGACAATACCACAATCGAAATAAAAACACCTGAAAATTGGACAAATACTACTTTATGTCATCATTAACTTGTCTTTAAATTCATATAAAATATTGTTAAAAGTATCCCATCGAATTTCACGTGTCTGATTTCTGATTCGAACTTTTAAATCTTCAATATTTACCGGTCCATTTTTCTAAATCTTGCCCTTCAAACCACCCAACAAATAGATGTCCAAAGCAGTAAGGTCTGAGGATCTGGCGGAGGATTTTGCCTCTCCTTTCTATCCACTGATTTGGAAATATTTGCTTCAAAAATTGACGTGGTCCTAAACCAAAATGCGCGGGAGCGCCATCTTATTGAAACTTCTTTCGGTCTGAATAAAGGTTTTCTAATTGTGGAATAATCTGTTCATGTAATAACTCCAAGTAAAGTGTAGACGTAAGGTTACTATTAATAAAAAATTGTCCAATAATGTTACGACCTACTTTTTCTGACGTTTGCGTGTATATTTCGGCCATCCATCGGGGATTAACTGCAAACCAATATCTAAAGTTATGCCTATTGACGGTGCCATTAAGCATACAGGTAGCTTCGTCAGAAAAAAAAAATTATAAGTAAAATCAGCGTTGCATGTGCCCATCAACATTTTGCAAAACTCTATTTGTTTAGCGAAGTCATCTTCTGCCAGTTTTTGAACTAGGAATCTTAAAAGGACGATTATTCTCGCTTTTAAATAAATTTGCAACTGGTAACACATACTGTGGTTTAGCCCAAAATGTCGAAGCGATTGATTTGAATTATCTTGTAGGTCAATTTGAATAGCCAGAGACATATCACCACCAGTAGCTATTTTTGGCGTGCCTGATCAGCGTCTGTCTTTCACACTTTCTGTTTCATAGAATTATTCTAGGAGTTTGCTTACACGTCTGGTTTATTGTGGACCGATTAGGATAGGTCCGGTTGAATAAATCATATACCTCCTGTTTGTGTTCTCTTGAGTTCCAACCATCATTAAAATCTTATTTTTTTCTCTTTTAGTTAATACCACCATCCTCATTCTTAATCTTTGATTGCTTATGAATAAGGATTTGATAACTGGGTATTCGTCATCTGTCAATCTCTAGCAGATTCCAAAGATGATTTCTATGCTATGTATTTTCAACATAATATGACCAATTTTAGTTTTTTTTTAACATAAATCTATCTTTTTAAGAAATAAATCCGTTAAACACTATATTGATGAATTTATCTTTCAAAGGGCTATTAGAATCTTCAACAATATACAAGGTGTTCCATTTAAAATAAAGAAGCTGATATTTTTTTTTTCTGACTCCTATATAGTTACAGAAACGATTTTACACCTCCAAGGTATACCAATTTTCAAAGCGAAATATTTAGTAGTTTTTGAAATATTTGCAATATTCCAAGACTTTTGTGACACTGTGTATATACCATAATAAATACAGCGTGTGAAGCAAATGCAGTGTATTTAAGCAATAAGCGTTCAGAAGCAGTCATGTCGAATGGTTTCAGAAAAGACCAGTCGCGGGGCAACTAACTTCCGGTATTCAAAAAAATAACAAATCTCATTTCAAAGTCGTTCCCGTCTAAATTCCAAAGGAAACAAAGATAGTAATAAAACAATAGACGAAAATCAAAAAGAAAACAACAACCACCATAACAAATGCGCTGATAATTTTAACAACGACTGATCCGACAAAGTAGTATGTATAATTTTGGTAACACTTTACAAGCGATTCTCGACTTTTTTCACGGCGATTGTCGGTGCAAATAAAATCATACAAGAATTTCGGGAAGTAGTTCTTGATCGGATCGTAACAAAAAATAAATAAAAAGGAAATATAATAATCAAAATCGAATATGCAGCAAACCTAAAAAAGGTGAGATTGCATTTGTGTATTCGTGAATACGTTTCTTTTTACGTTCATCTCCAAAATTAAACTCAAACGACTAAAGGCGAAAATTACAAACGAAAAGTTGATTATTTTGAACACAGAAAACAACCAATTTTGTTCAAGATGTACACAGTAACAATATTTCAGATAAGCTTTCTTCATCGTAACAAAACTTAAAAGATTTAAGCAATCATAGATTCCTTATTTATTTATTTGTTTTTAGAGATAATTTGCAAGACAATATAACGTAAAATTTAATAAAACCTAATTTTCTTTTCAAACTAATAGCAGTATAGAGGAATAAGGGCAAATCTTTCAGAGTTTACTGAAGAATTATTAAAAAATCAACGTAAATCGAAGAAAATTTCCAAAATCATTAAATTTGTCGGTATCCAAGTGAATATCTGGTGCTGAATACTAAATTATCTAAGTGCTTCTACTTAGTATAAAGGTGGAAGTATGGTATTAACCCAGTCTATATTGGCTTTCTTTTTAAAAATCATATAGAAGTACAGAAAAACTACTAAATAAGCGAATATATTATATATGTAGCTAGAAGTACAGGATGATTCAGAATTAAATGTCCGTATCAAAACTTTTGCTTTTTGTCTACTAATTTATCATATTATCTTAGTTATTTGCTATCTAAAGAATTCAATCTGTCAAAATAGGTAAAGATTAATTTCTGTGGTATTTCTTTCATCAAGCATATATTTTGCAGGTTGGCTGGATTTCCAAGTTACAGTGTCGAATTTGGTTGGCAGTGACGTTTAACGAGGTATCTTCTTGAGAATTGCTAGCGTTTGGTTTGATAAGTTTGGGAATTTTGTTTTAAGTAACGAGGAACATGAGAAGCAAGAACTATATAGGCCAAACATCCAAAGCATCTAGACATGTTACAAAATTTATGTATGGAACTATAATTCTTTCAAATATAGAGAATAATGCGCAGTCTATATAGATTTGTAGTATGAAAAATTCAAAAGGTACAATCTGAACATTAATGTGTTCTCGTTCTTCATAGTACAAATTCTTTGAAGATACCAACATAATTGAGGCATATTGTGCAGAACACAATCCCAACGCAATCCAATTTTGATCAGCCTTATAAGGTGGTCATTGAAAATTGTACTGAATGGACCACCGACGAGACTCAACTTAAAAAAAGGAACTTTGGCATAGTACACAGATGACTCGAAAATAGGAATCGGAACTGGTTTAGGCATTAATGGTCTCAACCATTACTTAAGAGTGCTTATATTAATTCTAATTAATATATTCCAAGCAGAAATGTTTGCTTTAAATTTGTACGCCAAAGAGAACCTCTATAAGTCACCTAAAGCCTTCATACATGAATCTGACTTGATACATACATGAATATGTACAAAATCTCAGGCAGTTTTGACGTAAAAGCCACGTTACGTTACGCTGATCCCAAACCACTAAGCGATTTAGGGAAATGAGAAACCTGACAAGCTCACCAAAGAAGCAGCGAATATGACTTTCATTGTTCCAAATCTTTATTGCGGGTTAGAGAAGAACCATCTAAAACAGGGGATTAGGAAATGGGGCGAAAATCAACGGGCAAAACATGGCGGGACAACACCAAGTGAAAACATTCGTATCAACTTTACCAAAAACAGCAAAGATCATACTGTCTTTCAGCAAAGAAGACCTTAGAATATTGACAAGTTTACTGACAGATCACATAGAGTTAAAATATCAAGTATACAAACTAGGAAAACCTGAAGATCAACTCTCTCGTCTAGGCCAAGATGATCTGGGGATGATAGAACATATTCTAGGCAATTATAATGCCATTAATAACACACATAAACATTTGAGTAGGTCATTCTTAACACCTACTGAATTGAAAGATGGAGATCCCAGATTAATAGAGTATTAAGGTTCATCAAATGCCTCCAAGTCGTACTTCATCTACTATTTAAGCACCTTGGAGTGCCAAAAACTTAGAAGAACAAAGTATCAAATGTGTTATCAAAATAGAACCTGAAGTGGACAAAACTCTACGTAAGTTTGTATGAGTTGTTCAAAATTTCATTATTTTCTATAAAAAAAAAAACAAAAAAGAGGTAGTTTATGAAACATATTTAATATGTGTTTGAACGTTTTCAGTAATATATTTATCTTTCCTCCAAATTTAATACAGACATTTCCTTCTGAATAACTCTGTACGAACGATTTTATTAAAATAATACAGTCTCCGATTAAAAATAGAAAATCCGATGTTAATTTTTTCCGTAATCAAAATGGTCGTGTATAACCTACTTAGTAATTGATATGATTGCTTAAATAAATTGACAAAATAATTCCTTTCGAAACTACGTATCTGTCTGTGTATCTTCACATCCGAAAAATAAAAATAAATATATGTATATGTATAATATATAAATATAATGTATAATATATATATATAGAAAGATACATTCTAAAAAAAGGGGCAGCCCACAATATGAGTTAGTTACCTTTGAGAGATCTTTTCCGAAACACCCCTGGATCGCGTGTGAAAATGACGAAGTAGCGCATTAGTTTACTAGAACGACGCCATGAGCGCAGATCGGCGTCGGAATCGGGCATTCGCAGTTTCGAATTTGAATTTGCAATGGCATTGTAAATATCGAGTTAGAAGAGATAAATAAACATACAGGATATGGCGTCTAACTTGCTAATTGGCCAAATTTGGTGAACAAACCATAATTAAAAATTTGTCGGTTTAACGGTCTTACCAATATAAAGACTTACGTCGCCATTTTCCGTTTGATTATAGCGGAAATTGATGTCAACTTGCTTACATTAAAGAGGACACCTGTATATTTTATCATTTTCGGATAGTCGACGTTATTCTACATGAGCTACATTAAGATTTTCCCATACCTATCTCTTGCCACTTCCGAGAGAGATGGATCTGAATTCAATTTTAGGAAATATCGAAGTCAAAATGCCAAATCAACAACACGAAAGTAATTAAACCTAAAAGGCTGAAATTTTCTGGCTGTCTAGTATATAACTTATTATCGAATAAGTTCTACAAAATGTTGAAGTTATACAAGGTGATCAGAAATTCCCCGTAATTTCATGTAATCAAAAACAGCAAAAAGTCAAATCCACAGTGAACAGCATACCATCTTATTTGATTTCAACGTATAAACTATTACTTTTTGGTGGTAATCGTTATAATAATAATAATAATAATAATAATAATAATAATGGTCTTTATTATCCAACAGAAAACAAAGTCTAATTACAGGATAATAATAATAAAGAAAAAAAAAAAGAAAAAGGTGCACAGCACTTCTGGACATAATTTACAGCGTACACATATACAAACGCCAGTTATTATAAAAAAGACATAACTTTAATAGTAAAAAGAAAAAATAATACGAACATTGATTAAGAAAAAAAGATACTGAACCAATTCAGTGCCACAGAGTTCCAGTACTTAATTAAGAAAAAAGATCACCATAAAGTTTATTAGCATTCTTCGACATGTGCGTTATTGGGACTTTAAGTAAAATATTAGTCTTCGCTGTGGGAACAAAGAACGTTTCCGTTTGTCTAGTTTCGTACTGAGGTACAAGAAACTCAACTGCCGCAAGTATGTTCGGGGCATCAATTTTATTAGTAATTATTTTAGCCAGAAATTTAGCGCTGGCTATCTCCCGACGAGTAGTTATAGTTTGCATGTTATGTTGTTCCAATAGGCTGTCATAATCTGTTCCGCGTGGTGGATACGTACCAGTGACTTTAAAGGTTAAGTATTTTAGGAACCTCTTTTGTGTCCTCTCAATTGCAAGTTGTTGGTAAACATATATTGGGTACCAAACAACAGAAGCATATTCCAATCTAGGTACCACCAGGCTAAAAAACAAGGTTTTAAGAGTTTGAGGATTCAAAAATCCTCGACATGTTCTTATAAGAAAACCTAACGATTGAGAGGCAGAATTGAAAATAGTAATTATGTGCTCAGAAAATTGAAGTTGTGAATCAAATAGAACGCCCAAGTCTTTAAACTGCGTTGATCTTGGTATGGCGACGTTCTCCACCGTGTAGCCAAAAAGCATAGGATTTTTGGTTTTGAAGTATGTAACAACAACACATTTACTAACATTGGGACGAACCTTATTGTTAATACACCAAGAGTGGATTCTGTTCAGGTTTGTTTGTAATTTTACTGAGTCAGCGGTAGACGATATCTCAGAAAATAGTTTTAAGTCATCTCCGTATGCGAGAACTCCACAATCAAAACAGGATAGGAGATCGTTAATATATATATTAAATAAAAGGGGACCCAAATTGGAAACCTGTGGAATTCCCGAAGAAGCAGTGTATACATTAGAAGTAAAGCCGTTATAGCAGACGTATGCGGATCTATTTTCTAAATAGGAAGCAATGAAATTTGTAATTTCAGATGTAAAACTAAATGAAGAAGTTTTGGAGGCAAGTATGGTGTGGTCAATAGTGTCGAATACCTTGGCAAAATCTGTGTAAATAACATCGACTTGCTGTCTACTATCAAGGGATTGGCTGATGTACTGAGTAATTTCTACTAGATTTGTCACAGTTGACCTACCAGAAATAAAGCCATGTTGATATGGAGATATATAAGATTTTACAACGTTGTATAGCTTTGAATAAAGCAAATGTTCAAACATTTTCGAGCAGGTGGAAAGAAGACTAATGGGACGATAATTTGATACGTCACTTTTGTCACCATGTTTGAAAACAGGGCTTACCTTACTTAATTTCCAGAACTCAGGAAAGGTAGAGGTTTTACAACTCATATACATCCAGAAAACGATTCGCTTCTATTTATATTAAATTTCAGCTGATTTACTTCTAGGTAAGACATAATTTACTGAAAGAGATATCGTTTATTAGATCAATATGCCCGGGGGAATACAGTTATCCAATGAAGAGAAGTGTGTTATCGATGCTTTACACAAAAATGGCGTATTCAACAGAAAGATTGCCAAGCCAATTAATAGAAACCATTATTTTGTCAAGTAGTATTTTAAATTAAGGGAGAAATATGGATCTGTTAAAAGAATTGGGCAAGGTAGCGTATCAAGACCGCTTTTGTTTATCATGACAATGGATGAGGTAACCAAAGAAGTAAAAACTAAGACTAAAGGAGTAACGCAAGGTTCTAGAAATTTACAATGGTTGATAATTAAAGAACTAATGTATGCCGATGGTCCCACATTATGTGCATTATCGAAAGAAAACCTACAAGAAAATGTGTTGGTTGGAAAATCGAATTGAGTAAATATAATATGAAGATTAATACAAAGAAGACAGAAATAATGGTAATAGGAAGTGAAGATAAAGATGTTCAGATCACGATTGAAGATCAGACAAGTAGAGCACACAAGGTTCTTAGAATCAGTAATAGAAAAGAATAGATATATGCGGACGTGGAGATAAATAACCGGAAAAATAATTCAAATAAGGTACTTTATTCAGTATTAAAATCGTTTATCAATAAAAGAGAAGTCAGTAGAAAAACGAAAATTAAGATATACAACACAGTATTTGTACCAGTCCTGATATACGGAACAGAGTCTCGGAACCTAACAGATAGACATAGATTTATAGAGCGTGTGGAATGAAATTTCTGAGAAGAATACTAGGAGTGAAAAAACGAGACAAAATAATAAATTAAACAATCGGAGAATCACTGGGGGTAGAGTCATTGGAACAGAAGATAGAAAGTAGGCAACTAAACTGGTGGGAAGATATGGTGAGGAAGAGGACGTTCTAGAAAAACTTGGGATAATCAAGTAGCTGGTGTTTTAAATAATAAAGGTTGTGAGTGGAATAGTACCGTGGAGATTGCAAATGACAGAAAAAAGTGGAAAGAGTTTTGCAACGAAAAGCAAAACTTAACTCCCAATCCTCTACACTGAAAGGAAGAAGAGGACCGGATAAGTAAGTAAAAGAATTGGTCTATAACCTGTTGTTAGTAGGCGCAATAGACATATGTATATTTTGCAGGTTAGCTGGATTTCTAGGTTAGAAAGTGTCGAATTTGGTTGGCAGTGAAGTTTAACGAGGTATATATCTTCTTGAGAATTGCTAGCGTTTGGCTTGCTAAATTTGAGAATGTTGTTTTAAGTAATGGGGAACATGAGAAGCAGGAACTAAATGGGCTAAACATCCAAAGCATCTGGGCTTGTTTCAAAATTTATGTATGGAGATAATCTTATAATTCTTTCAAATATAGAAAATAATCCACAGCCTATGCTGATTTCTAGCATGAAAAATGCAGAAGGTAGAAACTGAACATTAATGTGTCCTGGCTCTTCATAGTACAAAGGGACTAAAACGGTAGGATGATCTCAGAGGATATCTCGAATTCTTCGAAAATCCCAACATAAAGTAAGTGATGCATATTGTGTAGGACACGATCCCAATGCAACACAATTTTGATCAGCCTAAAAGGACAGTTAAATAATTTTTAGGCTGGCAACAGAAAATCACATGGTCGCTTCCCAGGTTCGTGTGCTCAATTACAACTTGACGTTACGACAAGACGTGTACGCCAAATTTTACAAAACAATAAGAATTTTAAATGGCACAAAAGATTAAGTAGACCTAGATTTACTGTGAAGCACGTTGAAAGAGGGCTGGCGTTTGGCAAAAAGCATATATCCTGGAATCATGAATGGCAAAGAGTAATTTTTTCAGATAAAAAACTGTTTAAGATGGTCCTGATGGCTGGCAATGCTACTGGCACGATTTACGAAAATCCACAGAATTTTCGACGAGAAGGCACGGTAATAGTTTGGGGTACATTTTCCTTTAACGGTAAACTGCCTATTGCTTGCATTACTACGAAAATGCCGCCCCTTAAATGTTTTTTCGTTAAAATAACCTTCGTTTGTGATTTCAAAAAGAAACTGCACAAAATGTACGAATACTATTTTTATTTTGAAGATATAACTATGTACTTTGAAATAATGGTATCAACTATCAACTACAGCAATCTACTACAGTTTTATCCAACTTTAATTTTAGTAAATTCCTTAATTAGAGATGTGTAGTTTAGACTGGCAGCCAATGTGGATTCAATAGAAATGAATGACAAATTTCGAAGTTTTGTTTGGCGTATTGAACTTTTTAAGTAATGTTTTATTAATTTTAATTTGGAAAAACTTCTCTCCATAAGGACAGCGACTGTTAATAAAATTCTCAGAGCTATAACAGTACTCGGATACAAAGTTACATTGGCAAATAATTTACAACATCCAAAGGTCTCATAGAATATGGTAGCATTCAGGATACATCACGTAATTCTTCTTAATCATTTGCATTTATATCTGATTAATTCTCGACCGAAAGTCACGCCTCTTCTCTATATCGTAGCACGACAGGGCCCTTTTTGGGCTAACATAGAGCAAGATAAATCGTAAAATCAATGAAAAATAGAATTTTTGAATTCGTAAGACTAAAGCATATGCATTATTGATTTCATTTTTGCTGCAATTACATAAACTTCACGTAAGTGGATTATATTTATTTCCTCGTATATAGACAATATATTAAGTTTTTTTTTAAATATATTATTTAAATTATTTATAGAATCAAGTAGATGTAAAAATAATTTATTTTGATTAGATTAAAAATTTAGTCTCTGTATTATGCTGCTTTTAGCGAAATAAAATAGAGTTACTTGAATTTTTCTGTTTTTTATCATTATTTTATTGAAAGTTGGCAGTGAAACGTATTTCATCATTTTAATAAAACGAAATGTAAAATGAATATTTTACACTATAACAAATGTTAAATATTCTTAAGAGAGAACATACAAGGTGTATTTCTGTTTATATCAGGTTACATTTTTGATCACTCTGTATGAGCAACCTAACAGTTCCTTTCGAATTTTTCACCTCTAGCATTGTTACGTGGATATTCCACAAAATTTAATTTCTCCGAAATGACAGAGTATAGGTGCAGAAAAACCTTAATTCAATTTATGTAAAATAATGTACTCTGTCGAAAAATGATAAAACATACAAGCTATTCTATTTACAGTAAACAAGTTGACATTGACATTCATTTACAGTATAATCAGAAGCAAAATGGCCACATTTTTATTGGGAAAGCGCTGTACACAGATTTCCATATTTAGATTACGGTTAGTTCTCCAAATTCGGTTAACTGGCAAGTTAAGCGCCACGCCCAGTATTGTGTAATTATTCCAAAGAGAATGTGAGATGCAGAACAACAAATGAGTCGAAGACGCGCTCAAGCCCTCTCCGATCGCCGTATGCGATCATCAACAAAACAAGCAGGCGGCTGGCAAACTTTTACATCTGACGCGGTAATGCGGTGACAATGACAATCGTTTACGTTTTAACAACGTTATTTATCTTTCGAGAAATGCTAATCGATAATACTTTCTCGTAACGCATATGATTACGCTGCTAGGTTACGTAATACAACGCCTTCTTATTCGGTTCGAGTGTATTCTTCTGTTTTCACTCGAGTGTAAATAATACGTCATTAGTTAAGGATGGCGATCGTAGGTGCCGTCCATCACACAACGTATCATGCGTGTTGATTTATATTCAGGTCGAGGTACTTGTTTGTTTACAAAAAAAAAAGGCGCAACAAAGTGGCACAATGAATCGACATGACACAAGAGTGAAACTCTGCTAACATCAAGGGAAAAACGCCTAAGATGGGTATATAATGTAATCTATTGAGATTTATTTAAAACATGTTTTAGTTAGAATCCTATATAAGTAACTCCATTAATTACATAAGTCCGCCTAGAAGTCATCGACTGACATCTAACTGACGCATTTAACCTTCTTGTAGTATAATGGAAGAGCGTTATAAAGAGCTTTTAACTTTGAAGTGGAATACCGTTGCAAGGAATATTCATTACAAAAACTTTTGATCTTATCAATCTCTACCATCCTTAAATGTTTGTCGATAACTTTTGGACGGACCCCATACAAATTTCAACAAAATTTGTTCTGCTATAAATAGGAATGTACAGTTGGAAAATAACAATGCTCTCTGTTACCTATATAATTCCTAACTATTAGTTATGCGACATCTATTTTCATTTACTCAGAATGCCTTAACATCCCGCTCAACTGTTTAAGCTATTTTGAAATTGAGTATTCTTAGAAATGTGCACATTCATCTGAGAAACACTAAGCTTTCATCGGTTAACTTGAATTGTGAAGAAATTGCGTGGATAAATCAAAAATGAATTTTTATCAAAATAGAGCTACTTCGATTCTAGATCAACAATAAATCTTAAGATGTAGTTCACCAAAGAATGAAATATTTCTTTAAAAATGCGCGTTACTTTTGCTATGCGATTTTAATTACATTTAAACCAAACACTTAATTCTGATTTTATTTTATTTTATTTTTACTGTGGTTGACTGTGCACAACTGTACTTTCTGAGGTATCATCAATGGCGGAAGAACATTACGGCCCCTCTATTGTGTAGGAATTACGAATTAGGTTATCTTTGACACAGGCTGACCCACCTTAATCTATTATATTGAAAGTCATGAAATTATTGGAATACAAGTGTTGAAAGAGCTCAAATTTGTATATTCGAAGGTTGTTTCTTTGGTTTGCATATAGCCGCGTAAAGAGCGCCGCCAATGAAGTGGTCACACGTCAAAATTAATTCCAATATTTATTGAACTTAAATCCAAAGTTTCATCAAGGTACGGCAAGTGATTTAACCACGTCAAATTTTTAAAACTGACAAGTCCCTCGAAAAATGGGATTGAGCCGAGAAAATTAAAATATCAACAATATCTGGTCAAGCTGGTTTCTGTTTTTGGTTATGGAACACCACATCAATCGACAATTTCTCGCTGGTTCTGCAAATTCCAATCTGGACACAGCAGGCTCAACCGCGATCCCAGGACAGGACCACCAAAAACAGCAGTCTCTCAAAAAAACATCGCTGCTATACACCATCTGATCATGAAAGATCGACATGTGAGATATGGCGAGATTGAGACATCCTTGCGCATTTCAAAGACCTCAATCCGAAACATTCTGCATGATGAAGTGGCTTTGAGAAAGTTAGTTTCTCGTTAGATCCTACTTTTTAATTGAAGAACAAAAAGTGCCTGTCATTAATTGGTGTCGAAAAACTTTGTGCCGGTTCAACAACGGAAGCTCAAAAAATGTTTACAGTATCGGGAGTGTTGACGAATCATGAAAGTGAATCAACAAAAGTTATCCGTTCCTTTAGAAGAACGGCTAATACCGATTGGTATACAACCACCTATTTATCAGAAGTGATTGCCGTGCTCCGAAAAACCACAACGACGAATCATCCGATTTTTCATGACGATTTTTTAACGTTCCCTAGCATCATGAATGGTCTGCGTGGTCAACGGTTCCAGTCGCTGGAAGAAACAGTCGATGCCTTTAAAATGATAATTTTGACTATTTCAACTTATAACGCATAACTGCTTTAACAGTTGGTTTGAAAGAATGAAAAAGTGTGTCAATATTTGTGGAGAATACTTTGAAAATCAATAAAGCACTTTAAGTCGATTATCACTTCGTGTTTACTGAACTTAGGTTAGACCCTCTTAGCTCCTTCGACACACTTTGATAGATTCTTTATCTCTGTTTTGTTGAGAATTAACTTCCACTGACAGGAGAGGAAGTAACGGAGGAGACTTGTCATTTAGTTGAAAATTTTATTAGACAAACGAGCAACCTTACAACGGGGTGGAGGACGATCAGTGGGCTACTACTTGGGCCACCAGGGGATTCTAAAGGTTTTTTTCTCTTCCAAGGGTGCTCTTTGCCAGGCTCTTTAAGATGTAGTGTTATGCTAGGGATTTCCAGGTCTTGTCGTAGCCGATCGTTTTTAACAAACCTGGGGGCCTGGGCTATTAGTCTAAGGGTCTTCTTTTGTAATAGCTCTAGCTTATCAGTGTGTGTTGCAGCATTAAGTCGATCTACTGTTTGCTGTTTTGGCTATATGCAAAACTAAAAACAGAACCCTCGTAAGTACACTTCTACACATGAACATTTTGTAAGAACACCGCTTATGGAAATGTTTGCTTCTAAAGTTAGCAGCACTGGTCTTCTAAGGTATGATCTAGATATGTCACGAGTCCAATTAATAATTTAATAGTCTGATTCCATCAATGTTTGTATTCCAAATTAAGATTGACTTCACTTATACTTAGATATTTTCAAAAGCTGTCGTATGTTGCGATGTATTACGAAGAAAGTTATGAATTTCCGTTAAAAATAATACAATACAAGTAATATTTGAAGCTCAAAATGGTTTGTTGATGAATTAAAATGTTGTTCTAGTATTATTTTCGGACAACTAAAATGTGTATTATGATTTTCCTAATTTAATCGGTAATTGGTATTCTACTATACCTTTAGTTAAGTAGTATAATATACTTAATGTATGTATATTTGTATATATACACGTTGGTCCAGATAC
Source organism: Dynastes maya (assembly GCA_029619315.2). Taxonomy (NCBI): domain Eukaryota; kingdom Metazoa; phylum Arthropoda; class Insecta; order Coleoptera; family Scarabaeidae; genus Dynastes; species Dynastes maya. The sequence goes on along the minus strand of JAROYE020000007.1, from coordinate 13,027,668 downwards.
GAACGGGGGATTGCTTTGTGAATGGCAACAGCGCATTCGAGTCTCACTGAGAGACCCCATCCAGTCGCAGTATATTATAAAGCGAGCAGCGATACACATGCATATTATAAATACGCATGTCCGCTCAATCACGTAATATAATTCAACGCCTTCCGACAAAATGTGTTAATATAGAATTATTACGTAATTTTTCTGTATTCTCAGATTATGTTAGAAAGTACAGTTTCTTATATTCATTCTGTTGTTGCTATGCGATGTAGGAGAACGAAAAAGTAATTCTAAGTAGGAAAATAAACAACGATTCTTAAAAAATTAAACTAAAGAAAAATTAATTCGATAATTATACAAAATTAGTTGAAATTCGAACAATGTTACTTTATGAAGGGTTCGAAAATACCCCCTTCGGTGGCCAAACAACTCCTCTCTAACTGCCTCGAGATTTCTAGGGATTACCGTCGCGAAAATTCTCAACAGTTCTACTTGCAACTGTTGCAAGTACTGTTGCAAAACTGTAGAGATTTTGTTTGACATAACCCCACGGAAGAAAATCGCAAGGATTGAGGTCGGGTGATCGAGGTGGCAATTTTATCGTACCCTTCCCAGCAATAACACGATTAGGAAAGGTGTTTTCTAAAAATTTAATTACTAATCTGGTGTTATGGGCGGGACAACCGTCTTGCATAAACCATCAAAATCGGGGTTAAGTTGACAGACTGCAGGAATAATTTGCGTTCGCAGCAAATCCAAATATTTCCCTCCGTTCAAATTGCCGTCGATAACAAATGGCCCTATAATGTTATCACTAAAGATACCCGCCCAAACGTTAAGTTTTTCGGGGTACTGAGTTCTTACATTACGGACCAGATGTTGATTTTCTCGAGACCAATATCGCACGACTGAAGGATTATGCTTGCCATGACGTGGAAAAGAGGACTCGTTAACCCTTTCCGTCACGGACGCACAAAACTCCATTCTTGCAAGGTTGTTCTCGGGGAAAATCTCCTGACATTTTTTAACTTTGTAACTTTCGTATTTGTTGCGTGTCAAAATACGCTTCACAGTACTTCTACTAACACCGATTTCATCTGCAATTTGCCGGCTAGAGCAAGGTTCGCCCATTTCAACCAACGAACAAACTCTCACTTCTCTCTCCTCCCGCTCGGGAGTCATTGAGGGATTTGAGGCTGTTCGTCTATTTGTTGGCATTTACGACAATTCCTGACCACGCAGCCAAGTTTCCTAAACGCGAAGGAATAGGACGATCCACGTACTCTACGGCAAATAGATCGGCAGTGCTTTGGTAGGAATTTCCGGCAAGATACCATGTAATGATTTGTACCTTCTCTGCGGTTGTATAAACTAACATAGTGTATCCGAAATCTACGATCACTTGTTAGAACCTTGTGAGCGCATAGATAGACAAAGAATGCGTCAGATAGGCCTCTCAGAGCTACGGCAGTTGCGCGCGGCGAGACTGGCCAGCGGGGATAAATGCAAGTATGCCAGATCGCGCTACGTACAATATATCTCGCACCCCGGTGAGACCTGGGCCAACGTGTATATTGTCATAGGAACATAGAGTTTATATGACATCTTCATAAAATCAAGGTTTGTTTGCAATTTTTTTTTAATTTTAACATTCGTTAATTTCCATTTACTGATATCAAAATTCGTTCAAAATTGCCAAAGGAGTGTGAACGAATATTCCCGAATCCCACAGTTCTTTAAAAATTTTAATTAAATTACAAAAATTCGAATTTTTTGAACATTTCCCTGAATGAAAAGATTTCAATTTGGCGCCCAACGTGGGGCCAAATTGAATATATGTGTTTCAGTGGTTTCCTACACTAACCATTCTAATCCTATAGCGATTTCTATAATTATCAATATACATACATTCTAAATTTCCATTACAAGAAACTAATTTCTATCAAAATCTAAATCAAGGGATAGACAGCAACAAATTATTGTCCAACTCGAGTCCGTTATTATACTCGAAAGATTGGATCAGATACAGGGGATTCCTACACTAAATCCTATAATAAACTTTACACATAAGTACCTCTAACGAACGCTAAAATCAGGGTTTTACTGATAATATACTCTCTCCTAAGCATCGTTTAGACATGCTCATACTAAACTGGTATAAATGTTCAATAATGGTTACAAATTCGCTAACTAAATAAGTAATAATAATAGCTATGAACTTTAAACAACGTATTACTACTACGTCACTACCTACAGATTACTACCGCAAAAATGTAAGCTTGCCAACCCCTTAAAAATAAACAGAACGAACGAAATGAAACGAAACGATTTACAAAAGAACCCAAAAGGTCGAAAAAAAATTACAAAAGGACACAGACACAACATCAAATGTAATCAAAATTGATTGATGAGAAAGATTGAAAAAATATAAATTCGTCTTATATATGATTATATAAGAGAAAAAGTACGATAACAGAAACATGTATTAGTACGGAAACAAAGGAATAAAAAGATCGAGAAAGATTGCTAAAAAAATACAGTACATAAATAGATTTTATATATCCTTTTCTGTGAAAGTTTTTTCAAGAAAAACTCAAATTATAAGAACAACACTGATTAAATTCTTATATAATTGAAACATGAAAATATTATCGACACTAAGTAACAAATGATAAGGAAAAAAAATAAGATTGAAACGATGAAGGAGTTTATATGTGATAAAATTGAACCTACCTGTGATGGAACACAAGAGTCGTAATGTTGGTGCGTTGCCTGAATACTGGTTTATCATTCCCTGAGAATGAGCACGTGGTGCTGGCATACTTAACGTTATTGCCTTGTGGAATTTTCTTCTTCTGGGTTCGACTGTCACTACTGGAGATACTGCTACTCCATGTCCTAGTAATTTCGCTGTTAATTCTGGATCTATCGGTTGTGCCTATAAAAAAAGATTATTCCATAATTATTTAAAATAGCCATATTTTGAGTACAAAGTATCTAGCCTACTTGCTTAGTTTCTAGTGATGATTAGTCTGAGCAAACAGCGGTAACAGTCAGTGTAGTAGATATGTGGTGCGGAGTCGGCGATTATTTATTTCACGCGTTCACAGCGTCAGTACTAAATTGATGATGTGTGCGAGTAGTTCTGTGTATATGTAGGCTGTCGTAACTTCTTTCATAATTGTACGCTTATGTTCGCTTTAAAAATGTCGCGAAAACGACCAATGGCAGACACGGTTAAAAACTTTATAGTGGACATGCCGGACTTAATGTTTGATGGCGCTAAAATTCAATGTCCAGTTTGTAAAATCCCTTTAATGTGTTGGTCTAGAAGCCATTGTCAACGTCACATCGAAAGTAAACAGCATTCTTCTGCAAAAAGTGACATGCGAGACCAAGAAAAATTTACATTTGATTTATGTGTTACTCTTATTTTATGTAATCTATCGTTTCGTTTACTAGACAAAGAAGCATTTGTCTCCTTCTGGAATATGCGGACTGCAAATTACCTAGTCAGACATCGATACGAAATGTAGTGCCATTTGCTCGTGAACATATAAAAAAAAGAATGAAAACGGAATTGAAAGATAAAAAACTGTGGTTGTGTGTGGACGAAACAACAGATCGTCAAAAACATTCTGTGGTTAATGTAATGGTACGTACAATGGAACCACATCGACCGTCATCCACCTTCTTACTTGCTTCCAAAAGAGTTATAAATTGTACTGCCGATGAGATTTTAAAGGTGGTGTTGAACTCATTGAACAAATTTGAAGTTTCAACTAAGCAACTTTTAATGTTTATGAGTGATGGTGCCGCAAACATGCGATCTTTGAGCCGATCTATTAAAGAACACAGTAGTAACTTCTTACATGTAACGTGTAAAATCCATACTCTAAGTCTTGCGGCACAAACGATTCCTACATGTTTACCACTAGTAAATGCATTGAGGCAGTGTTTCTAAAGTCCCCGAAACGTACCCGACTATTTCACAAACTGTGTCCTGATTTACCTGAACCACCACAGCCGATTGTTACACGTTGGGGAACATGGTTGCAGGCTGCGTTTTACTACAACAAATATTTTGATCAAGTAAAGAAGGTAGTTTTAAAATTTAATCCGACAGAAGCTGCAGCAATCAAGAAAAGCCAGGAAATATTTCAAGATAGTCCGGTTAAAAGAGATTTACAAACTATTCACAACAATTACTTCGGACTAGCGGAGGGAATAGAAAAATTACAAAATGTTTCGATGTCGCTAGTGGATTCTGTTCAAATTGTGAATAATGTTCACGCACAGTTATGCGCTGTAGAAGGCGAAACAAATTGGTGTGTAACACGAAAATGTTAAAGTGTTTTAGAGAAAGACTCCGATTTTCATATATTAAGACAAATTTGTGAAGCTGCGTGTAAAGATGCATTAAGTTGTTTCAAAAATTATTTGAAATATGCAAATATAACATCGTTAGATGTCGAACGGTCGTTTTCGGCATTAAAAAACATTTATTCCGCACGTCGTACTCACTTGACTGAAATAGCTGTGGAAACATATCTAACGATTCAAATATTTAATAGATGTTACCCAGTTTGTGATTTCACGGAAGACTTTTAAAACGGTAAATGTTTCAGCACGTTTTGTAATTTATTTCTTATCTTCTATTTTATGTGTAAACTTTTATGCGCTCGCCACGCCTCTGGCTGTTACCGCATATTTGCCCAGGTTAGTGCTGATGCATTACATCCATCTTTATTTTGAAAATTATACTATAAATATTTATAGTTTTTATCTGTTTTTATGTATTCGTTATCTAACTTTGGCATATTAAACATATTAACTGCCATATTGAAAGCCAACACCAAATTACTTATTTTAAATGGAATAACCTGTATATTATTGCAATTTTACCTACAATTGCTTTTGAATTATTTAATGTTCTAGAAAGAGAATTGATATTTATAGCTAAATGATCAAGGATTTATCCCTTTCTCACGAACGCTGCTATATTTTTTAATGTAGCTTTAGAATTTTGTAGTGCCTTCACTTAAGACTTTGGTCTTTTGTGCATATTTTGAATTTAATTGACCATGTCTTATAGGGAGACTAGGCTAACAAGCTACAGACTAATGAATAGTCAACCTCTCATAATCCGATCGCATGCTGAAGATTACCAAAAGCTGGTAAAGGAACTTAAGGCGGTGCCGATTACAAAAAGGCACCGTCAGTCCTAAACACAGCTTTGATAAAAAAACTATGAACGTTAATGCCAGATAGACAGGAATGAAAACATAATCCTGCTAGCAACTAAGTATGAATAAGTAACATCAACAAAAAATCGATTTACCGTTACTACGAGGGTTGTTTTTTTAGTTTTACATCTTGCCATAATAGCAAACAATAGATCGACTTAAAGTGCTTTATTGTTTTGCAAAGTATTCTCCACAAAGATTGATACACTTTTTCATTTTTTCAAACCAACTGTTAAAGTAGTTATACCAATCATCAGGATTAGTCCAAAAGGCAATTTTAAAAGCATCGACTGCTTCTTCCGGCGACTGGAACCGTTGAGCCTATTTTTAAGTTTAGGAAACTTAAAGAATTCGTTGGGACTTAAATCAGATGATCTAATAACTCGATGTTTTGCTACTCTAAAAGCTCAATGGTCTTTTGAGCTGTATGTGAACTCGCATCATTGTGGTAGAGGGTGATTCGTCGTTGTGGGTTGTTTTTTCGGAGCAGCACAAACACTTCTAGTAAACAAACGGTTGGTTGCATACAAAACATTAACCGTTCTTCGATCTCCTAAAGGAATTGTAGCAATATGACCCGAAGATGAGGTAAAAGTTGTGACCAATTACTTCGACACAGAAACTGACAACCTTAGTTGGCTTCCCTTCATCTTGAAACACTCACACAGTGGATTCGTCACCATTCACGATACTACAGACATTTTTTGAGCTTCCGTTGTTGAACCGGTTCAAAGTTTTTCGACACCAATTCATCATTCCGAATTTTTTGGATTGAGGTCTTTGAAATGCCTAAGGATGTCTCCATCATGCGATATGTTACGTGTCGATTTGCCTTGATCGGATGACGCACAGCAGCGATGTCATTTTTTTTGAGTGACTGCTGCCTTTGGTGATCCTGTCCTGTGATCGTCGTTGAGATTGGTGCGTCCACGTTGGAATTCGCAGTACCAGCGAGAAATTGTCGACTAATGTAGTGGTTCATTACCAAAAACAGAAATCAACTCGACGAGACATTGTTGTTGAGATAATCCTCTCCCAAGAATTAAAAAAATCATCGATTCAATTCCATTTTTCGAATGACTTGTCAGTTTACAAATTTGTTGTGACTAAATCGCTTGCCGTATCTTAATGTAATTTTGGATTTACGGTCAATAAATATTGAAATTAATTTTGACAGGCCACGTTTCAATGGTGGCCCCCTTTACGCGGTCATATGCAAAACTAAAAAGACAACCCTCGTAGCAACAACTTTTAATACTTCATGTGTACAATTCCGACTTTTCTAATTTTTTGTTTTACAAATGGCAGTTATAGGTGCCGTTGTAATACATTTACTACTCAATAGAATAGAGTAGATTCAAAAAAAATTATTTAAAAAATAGATCGGCTCTTTGTGACTCATGGTACTTTTGCAATCTACCTTCCGCTACAACAAAAAATGTATACCGAAACCTATACTACAATATTCTAAAAATCGACTAGAAAATGTGGGACCGTTTGAGAGAGATAATGAAATCTTTCATCTGAGCTGGTGACGTCAACTGTTTTTGACAAAAATTTAAATAACTCAAGAACACTATACTCTTGGTTTCCGGATTGGAACCGCGTCGTTGTCATACCTTCTGCCGACGTTTCTGTTTCTGCTCCGAAGATTGGGAATGAAACGTCGGCAGAAGCTACGACAACGACGCGGTTCCAACCCGGAAACCAACAGTATATTGTTATTAACAACCACGGAACGTACCAAACTCAAAAACAGTTGCAATTATGGGGAATTTAGCTTTAAATTTTACTTGTATAAGAAGCTAGCATCGACTTCCTATACAACCAGAATCGACAGGCGCGTCAATATATTTTAGATGATTTAGTTGTACCCCACATCAAATTTTGAGACTTCTCCAATTCTTACTTTCTGAGATATGGATGGTAACAGTTTCCAATGGGATACTCTGTATTTTTTTTGAATTTTATTTCATCATCCATAACAGAATACTTAGCATAGGTTTTAGTTTGTATATGTAGTGACATCAGTTCTACTGCATTTGTATTAAGGATACAGACTAAAAGCAGGGGGTGGTGCTAATGCCACCCATCTGAACTGCTCCTTAAGGTTTGTCTGTTTCTTTTTTTTATTTTTGTTTTGTGTATTTGTTTCTGTTAATTGTATAACGTGCTGAATAAAGACATATTATTATTGATCTAATTGATTGATTGTGAGAAAGTAGACTTTTCTTTTCTTCCAACATATTATTATTATTATTACCCCTATTCTGATAATTGTTTCTGTTAAATAGTTATTAATAGCAACATGTTTTGATTTAGTTTGCTTTTCTGGTCTAATAAATGGAAAACCTCACTCCAGCGTGTTCTATCAATACTTACCTTGTTTGACTGAAAAACGATACCTTCAAAAAGCTACGTTATATATGATTCTTATGACAGACCGACACCATAGCATTTCTAAACCATCACCTCAAGATAATTATCTTCAAAACACCGACACATTCACAGCACAGAAAGAAACCAAAGCAAAAAGCATATACTTACCAGCAAAGTTTTAGTCGGTAATTAATTAAGATGATTTTGCGAAAGGAAGAATGGAATGAAAGGAAAGGAAGGCATTCACACAAAGCAAGGTTCGACGGCAACAGAACACAAACAAAATGGCAACAGCGCAGAAAGTGCAAAAAGAATGACAAGCAATGATGTCGTGAGAACGATCTTGAGCTGAGCGCCCAATATAATCTCTAGTTAAACATGCATTGATCTTCGGTTAAATTTTTCGGTTAATCGGTTTGGCGATCTAGAAAGAGTAATTTTTCTTCCGTTTTACGCGCTTTGGTATGCTTGCGAACCGTGCTTTGCATGTTTTTTTCTTCAGATTCTAGCCCGCGAAAAATTGCAAAATTTTGACGAGAGTAAATTGGAATTAGAGCACATTGTAGCGTTTAAATTTCAAATTTTCGCGGACTATCACGGATTTTGTGAAATGATCTTAGAAATCAAGTTAGTCCTTGGTTAGTTTAACTGAATTTATTGGGCACTCAATTGTTTCTGGTATACAAGATAAGACAAACATGTTAGTGCGGCAAAAACCAGTGACATTCACTAGAATTAAAACACAGAACTATGAATGATTATAGGTGACGAAATTCAAGTTATCTCTTGCACAAAATTTTAGGCAAAAAAAGCAATGAATGAGTAGATTTAATAGTAATCCGTTTATAATAAGAGATAAGTTGAATAACATACATATGTTCAAATCAAGCTAATATCTCAAATATACATTGCGTTAATTCAAAATTTCATGCAGAGGTTCCTTGAAAGGCATTGCTGTCATGCTGCACTATTTTAAATGAATTAGTTTTAATGACAGACGCATTTGAGACATCAACTTCATATACTAAACTATGTAAGCATAAATTATCATTAATCTCACTACAAATTACACTGGTTAACAAGGTTTTTGTCCCAACTATAAAAATGCCTGTTTCCTATGTATTTTTGCACGCTGAATTCAAATTCACTTTCAAAATTACTGCATCACCCACAGTTTTTGAGTGCCAGTATATCCACCTAGCATAATACTGTGTGCTTTACAATAAAATGTCGATAAATATGTCGGTGATATTTAGGCATTTGAAATAAAATGTTACACAATATTGCGTAATTCTAAGTAATCTCGCGTCATTCGGAATTGGCAGAGATCTTTGACCGGCTAGAGAACATTGCAGCTCTACATTTGCCTTGTTCTGACCCTTGAGAAAGTGTGCTGTTGTGTTTAAACTGTTGTGTTGATACCCCAAGTGCCACTGAAATGCCGAGAAATTGTAAAAATAATCAAATTCGTTCTGCTACGTCTGCGGCAAACACAGAAACGTTCGTTTACACCGTTAGTTAAAAAATGTTATGAACTTTATTTCGGTTGTATAGTAGGCGACCAGGATAAAAGTTGGGCCCCCCATATTTGCTGTATCACATGTGTTCGGCTTCTCACAGCATGGACGTCATATGCCTTTTGCAGTTCCCATAGCATGGAGAGAACCTAAAGACAACGTTTTAGACTGCTACTTCTGCCTGACAAATATAACTGGTATTACATCACATGATGAGTCTAGTGATGAGAAAGCACATCAAGTAGCAAAAGAAAAAGCAGAAGAATTTGGATCCCACATTTGAATCAGGATGTTCTTCAAATGAGCCACATTTGCTGACCCAAGGAGACCTTAGTGACCTCGTTCGCGATTTAAACCTGTCTAAGAAGCAAGCCGGACTTTTGGGATCCAGATTGAAGGGCTGGAATCTACTTTAGAGTGACACAAAAATTTCGTTTTATCGTAGTCGCCATGCCAAAGTCAATGATTACTTCTCCCTTGAAGATGACCTGGTGTTCTGCAATGATATTGTCTCGGTTATGAGTGCACTTGGCCATGAATATTACACTGATGAATGGCGTTTGTTTATTGATTCATCCAAAGTTAGCTTAAAAGTCGTTTTACTTCAAAATGGAAATAAATTGCTCTCAATTCCTCTGGCCCACTCAGGCAACATGAAGGAAACATACGACAACACGATCATTCTTTTAGAAAAAATCAAATACGATGAATTTAAGTGGAATATCTGCGGCGATCTAAAGGTTATGGCGCTATTATTCGGATTGCAACTCGGCTACATGAAGTACTGTTGTTTCCTGTGTGAGTGGGACAGTCGAGACAATAAAAACCATTATGTAAAGAAAGTGTGGCCGACACAAACATCATTGACTCCAGGAGTTAAGAATGTTATCAATCCCCCTCTTGTCGATCCTCAGAAAATGTATCTGCCCCCTTTACATACAAAACTAGGACTTATAAAAAATTTCGTCAAAGCAATGGACAAAAACGGTCGCGGATTCGCATATTTTAGGAATAAGTTCCCCAGAATCAGTGATGCTAAAGTAAAGGAGAGTATATTTGTAGGACCTCAGATCAGGGACTTGTTTCGAGACGAAAAGTTCGATATAGAGTTGAACAAAAATGAAAAATCCGCCTGGCTGTCATTTAAGAATATTTGTGAGAACTTTTTAGGCAATCACAAATCCGAAGACTACAATAACATTGTAACAGACCTTTTGACTTCGTTTGAAACATTGGGGTGCAATATGAGTTTAAAAATTCATTTTTTAGACTTATATAGACTCATAGATTTTTTCCCGGACAATCTTGGAGTCGTCAGTGATGGACATGGGGAAAATTTCACCAAGATATTTCGGACATCGAAAAGCGCTACCAAGACAAGTGGAGCCCCTCTATGCTAGCAGACTATTGCTGGACACGGATGAGAGACGTTCCTAACGCTAAATGTAGCAGAAAATCATACATTTGTACATTTTAGAAACATTTGTTTTATAAATAAACACATTATACACGTTGTTCTACTACCCTGTCACTTAGAAACCCTGCCTGATAGAATATTTCTGAAAAAAGATTTAAATTCAGCTGCAAGGTTCACATATACCAATTTGCGGGACAAGAAAAAGTTTAAATTTTGTTAACCAGTATTATCTTCATAGAAATATTAGAACAAACAGACATTTAATAGAAACACTAGATCATGAGGTACGCTCTAATACTATATGTTTTCAAAAAAAAAATTATTATCGTTTAAAAATTTGTACTTATGTTACCGCAATGGAGAAATCGAAAATAATGTACCAGAATTTCTTATAGGCCATGCAAAATGTAACGTAAACATAGCCAGCTATTAAATACGTATAATATCAATAAATATATAATTGTTATAATTGTCTTCTTTGATAAAAAATATCAGCAATATGTATATAATATAATTAAATATATATAATTTTCATCTATATATAATGAACACGTATCGTATTTTTTTCAAATTTTATCCACTATATTTTATGATTTATTTTTAATATTTTTATAAACATGTATAAATTTGTCAACAATTACAAATTCCGCATATAAAATTTGCCATTCTAAAAAATAATATCGTTTCATGGTATAAATACATATTTATATATAATGCAAGTATGCATATGTTTGTATAATGTTTAAGTACATGAATAAAAGAAACATGTGGTGATATCAAATTCGCATTTCCTTTTTTTTGGAAGAGTAGGTGTTAGAATTTCAACATCATGAAATAGCATAACATACATATTTTAACTAATAATAAAATTCTAAACAGATGTCGATACCTAACTAAAGTGCTTCAAATATTAAGCACCAAGTGCTTTAAGATAACAAATATCAAATATTTCCATTCACGAAAGTGTTAAGTAGTAGTTAAGTACCAAGTATCCAGGACGGACAATAGAAATTTCAAGTTCAATGTATTCATTGTAAAGTATTTGAAGACCTTAAAGCAATTCGAGCACTGCTAAAAGTGCTTCAAGTACTTTTCGAAGTGGTTCGAGCAAAAGTAAGTGAAATACTAAAAATAGCGCTTTAAAACATCAAATACATTACATCAAAGCACTTTTTCAGAGTGCTTTACCCAGTTATGGCCGAGACCAATACCCATAAGATTAATTGAGGCAGCAATGCAATTAGCCATAATAGCAAAAAACTAGAGGAAAATCAGAAGTTGAGTAAAAATACAAAAATTGAATACTCACGAGACAACCAATAGAAAAAAAAATAACCCATGAAATAACACCATTAAAATTTTAAAAGAAGAGAAATAACTAAGTGTGGGAAAGTTTTTGAAAGAAAATTAACTGGGCCAATGGCCAACCTAAAAAAGTTGAATGAACTGTTTCAAGCTACTGATGAGTCACAAATTAGAAAACATAGTAAAGCTTCAATAAAGACAATAACTGAATGGACCCAACTGAAAGAAGGTCCAGGGTAAGATTAAAAAAGCAATTGGAAAGTGATATAAACAAATAATGGAAAGGAATTAAAAATATTGGCACAGCAGGTGAAAACATATCAAAGTTTGTGCTTTATAAATCGAGTGTAATCGTGAATCATCAGTATATAGACTCACACTCCGTACCTCACAAGTTATTCGATTAATTCAGAACAATTACTTCGCGAATTCGTGAATTCCCATTGTCAGCCGTACGACCGTTTGATGTGAAAAAAAGATTTTAATTCTAACATATCTTCTATCCCTACTCTCAAAGATATTTACAAATACCTACTTTTACGTGCTATATACTCCAAAACATGCGAAATATACCAAACCAAAAGAAAATCTTCTTGCCTCTAGCAAAAAACAAGTATTCGTTTTACACCAATAAATCCATCAAAGCTGAGTGGACCTCTCTCCCTATTTAACAGATTTGCATTCCTTTTCATGTGAATAGCTTCGTAAGCGTCTATTCTCGCGGCGAAGTCACGTTTTTAATTAATTTGACGTTTCCTAATTTAATATTATGCCCGGTTTCGTTTACGTGTTGTGCTACACCTGGCGATTCGATTCTTCCTAACCGACTGTGATTCTTTGAATTTGGTGTCGTACAGAACATGTAACCCATTACCGCTCTGGAAGAATCGAATTGTCAAGCGTAGCACGACACATAAACGAAACCGGATATGATATTAAATAAAGAAAACCTTAAATTAATTAAGGCCGCGAGAATTAGACGCTTGCGAAACAGTTTATATATGGAAAAAAATGCAAATTTGTTAAATAGGGAAACAGGCCACCCTGCTTGATGGATATATTGGTGTAAAACGAACACATGTTTATGTTTTGTGCTACAAGCAAGAACCTTTTCTTTTAGTTTCGTATATTTCGGATGTTTTAAGGTATGCAGGCAGTAAAAGTAAGTAAATATCTTTTAGAGTAGGGTTAGAATTATCATCTTTTTCTCACGTCATTCGATCGTACGGTTGACAATGGAAATCCACGAAACAATTGTTCTGGATTAATCAAATAACTTGTATGGTGCAGAGTGTACCGATACTTTAGTGTTTGCCATACTACTCCACAGTCCTTGCTATTCATTATTAAGCAATACACTGAAGGTATGGTGAAAACTATTATCTTGTATTACGCTGTAATGGGATATGAAAGTAGTTTTAAGGAAACCTTCATTATTAGGTTAATTAAAATGTGAATTTAAAGAAAGAATGCTTCTAATTATAATAAAATGTCTCAGCAAATTAAAATATCAAACACCATATAGCATCAGGAATTAAATAAATCTTCTATGTTGTAAAACTTGAATTGTAACTAAAATTTCTTCTAGACTGTTAAAGCTGTTAATTTATTCAAAATTTAAAAGTAATAAGACAATTTAAAACCTGACATTTTCCTATGTTGTCGTAAACTAACACCTACACTCGTTTAATATATGTATATCTCATTTTAACATTCACTAGCATCTTATAATTTAATTCAATAAGTATCAATATATCGTAAAAAACGTGTACAGTGCTTGCCGAAAACGTTAGCATCACTTGAATCTTACGTCTTGCTGCCGCATTTTTGAGAAAATTGATAGAAAATTTGGTTTGATTAAATTCGTTATTAACATCACCAATTTGGAAGCTTATTGTTAACATTAACTGTCCCTAGTTCTATACGAATCCTTTGGATTGTAGATAAAAATAACATCCAAAAAAGGAAATGATTAACTTATGGTATTTTTAGAATCAAAGTCTTTCAATTTCTCGAGTGTCAAAAGATATTTTAATAATATACTTTTCCATATTTTCCATATAAGTTATACAAGGTGTTTGGAAGAATCAAATGCTAATTTAATGGGGGAAATCATTTATAGCGTATTTAATCGTACGTTCCAATTATAACGACACATCGTTTGTAATGTTGTTAGTGTTATATTTTCAGGACATTTCTGAAAAACATGTTTCTTTTGTTTCTTGGGAGGCACATTTTATTATCAAGTTTAGATCTATCGCCCTAGGCCTACCAACCCCCTATTTCGAAAATTTCAAACTGAAAAGTAGGTTCAGTCAAATAATACGTCTTTCAATGTTATATTTTGTGATATTACACTTTTATAGTTGCTTATTTTGTGAAGAAGTGATCTTTTTTTTTTACCTGTTTGTTTTGTTTTATCAGAAAATCAAAATATTTTTTTTATTGAAAAATTAATTTTCAACAAAATTTTAGTTGTTGTTGTTGTGTACTGGGCGAAGCGTCGGGTTACGGAATACACCTCGCACTTCTAGGCATCGATTACTACGATCATTACCCAACCCCACTAAAATTTTGCCGAATCCAGAGGGATTCCCTTTGGTAGGGATTTTTAACGTGCCAAACATCGTATCGACACGAGGCTTACGGTTTCACTTCCTTATCCGAGAAGAAGGCATACCTTGATTTTTATCCGTAATTAAAAAACAACCGTCTCGACCGGGACATGAACTCGCGTCGTTCGGATCGAAAGGCAAGTATGCTAACCATTCGACCACCGAGACGGTAAACATTTTAGTGTTTTATATATATATCCAAAGTAATCTTATTGACTGAACGTTTTTCAAAATGTAAAGATATCAAAAGCAACTCATTAAATTAATTGCATGATAGTTAATTTTGACAAAATTAGAACTGCAATATAGAACTGCAACCACATTTTACTTATGGCTTGGTTAGAAATTATTTTATCAAATTTTGTGTGTGACCTTCGGTTTCCTAGAAGATTATTTCAGAATCTTTCAAACAAATGAGATACAGTTTTCTACATAAAATACCTTACTATTAAAAGTGTAATATTTCCAAATTGAAAATTAAAATACCTAGTCGTATTTGAAGTTTGAAAATAACCACGGCAGGTTAGAAGTTCAAATATACTCTCCAAAAAGTAAAAGTTGACGCGCTCCAGCATTTTTTGTTTTTGAAAATACAACTATTAGGCTGGCTCATTTTTATCGGAATGTACACCTCTGTTCAATGAGAAAGCGTACAGCTACATTTTAGCTGTGTAATTTAATCTTTAATTGTTGATTTCACAAAATATTCGTCGCTGTCAATATTGTCACTGTCACAAAATATATTTTGAATTTGAATAACATTAATTAATTATATCATTTTTGAAATTCAGAATGCCACCTCAATTAAGTAATATTCGAAAACACAAATTGTGGCCAAATTGAATGTGGATGGTCAATCCGCATGTTAGCGGCAGATTTAGGTGTGAATAAAAGTACTATACTGAAAATCAAAAAAAGGTTTGATCTGGAGCAAACATTTAGTCGAAAAGTCGGTTCTGGTGTAAAACGAATTTCAAACGACGTCCGAGATGCGGCTCTTGTTAACTTCTTAAGGGACCACCCATTTGAAACGGTTGCTACTACATTTGAAACAAACTTTCCCGGCTCCAGACCGACTGCTTGCAGGAGGATCCTTGCTTCAGATATAAAAAATTATGCAAGTGCTAGAAAAGGTATTCTAACTGCAGAAGCGAAACAGGGTAGAATTTTGTTTGCCTTAAATCATCTAAACCGGGATGCATAGTTTTGGAACAGAGTTGTGTTTACTGATGAAAAGGTCTTCAAATCCTGTAAAGATGGACGTCTAAGAGTTTACGGACCACGCGGCACAAGATTTGAAGAAAAATACGTTACTGGTGCCCAAATTTCGGGAAGATTTGCCGTAAATGTGTGGGCGTGGATAGGTGTTAATGGAGCTGGACCAGACTTGATGGTGGAAATTTCAATTCCATCGTTTATCGCAACGTTTTAAATGATGTTATGTTGCCGTCGGTTCAGGAAATATACGGCGACAATAACTTCATTTTTCAACAGGACAATTGCCCAATCCACACGGCAAACATTATTCAGCGGTGGTTTGTGGAACAAAATATTGAAAATTTACCATAGCCCTGACTTAAACCCAATAGAAAATGTTTGGGGTTGGATGGTCAAAAAAATGTACAAAAGAAATTTTCGACCACGAAATAGGGAAGAATTGTGGGAAGCCATTGAAAATCCTTAGGAAGATCTTCATTTGAATGAATTTTTTTTCAAAATTTAATTGGATCTATGCTCAGAAGACTCCACAAAGTTTTAGAAAAGGATGGGGCCAGGATTAATTATTAGTTTATTCCTTATTTCTTATCAAACCTCACACTGACTTTATGTAACTTTGTTGTTGTTGTCATATTTTGTTATTACACGCTTTTACAATGATTGAGTAATTGATTCATTTAAATATTTAATATTTGTATGATTGATTGGCTGTAACCAATTAATTGTAATGTAATTCAAAAATTAGAAATGAAAAGCCAGTTACACATGAATGAAAAATTGCAAAATCGACCTTTACCCCTTGTACGCTTTTTCTCTGAACAGAAGTGTACGGTATAAAATACAATCGTTTTTTAGGTATAATTTTTAATAGGTATTGACTAACTGTAGGTAGCACCAAACGTATATAACGTTAAAACATAGATCACATTTTTAAATAGATTGAAAATCTGAATTACATAAATACTAAAAATTATAAGAATTCAATATTTTAGAAATGTTTAGACGATATAATTTTAGGTCAAATGTGGTGGAAATATTGTCACCATCTTAAACTCATTCACCACTCCATTAAACACCCTGTATACTTATTTGCAAATTGGATCACCTTAAAACTCCCATTTTTAAAAGCCCAAATTCTCCTACCTTCCTCTTCTCAAAAATACGAAAGGAAATACAAAAATGTTTGATCCTAAAGCTTTACCCTGCCACTGTATACGAAATATGCACAACCGTTTAAGTGAGTTTCACCAAATCAGCGACCAGCGTTTCTTTTTCGGTATATGATTGACGGTGATCTTTCTTAGTTTTTCCACCGGCACCCCTTTACGCGGCTTAAATAGATTTACCTGCAATCCAACTTTGATCTTCTTCGTGAGCGCACCCTGCGGGAAGACTGCTTGCACTTGCGGTACCACCGTACTGGACACCATTCCGCCTTCGGGCCCTATGGCGTGCACTTCCTGTCTGATCCTCGTCACGATGGCGAAGTATTGTGGAAAATCGTGTGTGACTACTCGGGTAATTCTGCCTGATGAGATGTCTTCGAGTTGACTAAGATCTGAAAGCGAATGGGAAGTGTGAAATACTTTAATTGGAAAAGAAAGACAATACAAAAATCTCACCTTCAGCTTCGAAACTGTCATTAAGGACTTCATTTAGGACATCGTCAGAAGCATCCACAGTATGTTCTCTCCAGGTTTCGCCGTTATCCGATCTCAAAATCACTATTTCGCGTTCTTTACCGCGCAACGCAGCAAAATGTGGCACTTCGATTATAACAGGCCTGCACAAATGACAAAGAATGAAAATTGGACCATGTTCATTCAATCACCAGTTAAATTTACCCTAAGAATTTAGCACCAACTGGACCCAGCTCCAATACCCTACTTGCTAAAGCTTCACCTTCCATCAAAGGAGGTGGATGTGGCGTTCTTTGCGGTCTGACATATCTGCATGTTATCCTAGTTGGGCTGGGCGCGCATCTTGGTGGTACGATCACCCTAACACCCGAATGTCGACATCCTCTCATAGCTCCACCTCTAGCATCAACTAGGAATGATACAAGGAAGCTGGAAACACGAATTTATAAATTATAATCATATTGGAGATACAAATGGATTGGAAAAATTTTCTGCTACCAAGCGAGCTGAAGGTAGAGTGTTGAAATGAATTAATGTGTTATATTAAAAAGACATGGTGGTGATAAGAGCACTTTCGATACAGATTAAAGATGGTGGATTAACTTGGAATGGCAAGGATCTGTGCTGGAAAGCCTATACAGTATATAATTTGTGCGATAATAAAATTTATTTACGACATCCAGTGATGAACACTTACTTCTTCCAGTGCAGTTTCCTGAGCGGCATTAAAAGAAAACAAAATTAATATGATTATTTAAGTACTCTAAAAGTATATCTACAAGTGCTAAGATCGTGGGGAGGGTAAAACCTCATTGTAATTAGAGTGTTTGCAAGTTACTGTCAGTATGTGTTTACATCCCCGTTTAGTACGTTCGTAGTCTATACACCGACCGTTTACAAGAAATTCATCTTCTGAGCGTAGCTCTTTTGATTGCAAAAATGTTAAAACTGAAATAATTAATTGCGTTTCATTTTTTACTGTGGTAGTGTATTATCAAAATAGGAAACAAACAGTATTAAGCTTGCAAATAATGTAGTAACTAACAATAAATAAATTCAACGTTTTAAAACTCTCAGTAAGTTATATTTGTGTTAAGGATATTAGCATTATCGTGCCAATCTAATTATATAGTTGTAATTAGGTTGGTTGTAAACAAACCAACTTTGTGTAGATTATAATATGTACATGTCTACAAATTCGAATGCAAAAAGTCGAAAATTCTGTCGAAGATAAGGATATCGGTAGCAATTAAAACTTGTTACGTCACATCTTGAAGGAAACTTTATTTTGAAAAGTAATTAACACTTTTAAATTTAGAAATTCCCCCCGTCATGTTTGTATGTTGGTATGCAAACTTTTCTTAAGTATAATAAAAGCTTATAAAATCCAGCTGAAATATTTTGAACAAACTGAGTAGATTAATCAACCTTCTCGTTATCTTCTACACTCTCCTGATCGCGATTTTTATAAGGCAGGGTCTGCATTATAACTCAATTTTTTTAGAGGCGGTTGAAAATTATAAAAGGAAGACCTTTTTTAAAGGTGCTCAAGTCTTCCAGGCAGAAAATAATTTGTGTTTAGAGCAAATACTTGTGAACAAATTTTGTGAATCTGTAATGGATGTATTGAAGTTTGATGATTATTTTGAAAGGAGTGTTTATTTTCTGTCAATGAAATTTTGCAACTACCTTAGTAAAAGTGGGATATTGTTAACACATATTATTTACATCATCTAATTTAAACAAACCTTCATTAGATAACTCTTATCTCTAAAAATCTGTTGCTAATTTTTTATGGTCTTTCGAAATCCTTCAAACAGAGCGCGACAGAATAAATGCCAAAAAAGTTAACAAAAACAACTGAGGATATGAAAAATAGTTCTAATTCTCTTAGAATTGTATCTGTCATGTTGCGGCTCTCATTGTCTAAACACAATTGAAACCATTCCAAATAGTCTATAACGTCATTATTTCAAATTGTTGCTATTTCATATTTTTTAATTGTTGGAGAGTTGGAAGACAGAGATTTTAAACTTTAACTTTCAGAAGTCCCTAAACAAAGAATCACATGGACTCATAGACCCACGCGGACGTCTCTAGGTCTCCTCATATAGAAAAATTAAATGACCGAGTAACACCTAAAATCCATGAATAAATTTTGGGTAAACAATATGAAGTATGAGCTATCTTGTTGAAACTACGCATCTTCTAGATTTTCAAATGCTCATGACACGCCAAATAAAAATGGCAGTACCATTAGAAACCAACGAAGCGTTTGCTTTTCCTCTATTTTCCTTTCTAACTCTATCCGAGCAGTAACTCTTCCATGTATAGGTTTATGTTGACCAGGTTCTAGCAAAATGAAATTCTTTGGAAACAATTTGCAAAACTGGATTTGCTAATAGTTTGCTAAATACAGATTAATAGGCTAACCAAATATATTTAAACACCGATTTTCTTAAGATAAGAACTTTGGTCTTATTCTTGACAACAGATTCTGTTGTCTTCAGATCGCGAAGTATATTTCCAAAGCGTATCTTCAACTCAAATGCCTCTTCCCGTACAGACACGTGTTATCTTCTAAAATAAAAGCTATACTGCGCAAAATATTTGTATTATCACAATTTAGTAATTTTCCCGAGGTGTACCACTCTTACATGAATTGCGTTATGACTGATCGTATTCAAAGCCTTCAAAACTCCTCCCTACGATATACGGCATTTGTAAATTCGAATCTCATATAAATTAAAAGATACGGATTGGCTCAATATAAAAAAATAGACCCAAGGTCTATTCCCTAGATCTTGACGACTCGTTTAATTTGGAAAGAATATAGGACGAAAATATGTTCCCGTTTCTTCAGTATTATCGTTGGCTGTAGGTATATTTACCGAATAAAACTCCTGGGAGAGAGAAAGAGGACCAAGCATGAAACCGATGCGAATATAAACCAATGCAAAAAGTCACAAATTAAAAATATCTGTCAAAGGTAAGAATGTCGGTTGAAATTAAATCTTGTTACCTGACATCTTAAAGGACATTTTATTTTGAATTTGAAAGTAATTATCACCAGTCATCAGACTCCACCAATTAGAAAGGCAGAAAAGTTGTAAAAGCCTAATTCATGTAATTTTCATTATTTCTAACACTAAAATTTTTCGAATGAGTGTCCATTCTTCAACAGGGTGAAAAATGTGAAAATTTCTTAATTCATACTATTAAAAAAATAATGAAGTACAGAAACATATTAAATTTTGAATAAATGTATTTGAACAGATTCTGTTCGCGTAATTATCACCTTCAAATTTAGAAATTAGACCTTCTTACGTTTCTATGTCGATATGCAGAGCTCTTTTTTTAATGTATGTATAACGAAAGCTTACAAACCCCAGCTTAAATATTTTGGCTAATCTTAGTAGATTCATCAGCTTTCTCATTATCTCCTAGTCTCTCCTGATCATAGTAATACACGCCTGTTTAAAAAATTATGACTTTATATTTTTAGACGATGAAGAATTATACTAGGAAGACCTTCTTTAAAGGGGTTAATGTCTTGCACTTTGCTTTGAATTGCAGTACCAAGAATAATTCATTTGCCACCTTCTCTGATACCCACTCTTGTGGTGAATTCTTCGCATTCTTAGTCTTTCCTCCAACCATTTTAAAATGTTCTTTCTCGGTACACTGTCGAAAGCTCTTTCCATATCCATAAGAACTATATAGACTTCTTTTCTTGTAGCTAGGATTCTATATACGACCTCTTTTATTGAAAATACGTTATCTTGTGTGCATCTCCCTTTCCTAAATTAACTCTGGGCTTCTGACAAAGTTGGTTCTATTTCACATCTCAATCGTTTTCTTATATTTCTTCAAGCAGCTTCGTTAACGTACCTAACAATGTTGTAACTGTTACAATCATTGTTGTATCCTTCTTTAAACAATGGTAACATCAGGCCAACTTCCTATTCCCTAAGTATTTCTTTTCTTGTCCAAATTCTTTTAAGTATCTCAAGTAAAACTTTCGTTCCTTGTTCCGCCATGGCTCTAATCCTTTCTGTCGCGATTTTGTCTGCATCTAGCACCTTGCCGTTCTTCTATGTTTTTTTCGCTGTTTTCTCAATTTTCATCTCTCTTGGTTACTTCTGCTTAATTGTTCTCTATTTCTTGTTCTGCATTTAGAAATTCTCAGGAATATTCTTACTACCGCTGCATTACGTCTTCTTCCTTTCTTAGAATTTCTCCATCTTTACTTTTACTTGTTAGCACATTTATTCTGTTACTGTTGTTTCTAAGACTTTTCAAAATGATTTTTGGTTACTTTTGCTATTTTTCTTTCTAATTTCTCGCCAAATTCAGTCCATGCCTTTTTCTTAGACTAAGACACAGTTCTTTACTGACACACTTTGTTGCTTGCAGGGTTCGTAATTCATTTCTGTTTTATTACTTGTTAAACGTTCGTGTCCTTCATCCATCATGCCGCCTGCTTTATGATTATTTCTTCTGTATGTTCCACATACATCTCTTACTGATTGTAAGATTATATTTTTAAAAACTGTCCACATTTCATTTAATTCAATTTTGTTTGATTTATCTTGCAATTTCTCTAATTCGTTCTCAATTTTCGCTTCATATAATCTTTCTGTTTGTTCAAACTTCATTTTGTATAACTTTATTGTTTCCAATTTTACTTTATCTCTACTTGCATTGGATCTTTATTGACTTTTCCATCCTGTTTAATCTTTGTTACCACAAGGTAATAGTCACTGTTTATTTCAAAATCTCTTTTTACAGCCACATCTTTTATTACCGATCTGTTTTCTTCTCTTTCTCGCTAAATAAGCGTGTTTAATTTAGCAATTTGTTAAAGTTAAAAACCAAAAAGATTAGCGTTAGCTGAAGACATAGTCACTGAATAAAAACTCTGAGATAGAAAAAGGTGACCAACAAGAAGGGAATCTGCTATATAACGCGATAAAGCGTCGCATCTGGTGTCAGAAGAGTGTCGCTTTGACAACTGTCATATGCGAACGCACCTGAATGCATGTGGCTGAACAGCGCTAGTCATAGCACTAATGTAGCGATTATACTAGGGTTATGTTTAACATTACAATGTGTAATGGAGACTTACAATAAAAATAAATATTAGAATAAGGTAATAGATTAAATAAATTGTATGAAATGAATTTTCCCTTCAAATGAGAATGGTTTAATTATTCTGCACATAGCCTCATTGTTGATGCATTTATATAATTACAACGAAAATAAATGAGATAATCGTTTTTTTTCTTAACCTAATTCAACGACGATTAAAGAACAAGATCTCAACGCGAAGAAATCACGTACAAAAAAACGATCTACCTATTGCGAAATCGCTATTATACGAGAATGCAACATTTCAGCGATATGTGTACGCGTTTATCCAAACGATTACATCATCAACCTTGGTTCCTATTCTCTTAAATGGATGAAAAAATGCCGCTCTGCGTCCCGCAACCGACCGATGTGCCGCTGCTGTTGGCTGACTGGTTCGGCTTTCTGCATGCGTGTACAACGACCTCTCCTCTATTTAAGTGTTAAGGTTACATAAAAGTAAATGTTTACCCTCGTGACGAATTTACCTGCCAGTCCCGATACCAGGTGTTTATTATTTCTCTCTTTTCTACTTGCTGATAGCGACGCGCATCTTCTGAGTTAACGACGCGGAAACGTGAGGGCCTGACGCGTCTTATTTTTAGATTACGGGGACTGGGCGCGTATAACATGGAATCCATGTAATGTTGCGGAATTCGGATTTGGGGTTACCATTTACGCGCGTAAATATTTATGAGTGTACATGTGTTTGAACGTATGTATGTATGTACTTATCTAGAATCGATGCGTCTAGGAATAAATTGGATATTACAAAAAAAAAAGATGAAACGGCGAACGGGGAGTGTTTATACGAATACATTGAGCTTCAACACGTTCCATTGACTTTAAAAACTGGCTGTTTATAAAATGTTTCGTGCCAAATAACATCGCGAAATCGCCAGAAGGAAGATACAATTTTTCCTAATGTTTTTTTTTTATATTTTAGCATAAGTGAAGGTGTTCTTCCAAAAATGTTTACATGAAAAATATGGTTTACCTGTTCATGCGGTTATTTTGCAATAAATATAAGGTTAAATAATTATTGATTAATGCTTTCAATATTATTTCATCGATTCTGTATAAGATATGTTATAAGACATATAACGTTGTATACACTCAAGTTCTTTATCTTAATTACTCTGTATAAACAAACTCCCCCTAGGAATATAAAAACGCTAATAGGGCGAAAAAGCGCAAGAGTATTGTTTAAACTTTAGCTGCGACAACTTGTCTTTTAATAAATACCTTCCTTGCACTTGTTTTGTTGTGTTTTTAAAAACCCCGAGTTACCGGTGTAAGACTTAACTTATACTGCATACGAAAAGTTTGGAAACACATTGAATAATTCACGCATTATTGTTATTATTATTATTATTATTGTAGGCCGAAGAACCAGTTCCTCTAGTCGATGTCACCTGAGAAGGTCAATTGTCACAGTGCCCTTAATAGTAGCGTTACCAGATGGTATCCAAATGGAGGACATGTCCTCCATTCTCAAATAAAATATTATGTCCTCCTTTGAACACAAAGTGCGTCGACATCTATGATAATTTGCATTAAATATGCAATATTTTTATTTTTATTCCTAGTAAATGGCAATAATAGTCAGTCTGTTGGTGATTCACGGATTTTGCTTTATGCATGTTGAGCCGTTACCACCCAGGCAAGAAGGGCTAACAGCTCTCACGCCAGCAGGCTATGACGTATATTGGTTTAGATAAACGATCAGCCTTATTTATAACTTTGACATTTACCCGTTCAGACCGTCTCTTGCGTTTTGAATTGGTATATCCAAATTATATTGGTTTTAGTTAAAAAAAATACCTTTAACAAAGGAGCGAAAGATTTTTTTTTGATTTACTTTGTTTGTATCTCGTAGTTATACTGTGGAATAGTTTTTTGAATTATGTTCTTTCTAGGAAGTTGTTAAAACGTTACTAGCAGTACTGCAAATGACTGCTTATTTGAATATCTATCCATTACCTATCGTAATAATAAGCTCAATTGAATTTTTACACATATAAAAACATGTTTTTGTTTTAGAATTCACTTTACACTTAAAAATTTACGTTTTTGCTATGCATTTTCTATTATTTGAATATTTAATATATTGAATATTCGGAAACGAAAAAATGTAATCTAGTTATTTTATAATGGGAGGTTCTATTTATTTTTGGAATTTATCATTCACATACGGCAATATTACAACAAAGTATTTATTTGGAAATGTCATCAATACCATAAAAATCAAATAAGATGTATTACGTATTTCCTGAAATCAGCAGTGAAGCCGAGTTCATAACTCAGGCTCGTATGAAAGGTGACTGACTCACTGACTAGCATCTGGCATGTACGTGCGGAAACGGAAGAGCGAGGAGGGCGTGCTTACACATAGACGACAACGTTATTCGCTGTATGTGTGGGACCGGCGCTTATAAATGAATCCTTTCCAACGCTAGTATGTGACCGTCATGTTGAGGTAAGCCCTAAAGGTGCTTTTCCCTATCAGAATTCAATATGCGATTTATTTTGACATAAAATTCCATTAATTAGATTCAAAACCATATTTCTTGTTTTGAAATTAAATTTATTTTTAAAAATTGATGTATTCGTTATGCACTTACTATTACATGAAAATTTAATATATTGAATGTTTGGAAACGAAAAAATGTCATGGAATCCATCATTTTTCTTTTAAAATTGACGATTTTTTTGCTTCATATGCGGCACTATTATATGTAAGTATTTATTTGGAAATAATCAAGGATCGTTTGAGTCCATCAATAGGAAAAAATAAGACGCATGTATTTCCTAAAATCTGCACTGTCGAACACGTACTGTAAT
The DNA here is from genome assembly GCA_029619315.2 of Dynastes maya. Lineage (NCBI taxonomy): Eukaryota > Metazoa > Arthropoda > Insecta > Coleoptera > Scarabaeidae > Dynastes > Dynastes maya. The sequence goes on along the minus strand of JAROYE020000007.1, from coordinate 13,002,369 downwards.
CAACTGACTGTAATTTTGTCTAGGGGAATTGGGTAGAGAGCCCGTGCCTAATATATATATATACCAAGCTGGTATATGTAAATTCTAATCTTAGTTTAAGAGTAATAACTAACGCTGGCTACGAGCGGTACCGCGCATCGGCGTAGAATCAGTTCGGACCGAGAGGAACAGTAGTATTACTTCGGCTGCGGAGCAGTACGGACATTTTCGCTGCCGGTCATTTGCGCAATTGTTTATCTGTCCTAGAAAAATTATGATTTCGTCAGCAAAACGACCGTGGTCGGACAAACTTCGAAAATTTATTGCAGAAATTCCAGACTTAATATATGAAGGTGCTAAAATTAAATGTGTAATCTGTAAAATCCCGTTAATGTGTTGGTCCAGACAACATTGTCTACGACACGTAAATAGTGAAAAGCATGTCTCAAAAAGAAATTGCGCACGAGGCAATGAAAAATTTATATTTAATTTATGCGTTACGTTTATTGCATGTAATATACCGTTTAATTTACTAGACAAGGAACCATTTATCTGCTTTTGGAATAACTATTCGGAGTGCAAATTACCAAGTCGAACATCGTTACGAAGAATTGAGCCATCTGCGCGCGAACATATTGAACAAAAAATAAAATCGGATTTGAAAGAGCAAAAATTGTGGTTATGTGTCGACGAAACAACAGATCGGAAGAAACATTCTGTTATTAATGTAATGGCACGCAAATTGAAACTTCATCAATCGGCACCTTCAATTCTATTAGTCTCCAAACGAATACAACAGTGTACTGCCGAAGTAATTTCAAAGTTAGTGTTAAATACATTGGACAAGTTTGAACTTTCAAAAAACCAACTCTTGATGTTAGTGAGTGATGGTGCTGCAAACATGCTTTCTGTAGGCCGGTCTCTTAAAAAGCATTCTGCTAATTTGTTACACATTACGTCTAAAATTCATGCTCTCAATCTTGCGGCGGATAGTATCAGAAAATGTTATCCTGAGGCGCTTTAATAGCGCATACCAAAGCAGTATTTGTCAAATCACCGAAACGTATTCGCGAATTTCACAGACTGTGCCCCCGTATACCAGAGCCACCAGAACCTATTCTAACTCGTTGGGGAACATGGTTGCAGGCCGCGTTTTATTATCATAAATATTTTGACAATATTAAGAACGTGGTTTTACAATTCGATACAAAGGAAGCTACCGCTATCCAGAAAAGCCAGTCGAAATTTCAAGATAGTCAGGTTAAAATGGATTTAAAAATCATTCACGACAATTACTTCGGGCTAGCAGATGCAATAGAAACATTACAAAATCCTGCGGTGCCGTTAGAAGAATCTCTACAAATATGCAACATGTTCACGGACAACTATGCGCGATTGAAGACGCAAAAAATGTTTCTGTTCTAGAAAAATTTGAAAGTGTTTTTGAGAAAAATTCTGATTTTGGCACATTAAGACACATTTGTGAAGGTGCGTCAACAGAATCGTTAAGTTATTTGAAAGATTATTTTACTTACGCAAATATTACGTCACTAGATGTAGAACGTTCGTTCTCTGCATATAAACGCATTTTTTCCTCATGCCGTACTAGTTTTGCCGAAACAACAGTTGAAACATATCTAATGTTGCAGATATTTAACAGACATTATTCACTTTGTGATTTCACGGAGGACTCTTAAAATGGTAAGTGTTTGAGCACGTGTTATTTAATTTTTATTTAAAAGATGAGCGAAATTATTTGCGGCAGCAAACATCTCTATTAGCAGAATAACTCTAGTGGAAGGCGAGGCCTGGTCGACTCTACGCTACTGCGCGGTACCGCTCGTGGCCAGCTTTAGTAATAACAGCTCTTTAAAGAGATGTAGCCTCAAAATTTGTATGTAATGAAAGCAATTGTAGAATGTATTAGAAATTTAAGGCAATTACAAAGTTAAATCACATTTGCTAAGAGAAAGTAAAGTTCTGAATACCATTAAGATTTGAAACTTATTTATAATTTATCCCAACAAGTAGCATAAGAAAATGATTACAGTGATAAATTAAAAAAAAAAAACACAACATGACGGAAACATGATCCGACAAATAAAAAACTTCCTTTAACCTTTTCAATCATGTTGATGTATTAAAGTTAATCAATTAAAATGTGATTGGAGTTGATTAGTAGTATACCTAAGCTTTTCTAGATACATTTTTAAAAGAAATACATCAAATATTTGCTGCAGAATGTAAAAAGAAATAAATTTAATCTTTCCAGGAAGTCATTTATTTTACATTTAAGACTACTCCAACATAAAAACTCGCAACGTTCGTTGAATTTATTTTGATTCCAATTTATATATAACAGCCTTGTATTTTCGGAAGAAATAGGTCACCTAAACAAAGAATGTCGAAAAAAGATACAGGAATCCAATATTGCTAGTTGATGATCAAAAGCTACAAGTTCAAATTCAAAATATGTCAAATTTAACAAATACAAATCAAAGACGGTAAATAATATGTCAAACATTTTAGATGGAAGTTCATGCCAATCGCTAAAATACCATAATTGTTTTAACAACACCCAAGCCAAAGAAGTTTTACTTCCATTGTACCATCAACAATATGCTTTAGACATTAAACTTGCCAATTATTGCGAAACAATATATTAAATTTATGGTTTATATGAGCATAAAACATACTGTTTCCATAAATGCGTCAATACGGCTGGTGTTATAAATACTTATTTCAACGCCTCACGGTGGCTGGAGTGGTAGGACTCTTCGAACCACATAAATTTTGCGTGCACGTGTATAATCTCGATTCTTCGCGTGTGTATTGTACAGACATGCATACGTAAATAACTATGACACGAGTGCGCTATTAGATTTGCCTGAACAGTATTACGTGTCGGCATGCATCTGGAATTCCGCATTGTTTTCAGTTTTAAATTGTTTACGTGCTAATACAGAAGAATAACAATAGGAATCGTAACAAGGTTTTTTCTCATCCTTCAGCGAATGTGCTTAGAGATGTGGAAACAGATTAGTGGCTTACGAATTATGACGCATGTTCGAAAGAGTATTCTAACAGAGAAATTCATTTTCATATGGTTAGTGCAGGGAGAAAATTGAATGAATCAATTTGGTGTTTAAATACACTTATTCCTAAAAACTTATTCAATTTTATCTTAGTTTCCTTAGGTTATATTATGGAAAAGCACGTTTGTGACTTGATTTGGGAATGTCTGTGGTTACTTTATTGATGCTACGTGCATATGATCATGTTTATTGAGGACGGATTAAATCTTAATGTGCATTACATGCAAATGACGCCATTTTTATTTGATCCTTAATTGTCTGATATAATTACCATCTATCAAATTTAAAAGAACATATTTACAGTACTGGTCAGTTCCAAGTTAACGATAATAAAACGGTGGTATTTATTGTTTCAGTGGATCGAATGGGCAAGATCTAAGTAAATTGTTCTTGGAACATGAAACTACAACAAATGTTATTAATACTTGTCAAAAATTGTATTAAAAATATCTAGGCTAATAATAATAAATTAAAATGTACTTGATTAGATTACATTAATGTAGGACATTTCTAAGTTTACGATAATAAAATAACTACAAAAAAATAAATTTTAAAAATATCGTAATAAAATTAATATTTCGTATTTCCTCCTTTATTTGTGAGAACAGCACGAAGAAGTTGTGGAATACTATTGACTAAATTGTCCAAAATATTTTGTGGTATTAATTGCCACTGCTGTTGAAGTTCGTTCAAGAATGTTTCCCGATTTCTTCTCGATGCTTTTGGAATTTTGTTATCAAGGATGGCCCAAAGATGTTCTATTGAGTTGAGATCGGGTGACTGGGGCGGCCAGTCCAAGAACTCAATGTTTGACTCTCGCAAATACTGCATAGCAACCCTGCTTTTATGCTTGGGGTCGTTATCCTGCATGAAGAGAGATTCTTCTAGACCCATTTTTTCAGTAGATTGTGGTAGATTATTTTCTAGAATCTCAACATAGGACGCCTCAGTCATTCTTCCTTCAACGACAGCTTAATTTCCAATACCCGACTTCGAGAAACAGCCCCACAGCATAACATTCGCCCCACCGTGCTTAACTGTGCACTGAAGAAACCGGTCCTGTAAGCCTTCTGATTTGCGACGCCGCACTCTTTGTTGCTTCTTTGGGTTCAGAATCTCAAATTTAGTTTCGTCGCTTCAAACGACTTTGCCCCAAAAGTTAGTCGGTTTGTTGATAAATTCTCTAGCAAATGCCAATCGCCGAGCTTTATTTTTCTTACTGATAAATGGTTTCTTCCAGCACTTTTTGTTTACCAAATTAGCTTCCTTGAGTCGTCGCCTAATTGTTCCGGGTAATACCGATAAATTAAGTGCATCTCTAATCTCATGTGCTGTTACTGTAGGATTTTTCCTAGCTTCTCTCACAATACGTGCATCCTCTCGGACGGATGTTTTTTTGGATTTTGCTTTGCGAGGCAAATCTGCGAAAGTTCCGTGTTGTCGATATTTATCGCAAATTTTTTTAGCCTCTGGCTTTGTAATTTTATATTTTTTTGATATTTCCCCGTAGCTTAATCCGCTTTCACGGTCCGTTACTATCATTTTTCTAATTTGAACGTCCCTACGCTGATAATTTAACATCTAATAAACAAAAATTAAATGAAGACAAATACTCTTTAAATGTGCTTTCCTTACCGTTGTTGAAAAAAATTCACCTACAAATATTCTGAATTCTAGATGCGTAAAGTGAGATCGTTAACTTGGAACTGGCAACGAAACAAAGCAACTGCTTTACTATGGGTTTTTTTTTTATTGAAAAAGCATCTTCTGTCGATGAAATATTTGTGCTCGCATAGAAAGGGGAATACCCCAAGTTCTTATCGCTACATTGGGTTTTCCACCACAGTTCGAAAGTTTTAACATTTTTTACCAACTATGATAATTTTATAGAATTACTGTACTGTAAGTGTTTTGCAATGCATCCTGATGTACAAGTTAACTTATCGAATTGAATCTTTGAAGTTTTTTTCCTAAGTATTAGATTGACGCCTGGAGTTTTCAAATTAGGAAGATTGGCGTTATCATTAAAATCTTTCAATATGGAAAATTGCTTGCCATAAAATTTTATACGTCGAATTACATGATAATCTCGTGAAATTTATGCGTACGAGTTCATTTTGTTTAAGTAATTTTAGTAAAGATCACAAGAATCTTCTATCGTGATTTCATTTTCAATTTCTTTTCAAAAACAGCACTTGTCACAATGAGACCATTTTCAATAGCAACGGGAAGCAAATTATCTTTTCGAAAATGCACAATTTCATAATTATGTGTGGTTTATTGAAGATAGTTACTATCTCAAAATTTAGATTTTTGAGAACTGAGTAAGAAGAAAATACACTCGTGGACAAATTTAGAAGCACGCCAAAAAACACTGGTACTTTTATAACAGTATTGGCTTAAGATACTGAGTAATATTTTATATTTAATCAAGGTTCAGTATGTGTTTGACACTTTCAAACACAATTGTTTGTTTATCTATATATGATCTATATTCCGATTTTTTTTTTGAGATTGACATGTTAAATATTTTTATAACAAATTTCAATTTGCTTTTCAAAAAACCCAGCAGTTCGCAAGGTTGTTGCTCGAAATCACCGACGTTGATCTATAAGGAATTGGAGTCAGGTGCTTTTCAGTGATGAGTCCAGATTTTGTCTCCGGCTAGATGATGGCAGAGTAAGAGTGTGGCAGCAATCAGGTGAAGGATATTCAATATAACACTGTCGAAAGAGTTCCTTTGGTGGAGGATCGCTGATGGTATGGGTGGTATTTGCTTGGGAGCACGTACAGAGCTTCACATTGTAAAAAGTGGATCATTAACAGCTGCAAGATATGCGACAGACGTTGCAGAAGACCTTGTTGTGCTTTTCGCATCATATATTGGTAACAGCTTTCTTTTGAGACCTCGCATTGCAGGCATTGCTACTCAGTATTTGCAAGAGGTTCAGTTGAACACCCTGCAATGCGCAGTGAGGTCCCCGGATTTAAACCCAATAGAACACGTTTAGGAGAGGCTTAGGAAACAATTAAAGTCTAGAAATCCTGCACCTCAGAACCTACAAGAACTTAGAAATGCACCATTGGAGAAATGGGATAAAATTCCCCAAGAGTACATTGATAAGTTGATTGGAGGAATACCTAAGAAGCTGCAAGCAGTGTTAAGGGCAAGAGGAGGTAATACACGATATTGGCATCTTTTTCTCGTGTATCAAACATTAAATATTCGTTGCTGATTGCATTGGTTATGTTAATTTTGTTTTTGGTTGGAAATGTTAATTTTTACAAATTTCTTTAAATTTAGAAAAAAAAGAATAAATTTGTACATAAATACTTCTTGTGAATCAGCAAAAAATCTTGCAAAACATGTTTATACGATTTAAAATATCAATCATATAAAATAATATTTATTTTATTTATTTCTTGGCATTCCTACAAATTTGTCAATGAGATTAGGTATTTTAATAAAAACAATAAACAAAAGTCATAGCGAAAAAAATAAAAATTGAAATAATAGGCTCTAAAACCATTCGGAAATGGATCAGTTATGTAAGGACGACGGGGTCTGCACTTCTTAAAAAAACAGCCGGGCGACCTAAAAGGTAAGAACTCCCGAAAACATCGCGGCAGTTAGAGCGTCTATCGAACAGTCTCCAACGCGTTCTGCGCGAAAACATGCTGCTGCCCTTGGAATATCGTCGAGAACAGTGAGGCGAATTTTACGCACAGACCTTAAGTTACATTCCTACAAAATAGTGATTGCTCAGAGATTGAACCCGCAAGACTACGTGAAACGTAGAGATGCTTGCAATGCAATCCTAACAGCTATACCTCCTGGAGCTATTGTGTGGACTAGCGACGAAACGCTTTTTCACCTTTGCGGCACTGTAAACACGCAAAATTTTCGTTACTGGTCAAGTGAAAACCCTCGTCATTTGCACCATAAACCTCTCAACAGCCTTAAAGTGACAGTTTGGTGCGCAGTGTCCTCTATAAGCGTCATTAGGCCTTAGACTCAACTGTTACCGTGACTTCAGCGTGTTATTGTGAGATGCTGGAGACGTTTTTACGCCCCAAAATGGAAGAGTATGACGGAGAAGCCTTCTGGTTTCAACGGGATGGAACAACGGCCCATATTGCCCGTCGTTCACGTGAAGTTTTACAGGAGATGTTCCCCGGTCGCCTGATCTCCTTACGAGGGATATCTCATGGCCACCCATCTCCCAGGATTTGAGCCCCTGCGACTTTTTTCTGTGGGGTAACCTCAAAACTGAGGTTTACAAATTTCGACCTCGGACCCTGGAAGCTCTGAAGGTGGTAATTGAGGACGTAATCACCGGATTTCCACAAGATATCCTGGCAAGAGTGACCGAAAACTTTGTCGAACGACTTAATATGTGTATCGCCGGTCAAGGAAGCCACATGAATGATATCATTTTGAAAAGTTAAACAAAAAAATGGCATGATGTGTGCTTTCCAAAAATAAAAACCTTTTTCTTCTATCTTGAAGCGTTTTGTCACAATTCACCCGTCAAATGGGGGACTCCATTCCGCCTCACCCTGTATTTAGATAAGTCATTTTTGCAAAAGAAAGATACAGTGAACATTCGATATAGTCACCTTTGATTATAAGAAACATTTAATACAAGCTACCCTTGATATTGTCAACAAATGTTGTTTCTATCATTCGATATAATCACATCAACTGTCAGTCGTTAAAATAACCGTGTTGAAGATGGAAAAAAAGATGTATTTTCGTACTGTCAGAAATCTTTTAAAAACCATTCCTTATCCGTTCATTTCACATTTGAAAACAGGCGGTTTACGGAAAGGCGGTGTAAGTCCACTCTTGGACGAAAGTGGTTTCTCCGTTTTCTAAATTAAAATCACTCAAATTCGTATTTTAAATAAAATATTGATTTTATTTCTTAAACTTACGGTATCAATTTGAACATCTTTGTCTAATTTTTTTTTCTGTAGTGAAAAGATTTTTTTTGCGAAAAATAACTTTTGTTAAGAATTGCGTATTTGTCATTATTGTAAGCGAACAATTAAAATACTGTCTGTGAAAAGCCAGAAATGTCTTTCCTACTATTTACTAACAGACTTTCAGAGTCGATGTGGTCTTCAAATGTCACTACAAGTACTGTTTCTACGGAAAAATATTTTTTATTCATGCAAAGGTCTTTGGGAAGTTCTCTTCATGAAAGAAATCCTTCAATTTAGTCCATTTTCCCTAAGTTGCGAGAAGACTATTCAGTTTATTGAATTAACCATTGAGTATACTTGGCTTTTTGTCATTCTTCAGGTCCATTCCTTAAAACCTCATTAGTCTCTCATTTGGTGTAATTGGAAAATGCAAGCCTTTCAGATACTATCGCTTCATTATGAACTATTTTATTTCTTTTTTTATTATTTTCTATGCACTTCCCATATAATTCTGGGCATACTCCTTTCCCCATATTCTATCTTCATTTCGTTACTTTTAAAATCCAAAAATAATTCTGAATTATTAATTTTCTTAGACTTCGATGAAGATTTTCAATCTTGGTTCATGGGAATTTTATTGATTTATTTCAAAAACAAGATTGTTGTAATCGTCTTTTCAAAGTTAAGACCTTTACTTCCAGAAATGAGTCAGCAACATTACTATTTATATATTAAGCACCTCCTATATATAAAAATAGTGATACTTTGCTCAACTTATCTTTATTTGCCAACATAAATACTAATACGATGAATCAGTGTTACTGCTAATTGTATTATTCAATATCAAAAAAGAGGTCATACTTATTTCAACTTAATGATGTGGTTAGTAATATGAATACGTTTATTATACGTAGGAATCGGTGATCTCACGAAATTACATCCGAAGGATGAAAATTGGCTTTTATACAACCCAATTTGACAATTACAAGAATATATTCGTTTGCAGTATACGTCATACCTCTTGCATTCTTTTCGAATAGCGCTGAACAGCAGGAAAAAAAAAGAAAAATGCGTAGCCCAATTTAAAATAGCACCGTTTTGTGTAGAACGTCTTGAGTAGAACGTATAAAACATTAAAAACGTTTTAAATGCTTCCTTTTCCTGTTTTATCGCGACCTTGTTAGACAGATAAGTTTAGATAGCTGCATATTTTGGTTGATTTTAATTGTAAGACGACAAATTGAAGACAATTAATGTGTTAGTTAATGTTTACACATATTCCATGTTATTACACTGAATCTACATGTTTTAAGCAACGAAATTATTATTAGAAACGATGAGGATGGCGACATATTGAAATATTACCCATACCACTTCATGTGCTTTAAAGAACCTCATTAGGTCTTTTTTAAGAAGAGATAACTCAGTCAGAAAAATATAAGATTCGAGAAAACAGGCCGAGGTAACTGCAGAAACACAATTTATTGGATGTGGCGAAAAAATTCATATGTGCTATTAACTGCGTGTAATATGATCTAGTCAAAAGAGTTGGGAATGCTGAGGATAAGAAGAAACGGAAGATTTTGAAAAACCTGGATGGAAATAAATGGACAGATAGGACAGAAGAAGGAAAGAAGCTTGGAGGATTTAAGGGTGCCTCCACATGGTCCAAAGGAATAGATTACGGAATGAAAAGAAAAACATCGCTGACATCCCATCTGGGTATGAATTTGGGATATTTCTTCTATTACTTTCCACCATTATATACAGTGTGTCTCCGGATTAACGCACAGACTGGTAAGGCAGACAGAAAATTATTGGAGATACGATAAAAGGGTAATTAAAAAACAACACAACTGAACATTTTTTAATAACCCTCATATCGTATCTTCTATAGAAAATACGCTTTACTATTGAAAAATTCCTTTTTTTGCAAATTTCCAAGATCTGCTTGATTTTTCGGCAGTAAAATTATGGCATAAATTACTTACTATTCAAGCATGGCTGCCCCAAAAGGTGAAATTCCAACTCAATAATTTTCTGTCAGATCAATTTCTAGTAGGGGAAAGTTGACTATATTGAACCACAACAAAATCTTCAAATATATAATAAAGTGGCACTATCTAGCGTCAGTAAACTGAAGAATATCAACATCTAAACGTATTCTGAGAATGTATTGTTGGTTACGTGAAGTATATGCCGATAGAACCAATAACGAGGTTTTCCACTCAGCTAGTATTATTTTTGGTCTGCTTCCTAAGACAATTTTGGAAATAAGGTAAGTTTCATTCAACTTTTGTGTATACTGATGTGAAGTGTATACATTACGTATTATATATAAGATAATAAAAGGTTTATTTAGTAACAAGGTGTTGCGATGATGTTAGGTTATGTAAAATTTGTTGCGTAAATTGGACCTGAGACAGTTTCCTAAATTGAACTTGGTTCAGTTTAGGAAACGTCCGTAAAAATTAGTCCAATTTAGAAAGTTAACTGAGAATTGGTTTTCGTAGATGTCTAAACGAGGAGAATACGGCAAATGGTCTACCCAGGAATTAGAAAATGCCATATCCGTCTGTGGGAAAGGAAAAATGGGTTTATATGAATGCATTCGAGTTTTTAATATTCCAAAGACCACGTTGTTAAGACATTTTCGAAACAGTAATAAAATTGCAAACGGCTCTACAAAATTCATGGGAAGAGCTCCTACATTCTCAAACAATTTGGAAAAATTATTAGTGGAACATATCTTGGATTTTTCTGATCGATTGTTTGGGTTAGCAATAAATGAAGTTCGGAAATTAGCTTTCAACCTTGCCGAAAGAAACGGAATCCTTCATCGTTTTAACAAAAAGAAAATGATGACTGGAAAAAAATGCTACTATCAATTTATGGCTAGGAACACAAACCTCTCTCTACGACAGCCTCCATCAACATTACTTAACAGAGGCAAGGGCTTTAGGAGAGAACGTGTAACAGAATTTTTTAATATTCTGGAACGCCTATGTGATGAATATAAATTTGACTTCACCGTAATATACAATGTGGACGAATCGGGGGTTTCCACTGTTCAAAAAAAATGCCAAAAGGTTCTTGCTGGGAAAGGGAAACACCAAGTAGGTGCCATCACCAGTGGCGAACGTGGTACCAACAAAACGGCGGTTTGTTGCGTTAGTACCGCTGGACACTACGTCCCACCAATGGTAATTTTTAAGAGAAAGAGATATGCAGCAGAACTAAGCACAGGAGCTCCTCCCGGTAGTATAATTGAAATTTCGGACAGCGATTATATAAATTTGGAACTTTTTGTGAAGTGGTTGAGGCATTTCATTAATTGTGTACACCCAACAAAAGAAAAACCGGTATTGTTATTATTAGATGGACATACCACTCACAGTAGGAATCTTGACGCCCTGTTGTTGGCCAGGGAAATTGGTATTATCATGTTGCAACTGCGAGGCCACACAACACACCGTTTACAACCATTCAAACTTATTACGGGCAAGCCACTGAGAGGTGGTTACGAACTAACGTTGTTCGTTGCATAACACAATATCAAGTAGCAGCGATATTTGGAGAAGCATATGGCCGAGCTGCCACGGTTGCTAATGCTGTAAGTGGCTTTAGAGCAACTGGTGTATGGCCAGTGAACAGAATTGTCTTTAGAGATTGCGACTTTGTGGCAAGTGAAGCTCTAAACCCCTCAGATATTGTAAACATTCCAGTTAATAATAATGATATAAAATACCGACTGAAGGGAAAGAGAATTATGATGACGACGATATTTCATTAGTTGACTTTATTGATTATGAAGACGACATTCCCTTAGCAAAATTAATCAAGACTAAAAAACCAACAAATAAGCTTACTTGTTCTACGTTATCCGTTAGTTCGGATAAAATTCAGACCCTTCCAGTGCCTGGATCAAACCAAACAAATAGGAGAAATACCAAGGCCGGCCAAAAAGCCATTGTCATTACTAGCACGCCTTATAAAGATGAGCTAGAAGAATCAGTTCAGAGAAGAGACAAGAAGTTCTCCTCAAAGGAAAAACGAAAATCGAAGGTTGAAAACGTTAAAGCCAAGTCGCCCAGTTGCACAAGGAATTTACCGGTAAACCAGCAAAATTAATCAATTGGTTATGCACAGAATGTGAAAAAGATACGATAAAAGACGTGATTCAGTGTCTAAAATGAAAATCATGGCTACATTGTGAATGTGTTGGCGTTGGACCTGGAGTGAAGAATTTTTTTTGTACTGACTGTAAGATGGTGTAATATCATTACATGCGTTAGAAGTGCAATGGTTCAATTTAGGAAACCGGGAGTTCAACTTAGGACACTAGTTTCCTAAATTGAACGTTCGTCAAATAGAAAAGAATTTTTTTTTCTTCTTTCATTTTTATGCTAATACTTTTCATATTCATATACCTGTTAGGTAAGTGTATGGTGATATACATATATTTTTTGTAATATTGTAGCTGCCCAATAAAAAAGTATTTACACAGTAAACTAAAATTGGTTCAATATAGGCAACTTTTCCATAATTTTTATGTAAAATGCCACATTATGCATTTTGTTTAAAAAGGAAGTGGAACATAGTGATTTTTATCTGCTACACAAAGAAATATATTGCATGACGTTTTAGTTAGACGAGTTTAAAGACATGCAGACCAATAAGTTTTGATGAGAAATAGGAATCAATCTACTGAGTCGTCTTTCTTGAGAGACAAGCAAATTAAAGCATGAAGAATTCTTCTCCGTCTCTTTATCGTTTAAGCAAAACTTACGATGAATTAATATATTGCTTACACAACTTTCTTTTTGGAACACCTTATATTGATAACGTATTTCTATAATTAATTTTTTAAATTCTGTTTAAAAGCAATTAATACTCCATGGAAATTCATAGATATGGAAACCAATTAAAAATGTGTATTAAATATTATTATTAGAAGCACTGAAAATCATTTTGTTAGAAAGTTAAATTAAAGAAAATGTTCGCAATCATTAATCTACCATTTTCCAATTTTGCAGCAGTTTATGATTTTACTCCAGTAAAAAAATTACATTCTCAATTCTTTATAATGAATCAAAATTAATGCTCTCAGCGTCAATTAAAGGAGTGAAAGTCGACTACCTATATTTGGCGAAAATCTGGATCTAACGCTACATAATGTTGGTGCGGTGTTTTAAAATGTCAATATAAACCGTACACACCTGCTTATAAATTAAAAAAAAGTAAATACAATTCTATGATACTCGGCGTTTACATCTGAGAAACCTGTATTTAAAGTTTACGATATTGTTGTCTAACTGGCTTCGTGCACTGATGACATGTAGAAAGTATGTATGTCGCAGAAAACAATACAGTACCGCTAAAATTAAATGATGATCAACAAATGAGATCACGATATGTGATATGAAACTTAAATGCATGTAATTATTATTGCAGTTATAAATAAATTGTTGTTGTTAATGTTATGAATGGTTTAAATAGGTCAAAAAGTTTTTCATTACCAAAAAACCACAATTATTACTATACACTCGTATTTAGATAATGAAGCTATTCCTGCAGAGGACAAGGGTTTGCGTATAGAGAGACAAAAATAAAGTAAAAGAGGAAAAAGTTTGCAAAAAAATGTTGTTCTATCAGGTGACCAAATAAGTTCATGCAATTTTTGTATACATCAGATTACCATGAATATTTTGAGTTGTTGATCGATAACACATGTTTGTTACCTGCCATCTACTTTAGTATAAATCCTTCTTTCATTAGACACATACACTTTTGGTGACAATTGTTTAATTTATATTTTAAATAATTTAAAATGGCAACGAATAAAACTTTAACCCAAGGTTGTTTACTCTATCAATACAAACTCGGCACCAACGCTGCGGTGGCGCAAAAATATGTACCGCATTTGGAAATGATGCTGTAAGTGATCGAACAGCGCAAAAATCGTTCAAGAAATTTTCTTCAGGAGATTTCAGCTTAATTGATAAAGCACGCTCTTGGGGACCAAAAGTCACTAACAACGAGGATATTCAAGAGGTTTTTTGTGGAGGCAAATTCAAGTACAACGTGTTTAGAGATTGGAGAAATGTTCAATGTGAGCGATGAAACCACGTTGTACCTTCACCAGCTAGGAAAGACGTGGAAGTTAAGCAAATGGATCCTACATGAATTGTCAGATGATAACAAATTCAGCCGTCGGCAAACATTTCACACAACAATAATGAACCTTTTGTTGATGGGTTATTAACTTGCGATGAAAAGTCGTTATTGTAATCAAATTCTGAGCGCTCGTATCATTGATTGTCGCCAATTGATTAAATACCACACACTATCAAGGCTTCCTTGAGCCCAAAAAAGGTTTTATTTTGTGTTTAGTGGACAGTAGCCAGAATTGTCGATTATGAGGTTTTGGAGACGGGTCAAACCATCACTGCCAACTTGTACTGTAAACAGCTTCAGCGAGTACAAGCAACACTCACCCAGAAACAGTCTTCTTCGATCAATCGAAAGGAAGAGCTATTCTTACAGGACAACACCAGACCTCATACCACAAAAGTGAATTGGAAAAATATTTCTGAACTTGGCTGGGAAATATTACCACACCCTCCCTATTTTTGTCACTTGACAAATGTATGAGACAGGCAGTTCCAAACTCGAGTTGATGTACTTATAATAAACGCAGTTGTAATCCAACTAGCTCAAATGGGTCGAGATTTGCTTGCTCACATGGAAAGCCAGAGATCCATCTTGCAATTCTGACTTTGATTTGATCCAATAAAACAACAGGGCCGGCAAAAGTAATTTATTGGCGGTAGAAATTTTCTGTTTTTTTGCAGAGCTTAGTTTGCAATGGTTAGAAAAGTGTTCGGGTATTTATTCGCAAGTACTAATAGAAAAGGTTTAGTAACCATATGCCTGACAATGGACTGTTTCAGAGGTAGAATTGATTCTGTGGTGGTAATCAATAAACAACATATTTGGAGCTGCTATCGTGTTTAGATGAAATTAAGGTGAAAGAGAAAAAATCCAAATCCAATGATAATCAATTCTTTCAATGTTCAATTAAGTTCTCGCGCTGTTGGAATCAGAATCGGTTTTCTGCAAATGTTCAACGTAGTATTCTTTTCAGATTTGTTAACGTCACGTTTATCCGCAATTTCTTAACACTTTGTCACCAATATTAGAAAGAGTACTTCTTTGTCATAGGTTGCCCTAGCCTGCAGTTGCAGTTTCTAATGACGCGTCCCCAGATCAAATAGGAGTCTATTTGCTTGTCCATCAGCGCCGTTTGAGTTGAATCATCGAGACTTTTTGCCTGGAGTTGCTCTAATAGTAAATAGAATAGCCTGAGTAACTCTAATTGTAAATAGAAAATGAACATCAGGGACAATTCGCCTGTGTCCAGAAACCTTCGAATTTACGATTTATTTACTAAGATGTTTTTGAAAATTGTTAAGAGATTATGTCCAACAACTGCTTTAAGCATTTCTGATGTGTTACTTACACAAGGACTTTCTATATTTTTATTCTTTTAATGACTAGTAACGGGTCTTCCAGTAATAGGTTCCTATGTTCATGCTGATGCTAATTATAGCTTTTTTATTACCAATTTTATATGTAGGTGCGACTATAAGACCGACTCTCAATCTTTATATGATTCCACAACGGGTGGAAATTGTTAAAATTGATTACCAAAATGAGTATTCTGTTCGCGAGGCATTTTGTGCGTTAAAGAACCGATTACTCTGGCAACAAGCCCACGCTGACATGGCAAACATTTTTTTTTCTCTTTCAAAATCCGTAGAAAACTCAGATTTCCATAAATCCTACACAAGTACTCCTCTAGGCCTCATAGGTACATATGTACATTTCTAACAAATAGCAGCGTACAAAATACCATAAATTCATCTTGGATAGCCCTAATTAATTAAGCAGTTTCATCTGAATACTTGCCCGATGTTTCTAAAATCGAACCGTAAGTTTAATCGATACATAACGATTTTATAAATATTTAAAATTTCTCGTCCGTTGCGTAACAACCTATTATACAGCTTACTATGTTTATTTTACATCGCTGCAACGTACGCTTTACACGCTATTATCAGTACATAAAGAGACCGAATGAAAAATAACTTTTGAGCGTTCGGAACCTTGTGAAGAATTCAGGCATTGCAAATCTTACCGGTGCTAACTTAAAAATATATGGATATTCTGATTTTATGTTGGAGGCATCTATGTATGCACCTATATCTTAGAAATATCTTGTTGTACATTTGTTTATTTACTCTTTTCCTCGGAAAAACCGAGACAAATTCTCTAAATCTAGAATTTAAATATTTATTGAGAAGAAATCCAGCATATGTACCAGACGCACGTTTCCCCCGATGTTTATGTACGTAGCAATGTAGTTTTGAAGAAAAAACTAAAAAAAAAACGTTAATTTAGAAATAAAATCGAAGATTTCGGCGGAATAAATATGCGCATCTGTGTTTATACGAAGCTCAAGAAAAAAATCGATTTAAGTATATTAATTTATATCGGGAACATCAAGCGCAAACGCAAAAACAGACATGCTACCGTAGATTTTACTTCACTTCCAGCAATCAAATAATAATAACGGTGACATGTGCTAAGCTATAAATATTTTGTACAATTGCAAAACATTTACATGTGTGTTTATATCGATTGATGTAAAATCTTGTTTGTATCCACGGGATCGTGTCTAAGTTAATAAAAAACCATGGCGTTGATCGAAGGAAAGGTTGCTGTTGTAATAAAAAAGTCGGAAATCTTCAGACTAAACACATACGAAAACCTGTTCGTTTTTTAAGCAAATCTAAATACAGGTTCCCGAGTTTTTTTTTTTAATTCTGGTGGGATACAACATTGTCAGAGAAGGACAAAATTTTATCAAAAAGAAAAGCTTTCATTTAGCGTTAAAATCATACTATTCTTTCACTATCAAAAGTAGTACAATGGAAACGGTTTGTAGATTTATGTGGATTTTGTTGCTCCTAAAACACCAAGGAGTATGGCGGTCGTTAGGAACTAACACTTTCGCTTTTATTTTAAAGCTTCATCAGGGTCATAAATGAGTTAAAGTAGATAGCCAAACTCATGAACTTAAAGCTATGATAAATTTTTTTCTGAAACTATGGTCGTCATTCCGACAGTTTTAACTACGTGTTGCTTCGAGAGTAAAAAAAAAGGAATGGAAACAAATTATTTTGAAAAGAATCAATCAATCAACGCTATTACTTGGCAAGATATACTCTGAATGAACAGTTTTTGACTCACAATCCTTTAGAACTAGTTTTTTTGATTATCGAGTCTCTAAATCGCTAACAATCCGATTGTTTTTGAAAATAAGTTTGACTTTGCAAATTAGAGTTGGTCATGCGCAGTTTTATTATGAATCAACAAGAAATTCAACTAGAACAAGAAAATCATCTACGTCTGGGCTTACGAAGGTATATTGAAAAGTTTCCGGAATGACAATGAAAACAAAATAAATCGGATTCAAATTAAATTTAAATTTGCAATATAACCCCCTCGAAGCTCAACACACTTGATCCAACGTTTCTCTAGCTTCTCGATTCCATTCCGGAAGTAACTTTCTTCGAGGTTCTCAAAATAATCGTTTGCAGCCTCTATCAGTTCTTCATTGACCAAAATCCCTTTCCACCCAGAAATGTTTTAAGTTTCGGGAACAGGTCGAAGTCCGACGGAGCCAAATCAGGCGAATACAGCGGATGCGGAAGGATTTCGAACTTCAATTCTCTCTGTGAAACAACACTTTTTTCTTAACCATTCCCGGGCGTTTTTCCTAAATCGCTGCTTTCAGTTTGTCCAAAAGTGTTGTGTAATATTGGCCAGTAACATTTTTTTCTTTTTTCAAGATAATCAATTAGCAAAATTCCTTTTGCGTCTCAAAAAACCGATGCCACCACCTTTCCAGCCGAGTGAATGGTCTTTGCCTTCTTCAAAACCGATTCACCGCGTTCAATCCACTGTTTTGATTGAATTTTTGTTTCTGGTGTATAGTGATGAATCCAGGTCTCATCCATGGTCTCGAATTTTCTCTTGAAATCCGTTGGATTCCTCGTAAACACTTCCAAACAATCGGCTGAGGTTCGAGCTCGAATACGTCAATAACAAGGAAACCAAAGATATAGAGTGGGAAAAAATATCCAACACAATTACTCGTATAAATACAAAAATTCATGGAATTTTAAGAACCAAGAGTTATTTTAAAGTGACCTAATTAAGGTATCTTTCAGAGATGAAAAAAATTCTTTTGAAAGGTGTTGATACAACGAAGCAAATATAAAAAGTTCATTTCAGATAAATGAACTAAAAAAATTTTGAAAATATTCAAAGGAAGCAACTATTCACCATACACTTCAGGTAGAACTAACAGTATTGGCTCTTGTGGATTATACTTTCAGGTATCTCTTTCATGAACATGCACAGAAAGTTTACTAACAACTGCCTTTAGAATATTCAATGTAAACTGATAAGGAATCAATAGCAATAGACAAAAGAGACACCTTTAAAGGATTGGACAAATACTAATTTTAGGACTACACCTATTCAACATTATCTAGCGGGTTTTTAAATTTGCGCATCAGAACTTTAATGCCAAAAACAAGATTGTTTTGGAATGCAAATGTCAAATACTGATAACAAATGAGTTCAATACATTGTCTCAAGTTAATATGGACAGATTAACGATTCAACAGCGCTTAGAAATTATTCATTTTTACCATCAAATGCATCAAAATGCATGCTCGGTTCGCCGGATATTTCGGGCGTTGCGAGAAATTTATGAACATGAACACAATCGACCAACCGAATGATCACTTTAACGTTTAATTCAAAAGTTTGGACAAACTGGCTTAGTTGCGGACAAGCCAACATTAGTGCATCATCCAGATGCCCGATCGGGGGTCAATATTACTGCTGTAAGTCAAAGTGTAAGAGATGATGCGAACCTCTCTATTCCACGTCGTTCTCAAGAATTCGGCATTTCTCAGACGAATATGTGGAGAATTTTGCATGCGGATCTCCATCTAAAGGCTTATAGAGTTCAAATCACTCAAGATCTGAAGCCAAATGATCATCGTTTGCGTCAAAGTTTCGCGAACTGGGCACTGGAGCAGTTGGAAGCCGATCCACGTCGAACAAAAAAGATATTTTTTTCTCGATGAAGGTCATTTCTAGCCCAATAGGTGTGTAAACAAGCATACCTTTAAGATTTGGGTTGATGAAAATCTTCGTGTGATTCACGAAACACCTCTTTATCCTGAGAAAGTCACCGTGTAGTGCGGTTTTGGACTCGAGTCGTCATCAGATCCTACTTTTTGGAAGATGATGATGGAAATCGTGTTACTGTTAATGGTGACCGGTACAGGAATGTGCTAACGGAATATATTTGGCCTGAACTGAGAAATTTTGACATAAACAATGTTTTCTTTCAACAAGACCGTGCGACGTGTCACACATCTCGTCAGACAATTGTTTTATTGCAACAGCAGTTTCCTGCATGCGTTATTTCGAAGGATGCTAACGTCAACTGGCCACCAAGATCATGCGATCTCACGCCCTTGAACTTTTTCCTATAGGGTCACGTGAAATCTCTGGTTTACTAAAATAAGCCAGAAATAATTTCCGACCGTAAACGGAACATTCAATGCAAACAGTAGTCGCAAATTGGGTTTCCAGAATGTATTCAGCATTGATTGTTCTTCAAAATAAAATAGAGATTGAAGGATTATCACTTGTAACTATTCTTGTGCCTCAATTAAAAGTTTTGACGCGCTAATTGGAAAACCCTTTATTTCCAAACAACCTTTTGTTGAAAGCAAAACCGAGCAGATTTATACTGATTCAAATGCGAACATCACACAATCACAAACACACACAAATAGGAAACCCAATGGAATACTTAATTGAAAAAGGTTAGCCTAGTTTGCTGCCATGAAGTTTTTCTATAGAGAAAATAAACAAGTAAAACAATATTTTTTTGACTAACACTTCGTTAGTTATAACAATACGCCAAGTTAGAACTAGGAAAAGATCGAAAATAACTAAATGAGGTTAAAAAGAGGTGAATGAATCTAACAGTACAACCTCCTCCACTTGTATGAAAAAAAATTAGATCATTCCAAATCAAAAGCCACTCGACTTGACTCCTTTGATATATGCGTATATGAATCACGTTCAAAATTAATCATCTTCATTGCTTTTGACCTTCATCTATGTTGAAATTAAAAAAAGCAATGTCGAAAAAATCTGTTTGACGTCGCCATGCAATCGTGGCGCCATAAAATTTCACGTTGTTTATTAAATCCAATACCTATCGACAGGAGCGTACGAGATTATTTTCGTGTGACCTATATGCAGCATTAATTTCAAAAATTTCCGGTAGGAAAAGTAAATATGCGAGAAATATGATGTATGTGTGTTGATCATATGTATGTATGTACATATGTAACTACATATGCACATACGTATCCAGTTCATTTGGCTATTCTTGGACACTTAAGAAAACACAGCTGGTGAATGTGAAAATTATGATTCATTAAATTTCGAATTATATTTAATAGTCGTGTAGTATCGTCATTTAAGACTATCCTAGATCGCGATACATTCCGAACTTAAGATTATGTTACATCAAACCACAGCAGACTATTAATGCAGTCTTTAATACGGTACATTAAGATAGCTGGTTTAACTGTAGTAACATTCGTTACTGGTTCAGCATACGTATCAACTTCAATACTGCTTTTTTTTCTGTGTTTTTTCGAATTAACGCCCTATAAATAGGAGATTTTTAGATTAAATTTGGAGAATAAACACAGAAAATTGGAAAATCTGCTTAAATCAAAGTGATGACAAATATTTAAAAACAAAAAAGAAGTTGTGTAAAGATTCCCGCTGCCATTAGAGTACAGCAATGATCCTACAGCACCTTCATTTCGTATTAAGGTAAAAACAGTGCAGCGACGAGGTCAGAGTGAAGTAAAAAGGCTTGGGTTGTATGCAATCTATTTCAAATAGAGATGCATATAGTTAACGTATGATCCCAGTTTTCGGAAAATTTGTAGATACTGATAACAATTGTTGCAACAATTAACAATAGATATAACAACAAATACTTAATATTCGAATTATTGATATTGGACCATTATCTTCAATGGTCCTGTTTTTCTGACTTGTTCCAGCATGCTTTGGACAACAGCAGTGTAGATTTCTCGACTTTTTGGACGTTTTAGTTGGACTTCATACGCTCCCTCCTGTCTATTGTCATGCACTTTTCTGACCAATATTGACCAAAAATCTTCTATGGGCCAAGCTGATGTGCATTGAGAGGATTGTCCAATTCAGGAACAGAGTTTATGTTGTTTACTTTATACCAGTCTCTTGTTACTCTTGCATAATGACATGAAGTTACATCAGGCCAAAGCATTATATCATCATTGGCATGATGTGTGCTTAAAAACTGAAGGACTTTAGAAAGACATTTTTCAATATACAATTCTACAGTTACGACTTTTCCTGGAAAACGGCCTCAGAAATGGCACACCACACTAAAATTGCGTCCTCAAATTTGAATCTCCCTTTGAATTTGACATTGTCTGGTGTGTTTTCTATGTCGTCGGTGTAAAAACCGTCGTTTCAAAGTAAAATATTTCTCATCGTCCACCAGTTTATTGACAAAATGGATGCACCTTAGAGAAAGACAACATCTACAAATTTGTTGTAACTGAGCGGCGGTATATTTTGGTACATTGGAAGGATTGTCGGTGATTGATTGGTACGTTGTTCATTTTTGAAACACTACGTTATTTCAGGAAATTGGTCGAAAAACAGTGGTCTTTAAAACACGAAATTTTCGAGCTAATTTTCGCTGTGAAACTCCAGCTTTGTCTTTAACGGCTTCAATCAGTCTTTGTTCCCTCACCTGACTCAAAATTCTTGGTCGAACACTTTTAGGAAAATTAACACACGGCATACCCTCTTCACATTCCTTTATGGTTTGGTAATTGTTCTCGAAAAACGGCCACTACATCACGCTTGACTAGATTGTAAATTCCTTTACGAATATTTAGCTTGTAAGACATTTTGCTGAACCAGATCACAAAAACTAACCTGCCATAATTAAAACAAGGTAATTGTGACATTTCACTTCCAACGACAACTTGATTAAACGCCGTTTGGTGCAACCATAAACCATTTCAAAATTTTCCGAAAACTTTGAAACCATACGTTCGGAAGTATACGGGCTGTCCCAGAAAAGGTTAGTAACAGTACAATAGCACTGATTTTAAACGAAAGAACTCTGAAACATACAGCCAACCAGTGGCGGACCTATAGCTATCAAGATCCAATGTGGAAACCTCCTTGGAGCCTCTCTTATTGAAACGATCACCATACAAAATGTCAACACAAATATTTGATTTAGAAAATAAAGAATCTTAAAACAAGAAAAAACGACTTACATCTAGCAGACAAACATATATTTAAACAAGCTTATTAGTCTGCCATTTTTGATGTTTTATAAAAATGTTTTTAACTTTTCTGTCAATAAAAAAGCTAACTGTTTTTTTTTTACGAGTTTTGACTTTTTTATAGCTTCATCAAAATGTTTCTAGCTACTGCATTTTCAATGGAAAAGATTGCCAAACCGTTAAGTCTTGATTGAAGATAGCTTTTAATCAACTTCAACTTTGAAAAGCTTCTCTCGTAAAAAGCAACTGAAACACACACCATCAAAAAAGTCTTTAGTGCCAAATATAAGTTAGGGACTGATTCCTGGAAGTCCATTTCCACAATAAACTTTAACATTTTCAATGCAGATCACTTATTAGCTTCTTCCTTTTCCACTCTTGCTGCTTGAAGATGACGGCTTAGCCGTTTAATTTCTGGTAAAATTTCATTTTCTTCTATCTCATCAAAAGTTTCCGTGAGACTTGAAGTCAACTTGGAAGTTCTTCAATTATATTTCAATGAGGTGCGATAACTGAACGGCCGCAAATTTTTTATATATTTTTTGCACCGATTCTGTTCTAATTGTAAGTTCTTGATTCATGCTTCAATGACAAGGCTTCATCTCTTGCCCCTTCTGCTGGCATCATCCTCTTATACCTTTTTTGTCCTAATTTCTCAGCGGGCATGCCCATTTCTTCACAAGTTGTTGCGGAAAATATTAACACATTTTCAACCAGTTGGCTTCGGCTCGCATCCAAAATAAGTTTTAAAGCAAGTAATTTTTGTACGGTTTTATCCAAAGTAATTTCTTCAGTTTGCAAATACTTTTGGGTATGATTCAGCTCCTCAAGAATGTTATACCACAAATAAAGGTAACCGAGAAAGTTGAAATCACAAATTTTTATCAACATTTGAGCTAAACCTCTCGTGTCTACATTTTCTGTTGAATCTGAGAACTTTTCTACAGCCTGCACCAATTTGTAAATTCTTTATCACAGATTCCACTGCATCATATTGCTCATTTCACCTGGTTCCCGACAGCCTTTTTATAGTTACCCCCACAGTCTCTGATGATGAATGGGGTCTCTGTTGGTCGATGAAGAAAAGAAATTGTAAACACTTTCTAGTGTTCCAAAAAACGTTACACGTTAAAGTTGGAACACTTTCAAAAGCGTGCACCCTTACTTAAAAACTTAAGATTCTTCGGAAGCCCCTCTAATCAGAGGCCTGAAGCGGTCCGGGTGATACGCCGGTGCAGCCAACAATGATCAATGAATTATTGAAAATCCAACTTTTAATGCATTTGGCGAAACACAAAATTTGCAAGGGATACGATAACAAATTATAAAATAATCCATTCACATTTAGAAACTCATAGAGAGTATTTTGTGCAGTTTTCGTAAATAATGTTTTATAAGACACCCGTGTTTGAAATTTTAATGTCATTGTGTTTAAAACTGGTAGTCTTATTTTCTTTTCACTATGACGATAAGGTAACTTGGGATCTAAAGTCTGCGCCTGACATAACTCGCCATCTGATCAATTGTTTACGTAACCGACCACGTTCAACTCGTTGAATAGGTTGGTAAGTAACTATAGAATATTTTATATTAACAATGTGAAATTTCAGCGTAGTCTTGTTTAGTGAGTAAAGACACATTTCACTAACCACCGTTTTTTCTTCATTTTTGTAGCAGTGGCGCTCAAAAAGTTTAAGTACGCCTTGCAAAGGTGTGAATTTTTTTTAGTTGTTTGTTCAATGAATAACAGTTGAATGTGTTACTTTTTTTTCAATTTTATGTTATTATTTACAACACTGCTTGTCATGTAACCTTTTATTAAGTTAGCACTAATGATAAAGATATTTATTTTTTGTTAAAAACATTTGAAATATCTTAGCAATCTTAACTTAACACTATTAAGAGGCCGCCCAAAATTGTTGGTATACAAGACATCAGTCACTAATATGAATGAATTTTGCTAAATTTAACGTGTATTTTTTTTTGTTTCTATTGAAAATAAAGGCTATTCTCACTTGTTTTTGATTTTCACCAATCATAAATAGAAAAGTGTTGGCCTACTCGATAAAGTGTAAACGAACTTTTGATTGTACGAGGGAAAGTCATTAAATAAGTCACAAACTGTTGTGGGAAAGCTGAAAATAGCAGAGAGCTAATTTCCGTATCTATCATTGGGGGGCAGCACTATCCAGCTTAATGATAATCAAGTGACAGTTGACGTGCGCGTACGCAAGCAGTGCTAAAATGGCGACCGTGCTCGAAGAGTGTACTGTGGAAGAGCAGCGTGCTGTTGTGCGTTTTTTCTAGGCAAAAGGACTCCCTGCAAAAGATATCCGTAAGGAAATGTCTCCTGTTTACGGTGAAAAGTATTTGTCGCCGTGTTTAACTGGGTCGAGAAATTCTCACAAGGGCGCTCAAAAGTTGTTGACGGTCAGCGAAGTGGCCGCCCCGTTCAGATTGTGACAGATGCAACACTTCGAAGGGTGGAAGAGATGATTCGAACTGACAGGCGGGTAACAATAGACAGCATAGCAACTGCAATAGGGTGTTCTCATGGTTTAGCCTACGAACTGATGCACGATCGTTTGAATTTCCGAAAAGTTTGCTCACGGTGGGTTCCTAGACAACTGACCGAGGAACACAGAAGGATTCGAATGGGCTTGTCCTTACAATACCTCTCTAGGTACGCAGAGGAAGGGGAGGACATGCTTAACAGGATTGTTACTGGTGATGAATCATGGGTGCACCATTACCAACCCAAAACAAAGCGTGCTTCAATGCAATGGAAACGTCCTTCTTTACCGTCAACAAAGAAAATCAACGTTGTGCCCTCAGCTGGTAAGGTTATGCTTACCGTGTTCTGGGATTCTCAAGGAGTGCTCCTAGCCCATTTCCAGAATAGAAATGAGAACGTGACTGCTGAATCATACTGTAGAGTTTTGTTCTTGCTTCTGGATGCAATTCGACGAAAACGTCCAGGCCTACTGACGAGAGGAATATTGCTTCATCACGATAACGCCAGGCCGCATTCGGCCCAGTTGACCCAGGCGAGAATTGAAGAATTAGGGTGGGAACTTCTTCAACATCCGGCTTACAGTCCCGACCTAGCCCCAAGCGACTATCATCTGTTTGGTCCACTAAAAAAGCATCTTGGCGGAACACATTTCGAGAGTGATAATGATGTTCAACAAGAGGTACGCACGTGCTTCAGACGGCAGCCCAAACACTTTTATGCAGCAGGCATTGGGGCATTAATAAAGCGATGGGATAAGTGTATCAATGTAGATGGAGACTATGTTGAAAAATAAACCTTGTTTTTGGCTAACTATTTCTCTTATTACTTTTATAATAGCTTTTTGTGACCTACTTACTGACTTTCCCTCGTACAATGCCATCTTATTTTCAGTATAGGTGAATTTTGAAACTCCCTATATAATTACTAGATTATTAATATTAGTTTTGATAATATATAATAACTAGATGTGACTTTTAAACCTATTTCTGTCAACCGAAATTGGAAAATACCTCTAGAAGTTTAATAATGTAAAAAATCATTTTTAGTCATTCACTAAAATTAAAACTTATATGAATGGAATTCAAAATTCGCCTAAGCAGACAGAAAATTACTAAATACTTTATTTGGCCAAGGTCCAGACACAAACAGGCAGTTAAGCCACTATAAATATAATTTTAATTATTAGCACCAGTTCTAAAATTATTTAAGTAAATTTCCTTTCTTTTAAATATCTTAAATAGGTCCACATTCTATTTTTAATTTTTTATATTGCAATTTCCTTTAAACATGCTTTAAAATAGCAATTAAAGAGCAACAAAATCATAACGAAAAATTATTAACCTATAAATGGCATTTTACAGTAAATAGTGATTAATGAAGAAACCCAGCTTGTTTGTATGTTCCATAAGAAACAATTATTACATAATCTAAGTATTTAAAGAGTTATAACGTACACAAGGAACATTTATCGCCTTTCTTATTGCCGCTTATCGTTTCCATTCATAATAAATATTACTAAAAACAGTATAAATAAAGCAAAGATACATGATAATTAGCAAATTAGCGATTGCCTCATCAAATAAACTTGTAACACAGGATATGACAAATCCAGTCAATAAAAATGTTTTGCATAAATTTTTGCGCTTGTTGTCACAAATATCTTGCTACATTATTTGCAGAATATAGAAAGTTTGCTTGTTTAAAACACGTACTTAGTATTAAAGCGTTTGATTTTAAGATGCGTTAGCTGTGGCATATTTTTCCTGTTTTGTGACCTTTTGTCAATACGCTAAAAAACATGTTGAGCCATACCAGATAGGTTACAGGTCAGAGAATGGTTCACACGATGCTGAATAAGTTTTTCTATTTTAATTCTATTGTAACATCAAAGGGTACTTGTACTTCTACTATGGACGACATCTATCCAAAAACGAATAAAACTGCCATTCTCAAGTGGAATGACATTATCCATAGTATGTGCGCAATAAAACTATACTGTTTACAATGTGCTAAATGGGAAGATAAGTGGAAAAAACCTAAAGCCTTTCGACAATAACATTTTATTATGTCATTAAATCCTGAAGTGGTTCTTGATAGATTTTAGACTTAATTAATTTTCCTCTTGAAAACAAATCATGTTTACAACGTCATTAAAAATGTTGGGGAAATAAAATCATTTGTAGCATATTTTTCAAGCCGCGAACTTTTTGAGATGAAAACTTTGATAATTTGTTTTAAATAATAAGTAGTTTGGGCAAACAGCGGTAACAGTCAGTGTAGTAGATATATGGTGCGGAGTCGATGATTATTTATTTCACGCGTTCACAGCGTCAGTACTAAATCGATGCTGTATGCGAGTAGTTCTGTGTATATGTAGGTTGCCGTAACTTATTTCGTAATTGTACGCTTATGTTTGCTTGAAAAATGTCGCAGTTAGGTACGTCGCGAAAACGACCAATGGCAAACACAGTTAAAAACTTTAAAGTGGACATGCCGGACCTAATTTTTGATGGCGCTAAAATTCAATGTTTAGTTTGTAAAATCCCTTTAATGTGTTGGTCCAGAAGCCATTGTCAACGTCACACCGAAAGCAAACAGCATTCTTCTGCAAAAAGTGGCATACCAGATCAGGAAAAATTTACATTCGATTTATGTGTTACTCTTATTTTATGTAATCTATCGTTTCGTTTACTATACAAAGAAGCATTTGTCTTCTTCTGGAATAAAAATGCGGACTGTAAATTACCTAGTCGGACATTGATACGAAATGTAGTGCCATTTGCTCGTGAACATATAGAAAAAAGAATGAAAACGGAATTGAAAGATAAAAAACTGTGGTTGTGTGTGGACGAAACAACAGATCGTCAAAAACATTCTGTGGTTAATGTAATGGTACGTACAATGAAACCATATCGACCGTCATCCTCCTTCTTACTTGCTTCCAAAAGAGTTATAAATTGTATTGCCGATGAGATTTTAAAGGTGGTGTTGAACTCATTGAACAAATTTCAACTAAGCAACTTTTAATGTTTATGAGTGATGGTGCCGCAAACATGTGTTCTTTAGGCCGATCTCTTAAAGAACACAGTGGTAACTTCTTACATGTAACCTGTAAAATCCATACTCTAAATCTTGCGGCACAAACGATTTCCACTAGTAAATGCATTGGTTGCTAGTACAAAGGCAGTGTTTCTAAAGTTTGTGTCCTGATTTATCTGAACCATCACAGCCGATTGTTACACAAATATTTTGATCAAGTAAAGAAGGTAGTTTTAAAATTCAATCCAACAGAAGCTGCAGCAATCAAGAAAAGCCAGGAAATATTTCAAGATAGTCAGGTTAAAGGAGATTGACAAACTATTCACAACAATTACTTCGGACTAGCGGAGGGAATAGAAAAATTACAAAACGTCTCGATGTCGCTAGTGGATTCTGTTCAAATTGTGAATGATGTTCACGCACAGTCATGCGCTGTAGAAGGCGAAACAAATCGGTGCGTAATACGAAAATTTGAAAGTGTTTTAGAGAAAGAGTCCGATTTTCTTATATTAAGACAAATTTGTGAAGGTGCGTGTGAAGATGCATTAAGTTATTTCAAAGATTATTTTAAATAAGCAAATCGCTAAATGTCGAACGGTCGTTTTCGGCATTAAAAAACATTTATTCCACACGTCGTACTCACTTGACTGAAATAGCTGTGGAAACATATCTAGTGATTCAAATATTTAACAGATGTTACCCAGTTTGTGATTTCACGGAAGACTTTTAAAGCCATAAGTGTTTCAGCACGTTTTATAATTTATTTCTTACCTTCTATTTTATGTGTGAAGTTTTATGCGCTCGCCACGCCTCTGGCTGTTACCGCATATTTGCCCAGGTTAATAATAAGTAAAGATTTTCTTTTTCTATTATCGTAAATGATAGAAAAAAATACCAGTTTTGAATATAACACTAATTGCAAAATATGGAGAGTTAATTAAAATGATTTCTATATTTTTTGTAACAGCGATAATGCCAAGACGTTAAATGTACCTAGGTTGGTGTTTATTTCATTAATCTGTAACTGACAACATAAGAGGACCTGATATTCTTTAGAATGTTGTATTTCCATTTAGCGCATACACATCATACGTGAACATTTTGCGAATGCTTTTGGACAATAACTTTGTAAATTTAATAAATGAAATATGTAAATTATGATTATGATTATTAACTTTATCAATTCTCGAAGGAATATTTTGCGAATTTTAATGCTTATAACGATAATCAATGTTATTTTCTCAAAATGTGAAGTCGTTGTACAGCAGAATAACCATTTTTTGCGAAGTTACTAAACTAGCAGAAAGTTTATTGAATTTCTTTTCGGAGAGACAGTAAAGATGTCATTGCATTTATTTTGTATTACCAAATTAGAAAATATGAAAAGGTCAGACGGTTCCTCAACTGTATTATTTTAGTTACAATTAATCAGATTTTTAAACAAATTATTAGCTTTCCAAATAATTCCCCCACATTATCCTGACTACGTATACTACTTCTACCCCCAATCATAATCCAAATTTCAATTCGTTGTTTTTAACTTAAATGGAAAGTGACCAGCAACTAAGTCAAAGTGCTTTTTAAATAAATTCAACCTATTTCACAAAAAGCGAATTTACTTAATCATTTTGACACTTCCTGCAATAATAAAATGACATAAAAGCGTAACAATTATTTTCTACTGGATGGTTTTAAAGAACACGGCATTGCAATAAAAGAAAGTAGGTATAGCTAAGTATCGTTAAATTTGTCTTTCAATTAGATATTAATTTATTTAATAAAATATAAATCGTGTTATTTAATAGTTTTATCGATGGTGTCATAACTTGACGTCAAATTTTACAAAAAAATGCAATAGAAATACCACAATGGATTGCATTCTTTTTAAAAGACAAACATATTAACAGAAATATGAATTTTATACGTTATTTTTGAAATACGGTGTATCTTTCACAATCGTTTTAAAAGTGATTAAAAGATGGTTAAGTATAGGGAGTGATACCTTTAAAAATATAGTCTCTCAGTTAGTGTCACATCCATTGAGATAAAAATAAAAGCTTACATAATGTGTGTTTCCCATTTTGTTAAAGTTAAGATTAAGCAGCATTTCAATAAATGTACAATATACTCGATAATATCAGTATTTGATTGCTTGACATGATATTGAGAGAATATTTTAGAAAATAAATTACATAACAAATTGTTATGACATTTGTTATACTTGGAGAAATTTATTTACAATTTACCTATACAGAGAATATTCGCATATAATTGCTATATAGGCTGATCCAAATTAATGACCACTATTGGTATCTTCGTTATGCGGTTAATAGATAAACGATTGAATAATGCATTTTATTTGAAAAAATAAAATAAAATAAAGAATAACAAATAATGATAGTATGGACTGTGGGGTAGTATGGTAAACACAATATTCACGACACACTCCGCACCACACAAATTATTAATTAACTCGGGAAGGCCTTTTCGAAGACACGTCGGTCGTCATCATCAAGCCAAGTACCCATTGATGTGAGAAAAATTTAAATCTACGAATCCCTTGCATCCTCTTTTATTCAAGAAAATAAGCACGAAAATTTGATGAATAAAGAAAAAGGACCGCTATATTTTTCATGTTTGTTTGATGTATTACAGTAAAGGCCTTTTTGATTTATGGTTGTACTATGAAAGACTTCGATCCTCCCGCATGCATCTTTAGTGTAAGAGAGAGAAGGAAAGAACACTTTCTTTCTGTTCTTCTTGTTCTCGCCCGTATTTATGAGGGTATGACCATATGTCGTGATGGCAAACCTTTCCTTTTTTCTCCTTATTTACTTATTTTTTAGCCGAAAAGGCAAAAACAGGTACATATACATATACAAGCCATGTTATATAGATACATTTTTCTTGAATAGAAGAGGATGCAAGGGGTTCGTAGATTTAAATTTGTTTTTCTCACATCAATCGGTACTTGGCTTGATGATGATGACCCACGTGTCTTCGAAACGGCCTTCCCGAGTTAATTAATAATTTGTGTGGTGCGGAGTGTGCCGTGAATATTGTGTTTACTAAAATAAAGAAATTAAAAAAATAAAAAAATAGAAAAAAGATTTCTAAATTTGGAAAATTAGTTTAATTTCTGATATAACTTCATAAACTATTGTTCTAAAATAATTATAAGCGAAAACAAATAGTTTACGTCTTGAAAATGTCAAAAAAGGTACGCAACCTACATTTCTCGCATCTTTAATAGTTTCGTTTTAGGATATTTATTTCATTCAGTTTATAGTTTTTTTTTATTAAATTTTCGTTAATTACCGTCTCAATTTCCACTAATTGTATTAACACGATTACACATTTTCGTTGGAAGCTTTTATGATATGTAATAAGAATTGTTACCCGCAAAGTTACAGAGATTAACGATGATGACATTAAGAAAGACAACCTGCAATGTGAGAATGAAAGGGGGAAAATCAGAAGATTTTACCGTTAAAACAGGCTTCCGGCAAGGAGACCCACTCCCTATGTTGCTTTTTAACATGGTGTTAGAAAAAATTGTAAGGAGCAGCGGACTCAACAGAGAAGGAGATGTATTTACAAGAACCATCAATTAGTATGATACACGGACGATCTGACGAGGATTGCCAGAAACGAAAAAGAATTAAAAGGAATAATGCAGAGGTTGATAGAGGAGGTGAGTTATCTAGGATTGCAGATAAATCAGAGGAAGAGTAAAGACTTAAGAAGGTAGGGAAGAGTAGCAGTGCAAAGGAAGAATTCAAAGCAGACACATGCCTAGGAGAAGTTAAGTTCGAGGTGCTGGATGAATTCGTATATTTAAGAGCAAGGATAACGAGTAATTGCGAAGAAAAGAAAGAGATCGATGCAAGACTTAGCAAAGCCGGAGTGATGAACCACCTACTAAGGACAAAGCAACTGTCAAGGACCTCAAAATTTAGATTATACAAAATCATAATAAGACCAACGTCAGTATATGGATGCGAGACGTGGGTTTTGAATCAAACAACAAGAGAAAAAGTAAGAACATGGGAACGAAAAATAACAAGGACGGAAGAAGGATACAGGAGAAGGACGAATGAGGAAATTTACAACTTATACAAGGAGCCACAAATAGACATGTTCATCAAGGCAAGAAGATTACAGTGGTTGGAACATATAGAGAGAATGACGGAGGATAGAACAGTGAAGAAAATAACATGGAAAGAGCCGCAATATAAGAAAGGGAAGGAAAGATCCGGAAAACGCTGGGAGGAAGCGGTTCAAGAAGACCTAAAGGGTAGAGGAATAACGGATTGGAGAAGAAAGGCCAAGGACAGAAGAATTTGGAAAACAATAACAAAGCTCTAGGCTTGAAGGTCCGCCAAAAAAGGTACAATATATAATAAGAATTGTAGAAAAGCTAGGGAATGTCATACAGAGCATTTTTCATTTACGTACACGGCCAACCTGAAAATTGTACAACAAATTTCGACATTTGTACGGTAGAATTGTCTATTTAGTAGAAAAGGCTCAAAGGAGAATATTATTATTAATAACGTTACAAGGGTTACGGGAATTAGCCAATTAAAGCGTATCTTTAATGGAAACTGAAAACCACTGCAACCTTCTTAATATTTATTGTAGAACAATAGTCTACTAAATTACGAGTTTTTACAAAAATGCCTTATTCGTTTTGATTCTATATTAATTTTACGTTAATCAGCAGCACAAACACAGTAGGGTTAATAGAAAAATAGACTTTTTAAACCGGTTTTCAAATCCCAGGTTTTCCGAAAGAAAAAAACGGTTTCAGGGTCGAAGGTCGAATTTTTACAAACAAAAAAAATAAATATAATTAAAGTAATATAACATGTACAGAGTGTTTCAGGAAGAAAGAGAGGCAAAACTGGGTTGCTTTTTTAGTGATGCAGTTACTGTAAAAATAATCAACGTGATACCAAGGCAATTTGCAAATGAGCTTGAAGATGCGTCGAGTTGGACAGTAATGTATTCGAAAATATTCTTTGAGATTAGGAATTTTTTTTTGGGTCCTAATGACGAAACTAGCTTTTTTCCAAAAATTACTGACAATCGTCTGCATTGTTTATTGTTACGTTATTTTGTATGATTATCAAAAATAATCATTTTTTATAAGACTTTCTGCATTTTCAATGATCAAAATGAAAACCACATTAATAGGCCTTCGTGGGTTGCATATATGCATGACAAGTAGGCCAAGTAACCTAAAATGTTACTGAACTATTTTAAAAACCATATATCTATGTGATGAGTTAGATAAAATAGAATGTCCAAAATTGGTGGGTTACGTAGACCCACAATAGCACTTTCCGTGTTAAATTTCTGTTGCTGATTGTAATAGATATTGTGCTGCTATTAATTTAAAAATTATTGCATGTAAAAATCTTGTGAAACTAGCATTCATATTTTCCGCATTTTTATTTTTCTTATTATATATTCTGTATGTTTATGAAACTTTATAAAAGGGTAACAAAATAAAGTATACTCCGTACACAGTACAGTAAAGAAATGAAATAATTAAAGTTCGTGCTATCTCAAACAATAACATAATGGAAATGCATTTTTGGGATTTTAGAAACTGATTTTTGTAAACTGACGAACCCAAAAGGGAAACAAAAATAGTGGCCCGTTAATTTGGATCATCTTGTATGTTTAGTTCGAAGAGATTTCTATACAAACCTAAAACTACTATAGTTAATCTATATATGCATCAGTTAATTTGTTAGAGTTCAAAAAAAAATCTTCACAAAAACATCAGTTTGAGGTAAGAAAACGTCACTTACCCGATGTTGATGGGATGCCTTCCAAGATCCACGTTATCCGGCGTATATTTCTTGGTATATTCGACGTAATTTTCGGTAATGTATTGCGGACTCATGCCGTCTTCGATGGCCTGGGGCGGCAACGCGTTCTGTTGCTCGTCGCTGATGACCATCCTGTTTGAGTCCATCCTTTCGTCTCTGGTAACGTCTATGGGTAGCGAGTCATCGCCGAGAGATTTCATTTCATCGGCGGTCAGATAGCGATAGGAGTGATCACCGAGCACAGTGTCTTCTCCTGCAAGCAACAAGAATA
Source organism: Dynastes maya (assembly GCA_029619315.2). NCBI lineage: Eukaryota > Metazoa > Arthropoda > Insecta > Coleoptera > Scarabaeidae > Dynastes > Dynastes maya. The sequence continues at coordinate 12,968,167 of JAROYE020000007.1, read as the reverse complement.
CGATTCGAAAATCGGACGTAGATGCAGGAGCCGCGTTACCACACAAGAACGACCGGGATGGGCTGGTAAAGACGCACTAATATAGGTAACTACACGCTAGTACTCGCGAGAGTACAAGACCGAAATTGTTTATGTTAACAATGTTAGATACTTCGATCGTTTCTTTTGAGGGAGAGGGTTCTTTTCGAGTTAAGTTAGAAGCGGTGTCAGCTTGCCAACGTAAACAAACAATAAATGTATTTGTATGTATACAAGAGCGGGAGAAAATATTACAATAACAAAAACAATAAGAAAAGAAAACTATATAACGGAAACAGTGTATCGTATCGAACTGAGTCAAAATAAACGGAATAAGAGACTATTATGAGGTGATGCTCGAGACTACGCTTCGGAATCGAATCGGAGAGTGTTTGTGACGATGTCGTGGTGGTGAGATGGTTTTCGTGGAGGTGGTGCATAATCGGGAGTAGTAGTAAGAGCGGCGTAATAGTTTCGGCGATGATTTTTGATTCGCACTTAAGTATTACGCATCGTATACATCGAGGAACGTTATTCTGTCTCGCGAGTCTCCCGACCGTTGTCGATTGGGAAAAATAAAGTCGGCTTGAACGACTGACCTTATAATACACTCACAACATAGGAGAGAATCGTGACTTCTTATGTAATATCTGCGCCGGTACACTATATACTTACATATTGTAAAAGTACTTATGTACTTCTACGGCCGTTCTAGATTTGAAACTGTGGAGTACAGTTATGTCTCGGAGAGTGCATTTTAGACCTTTGTTTTGTGTATAGAATGGTTAGATTGTAAAATTAAAGCGTGTCTTTATGCTACTTACTAAACAAGATTTAAATATACCGTTTATGCATAGAAAATTATTTAAATCCAAAAGATGATGATTACTAATGCTTTATGTGTGTCACTCTTAACGATTTTTAAAGTTATGTCACTTATAGTGTTTTTCTACAGAAATTAGGAATTTTGCGAGGTGTATAAAGGTTTTCGTAAGTGATACAAACTTTGCTCAAAGCAAGTGCTAATAAATTTATAAAATACCTTCAAAATTTTCAGTATCACCCGATGTTTAAAAAAAATTGTTGTATTTAATTATTTACGGAGTACCATTGCATTTATTGTACTTTCTTTGCCAATAAATTATTTATTATTAGTACTATTAATCATAAATAAATGTAACGTTATGTTTCATTATGAATTTATGTATTTTCAAATTTAGAAAATGATTTTTGGAAGAAGTACGCGTCATTGAGCAGTTATTAATCAAAATTTACGTATAATTTTAAAAGAAGGCTACTTCAACACCTCTCAAAGAATGTACTGCAAATAATATTCACTTTAACTTATAATTTTAATGATAAATTTAGAATTATGTGAAAGGGGACAATCTTGATACAAGCAAACGTTTCTCTTCGTGTAGTTTTGAGAGACGGCATTAAAGATATGTACAAAATTGGTATAGTTATTTTAACAATATAAAAAGGCGTATAAATATTTGATTGTCACGATAAAAATTGTATATTTACTTGATAATATTATTAAAATTAGATCTAGCAAATGAAGCAAGTACTACGCTAAAACTCGGTTATAGCGTTATCGTCGGATCCGGTAGCATCGTTGACGCTATAGCAGAGGATCGTTATTCGCAATGTAAAGGAGGTTGAGAAATTCGTAATGAAATTACATGTCCGCGAACAAATAATGCTTCATCTAGGTCTGCCATAGCATTCTACTAACAATAAGAAATTGTTATCATTACTGCCAGATATTAAGCAGCTCCAGCTTTTCTTATCTACAAGAAAGAAGTTCAAATACTGAAGATGGCAGCACCAAGTTTAAATAACTTTAAAGAAGGCTTTCTTTAACGTTAAAATGAATAGTAAAGAAAGACCACTAAAAAAACGAAGTTGTATCACAGATGTCGTTATATCCGATAACACTATAACCCAATTCTACAGTATTATTCACTTGATGAAAGTAATACCTTAAGACAATTTGAACTATGTAGTCAGTGAGTACATCTAAAACGCGAACATGAATAAAAATTATAATGCTTCTCAAAGTAATACTTTTTTATGCACTATTATTCAGCTGAATCAAACATTCTCCTTGTCTAATGCACAGTTAAAACTTTTGAAAGACTGCCCACGAAAGCACTTGTTTTTTTTTTATTGGTAGTATTAAAGAAAGAAAAGATCATTCTGATTGTTAACATAACTTATAGCTGAATCCTCTTATCAAATGAATAATATATGTATCTTCAGTTATCAACTGCAAACTAAAAATACTTAAAACTTGAAGTTGGAATTTTGGTTTCTATATTTTGGAATCAGCAAAAATGTTTTAAATCTGAGCGTTTGAAATAATTATCCATTTGCTAATTAAAACAATATTTAGAAATTACATTACTTTGAACACTTAACCCATTAACCGCCGACTGTAAAAATAATCAAAATTTTTTAAATTTTGAGTGATAAGATAACTTACAGAATTAAAATAAATACATACACAGAGTCATTTTGGCAGAAAAACAAAACTTGGAGTTCTTATATAAGGTTCAGGAAAATATTCTGTGAATGCGTTGTATATTACAAAAACAACACTTTGCGTATTTTTTTTAATTAGTGATTATTAAAACAAGTCCGCCGTGTTTTTTCCACTACCACGTCGAATTTCCCAACGCCAGTTAATAAACTTGCGGGCCTCCGTTTCGAACGAAAATACACCTATTTGATGGGAAAAGTAGCCCCCTTTCGATCTACGTCGATCGTGCGCGTCTATCTCGCTCGCCCTTTTTCGCAAATCCCGTACAGTTTACTCCCATTTGACCCTCTTTCGCGACTTTCTCGCGCCTGCGGATCTATAATCAAGGATGCAAAAGAAGTTATGTGATTTTCACAATCAAATATTTTTAGGTATAATTATTCCTGAGTAGATGCAATTTTTTTTTTAAATTAGTGATTATTAAAACTTATTATTCCCGAGTAGATGCTAGGATTGCCCAGACATAGTAGTACGATCAGTCACACATAACCGACGGAAATATACCATCATATACCCTTCAAAAATGTTAGAAAATGTGTTGTTTTCGCAACGTTAGCTTTTAATGGGTTAATCCAAAAAATATACGTTCAAATACCCACTGCTTAAATACAGGCTTGCTTTCTTAGAGAGAGAAGTAACATAAGTAACTTAATATATTGAAAAGAAATACGGTATACCCTGCATATGTTCGAAAAAATATAAAGCACAAATGCAAATTCTATGCGTTCTGATCCTTTTTTTACAAAACATCTAGGGCACCTAATACTGCATTATTCCACACAAGTGTCCTAAGCCTTAACATGAAGATGCCGTTAGTCATCATAATTTACCACAGCGACGTTTGGGACAGCTGAATTTAAAAGAGGTCGTACCAGCTTGGTTGACGATGAACGTTCAGGCCGGCCAAAAACTGCAACCATTACCGATAACATCGGAAGAGTCCACCAAGTGGTGCTAGACGATCGTCGAATTAAGGTTAGAGATAAGCAAGTCGAAAGAACGTGTTTGTCATAAAGGAGGGCCCATCAGGTACGCCGGATTTAATTTTAAAATGTAGTAAATTATGGAATATGATGACCAAATGACCGCCGCGGCTGTACTGGCATACCCTGACTCTTTTGATCAAATTTCCGAAGACTTTTTCCAAGTCAGTTGGCTCAATTTCAGCAATAACGCGTTGGATTTCTGTTTTTAGTTCAGGAATTGTTTGTGGTTTGTTAGCATAGACCTTGGACTTTACAAAACTCCAGAAGAAAACATCGCACGGCGTCAAGTCGCACGATCTGGGCGGCCAATTAACGTCAGCATTTCTAGAAATCACACGACCACGAAAACGTTGTCTTCACAAATCGATGGTTTCGCTTGCTGTATGGAAATGTGGCACCATCCTGTTGAAACCACATTCCTTCGAAGTCCGTATCGTCCAATAGATCCCACAAAAAGTTCAATATCATGTCACAATATCGTACTCCATTCACAGTTAAAGCTTGGCCAAACTTATGATCAAAAAAGAACGGTTCAATTACACCTCCAGCCCATAATCTGCACCAAATGTGGCTCTTTGTCGGTTTTTCAAGGATGGCACGAGGATTTTCATTGCCCCAAATCCGACAATTCTGCTTGTTAATAAACCCATCCAAATTAAAATGAGCTTCATCGCTAAATATGATGTTTTTCACCCAATTAGCAAATTGTCTCGTGGCTTGAACTCCTGAGTTAATTGAACTTTGTAAGGGTGGAGGTGAAGGTCTTTGAAAATTTCCTGCAAACTGGTTCCGCTAATGTTCAATTGTTGAGAACGATGACGTGTTGATGTTCCTGAATTCTTTTGTTTGTCCATAACCGAACCAGTTTCCTCAAATTTTTTAATCAATCTCCGAACAGTGGACTCATTAAGTGAAATATACACACCAACAATTCCACGAACGTTTCGAACAGTCTTCGTCAAATTTGTAATGTGTTTTAACAATAACAATACGTTGTTCTTTTGCGTAGCGATTCATTCTTAATAACTTCAATGACTACAGATGACACATGTCAAACAGTAGGGTTGTCAACATAAATATAAAAAAAGATGGGAAATTTAAATCCGGCGTACCCGACGGGCCAGCCTTTATATTGACTGAAGATTTGTGTATTGAGCAGCTAACCGCGCGTTGGATTCCGCGCTTCTCAATCAGTACTAAAAACGCATTCGAATGAACATTGCTAAAGCCCTGTTGAAGCAATTTAAGTGAAATAAGTCAGAGTTTTGGCATCGATTAATAACTGTAGATGAAACTTGGATACACCCGTATACTTCTGAAACCAAGGCACATTCGAAACAGTGGACTGCGAAGGATGAATCAGCTCCGAAAAAGGCTGTTCTATCAACCGGAAAACTTAATGCGACTGTTTTTTAAGATAGTCAAGGAGTTGTGTTAATCTTGAAAAAGGAAAAACAATTACAGTGGATACTACGCATTATTACTTGACAAGCTTAAGGCAGAAATTGCGGAAAAACCGCCGCATTTGAAGAAAAAAGAAGTTTTGTTCTACCAAGACAACGCATCGTCTCACACTTCAGCAGTCGCCATGGCAAGAATTCGCTAATTGGGGTTCGAATTGATACACCATTCACCCTATTCACCAGGTTTGACCCCCAGTGACTCTTTTCTGTTTCCTGGGCGCAAAGTTTCACTGGGAGGGTAGAGCCATTTTGCAGAATAAGTTACCAACTATTATTTTGACGGGTTAAAGAGATAGGAGCATCGCTGGGAAAAGTGCATAGACTTACAAGAAGACAATGTTGAGAAATAAAACCGAATTTGACAAAAAAATACTTGTTTCTATCCTCGTACAACAGAGATGAATGATTTTCAGTAAACAGCTTCTTCTCAAATGAATTTTTAAACCAAACGAAATCTTAGAAATTACTTTTACCATACATAAAAATTGTATGTCAATCACCATGGTATTTGTACAAATGTTAAGGCTAAAGATTTTCCAAATAATACGAAATAGTATGGCTACGGAAGTAGTAAATTCCATGAATAAAATATAAAGCAAGTTAAATGCATATTTTAAGACGATGATTTATCAAAGAAAGAATTCCACATTGTTACCAATACCTATTAATTGCAGTGGTTGGAATTAAATTAGAAGACCTTGTATATCATGCCTTGAATACAGAATGACGGCGAAGCATTGTAAAATTTAAGCATGATGTCAGATAACACGTGGGATTCTAGCAGTGTTATAATAACAAGGTCAGCTATAATGTCTCCTTTTCTTATGTGTGGTATGCTACATGTATACTTTGTTGCGTTAAATTCGCAAATACAATACAAATATAAATATGACTTGAATTTTGATACCGCATGATTGCCAGTGATTAACAGTGCGGCGGGTCAAAAGAGGGCAATTTAAAATTAGTAATACGGTAATACGCAGAGATTAATTCATATGATTCGAAGAAAAAGGAACCTACTGAATCAGGCAGTAAGTAATGATTGGAAAATAGAATTTATTTTAAGATGCGTGCTTTCTATAACAACAACAATTTTTTTAGACGCGCTAAGCTAGAGAAGGATAAAAAAAGACGTGTGGAAATTTGTTTATATGCAAGGACACGAAAAGAATATAAAAAGGTGTCAAACGATGAATTTTGTAATATGCACGACATTATCCAATCATAACAAATATAATTGAGTACCTGATTGGAATTTCAAGAATTTCGTACCAACAAATATAATTATACAATGACCACATAGTATTACAATGGATATTATAAATAGTACAGATTCTTTTGGGTGTATTAATATACTACGTGACAATCATTAACGTCGTATATCACGATATTCGAAACTACCAACTAGATATTATGAATTTGTTAAAATTAAGATTTTAGCAAAGTAAATGCTTTTTTCCAATTAATAAAATGCCTATTATTAAAATAATAGTTTAATCAAAAGGATAAATAAAATGTTTACACTAACACTTTCTTGATACTGCAATTGACAGCAGGAGTAAAGTAAAAAAATTCAAATTCGCACTACCTTTGAAATTTTCGTTGCTATGGATGGCTTGTTTATAAAACATGTGACAGGCAAATCTGGAAGTGTGTTTGAAATGGCAAATAACCAAGAAGAAAGCATACCACAAGATGTTCTGAACCAAGCTGCGATTGCAGTACCCAATTTATTGTCAGAAAAATCGAAATTAGTTTACGAAAACGAGTACAAAACATTTTGTGAATGGGAGACAATAAAAAATGTGAAAACTGTTAACGAGGAAATACTGCTAGCCTATTTCTTAGAAAAATCAAAGAAAGTAAAGGTAAAATTCTCAGAGCAACGCTATCCATAAATGCAAATAATAAATAAACCTAAATATTCTAAATTAGATTTAACTATTATGGAGTTTTGCAAGTGTTCAAACCTCATCGCTTTTATAAAAAGACAGACTTCAGGTTACGAACCAAAAAAAGTCTGGAATATTTGAAAAAACAGATGTCTACAAATTTTTATCCGAGACTCCTAATGAAATGTATTTATGCATGAAGGTAAGACCTTTTATTATTTTTTCGTGGATAAAATTCGTCTTTGTTCACTTATACCATAAATAGCTATTACTCCAATACATTTGAACGCTTGTCCTATACAAATAAATAGCAATATGTAAACCATGAATTATTTATGATAAACTTGTGGAAAGATAAGTCAAAAGAATATTTAGAATCATAAGATAAAATCATTACGGAAAAGTTGCGAGAACAATAAAGGAAAATTAATAATCGCAGGAGATCTTAATGCAAGAGTAAGAAAAGATGTAGAAAAATGGAAAAGTGTAATAGGAGAGTAAATGGAGAGGACAAACAAAATGATAATGGAATCAGATTAGTAGAATTCTGTGAAGATAATAATTTATTTATAATAAATACAGTATTCGAACATAAGGAAACACACTAGAGAAATGAGGAGCATAGATAGATAAGAAAGAAACGATTGTAGAGTAAAAAGGGTATACGAAATTGGTAGAAGCAAGCATAAGAGAAAGAATTAACTAAGCGTGAAAGGATAATTTGCAGAAAGAGAAAATTAATGCACATGAGTTAAGAAAACCGGAAATAACCCAAAAATATCTAAAGGCAATAACTGAAGAAATAATGAAAAGACAGAGAGATTATAAATGAGGACATAAATGGAAGCAGGAGTACATTTAAAGATTTGCAAAAAAAAAGAGCTACCATAAGACTAAGAACTATAAGAAAAGAACAGCTTGGTGGAATAGAGGGATGCGGAAGGAAGTAAAAGAAAAGAAGAAAATATGGACAAAATATTTACAAACCAGAGATGCAATAGACCACCAAAGCTACAAAAACCAAAGGACTATAATAAAGGAAAAAATACGTAAAGCAAAACCAAAATTCTTAGCATTAATTTGGTGAACTAATGGAAAACAATTCTTAAATAAATCAAAAAATCTTCAAAAATAAACCTGAATACGTATTGCAACAAATTAAAACGAAAGATAAAAAATTACTTCTGGAAGAAAACCAAATAATAAATCGGCGGAAAGAATACTTCGAAGACTTAGTTAATCCAGATAAAATTACTCAAACAAGAGATGAAGAAATAATGACAGATATAGAAAATCGCAAAAGCGGCAGGAGTGTACGAAGTGGCACCAAAGATAATAACGTACGTGGGCGAAAACAGAAAAATAGAACTAAGGAATCTAATAAATCTGTATTGGAAAAATAAACAAATACCAGATGAATGGAAAACATGTGTAATCCTACTGATACACAAAAAAGGCGATACTGAGGAATGCGATAATTACAGATGTATTACATTGCTATACACGACTTGCAAGTTATATGAATGAATATTGGAAAGCAGATTGAGAAAGGTAGTGGACAAACAACTAGAAGACATGCAAAGTGAGTGCTGACCAAACCACAGTATACAAGACCACACTTTTACCGTACAACAAGTAATAGAAAAGAAAATAACAAAAGGCAAAGATATATACTTTCGACACAATAAATAGAACCAAGATATAGGGAAAGTTTATATGATAAGACCGAAAATAAAATACGAACATGTAACAGACTGTCGAAAAGTTTCATTACAATAGAAGGAGTGATACAAGGCAGTGTGCTAAGCCCTATATTGTTTATCTGTGCCATAGACGAAGCAGTAAAAGAAAGCCAACAAAAGATGGAGAAGTTTGTAGTCAAATTTAAAAATCTACAGCCTATTCATATAGATTTATGTGCCTTTCTTAAATTAAATGTAAAAAAAACTAAATGTAATGCAATAAGCAACCAAGAACAAGAAATCAAAATAGTGGTAGAGAGGAGCAATATAGAGCATGTTAATAGATACAATTACCTAGAAACCATAATAAATAGCAACGGAAATCTAGAGGACGAATTAAATGAGGGAATACGAGCAGCAAACAAGGTTTACTCACTGCAAATTAAATTCCTTGAACACAGACAAATATCAAGAAGAACAAAAATATCTGTACAAAACCATCAATTTACCAGGGGAAAATTGGGTATTAACGAAAGAACAAGAACGAAGATTGCAAGAAGTAGAAATGAAATATAACAGAAAAATTCTAGGAGTGAAGAGAATCGATAAAAAAAGAAATGAAGATATAAGGAAATAAAATAGGTAAAACGAATATTGGATGAGAAAAAAATAGGATGGTTTGAGCATCTAGTAAGGATAGAGGAAGAAAGACAAGTGAAGAAAATCGGGGAGGCGTGGCCAATAGGAACAAACAAAAGAGGAAAACCGCGACAAAAATGGAACAGCACTGTGGAATAGTACTGAACAACAACGGAAAAGACTAGAACACAGCGAAGGAGATAGCAAAAGACAGAACAAAGTGGACAAGATTTATCCATGAGAATGGAACCTCGACGCTTGAGGGTAACAAAAGGACTGGACTAGAATGATCATGAAGATAAAGTCATTTTATAAATTCTTCATTTTTAGCTCTGAAATTGAGTTTTTTATGGAAGGAACGTTATACACCAGAGTTCATTGGGAAATGAAAAAATGAGTGCCCTGGATGAATGTGAATTCCAGAATACTTTCGTAGTAATGGTCAAATTGTTACACTAGAAACAAAAAATGAAAGCATTGGGGCAATGGTAGATAAAATGAATCTTACAACAAAAACAACGTCTTCATGGGAAAGTAATACAGAAAGTAATAATAAAGATAGTATTTTATAGAAGTAATAAGTTTTCTTCGTAGATTATGGTCTATTGAGCGTGACGAAAATAATGTAGCTATTTTGAAATGGTTTACCCATAAAGAACTATAAAATACAAAGTGATCAAGATTATGAAACGACTGAATGATAAAATGGTTTGAAGGTTTTGAAGTAACTAAGAAATAGCTACTGAATGAATTCTTTAAAAACAACGAAAACAACAAATACTTCAAGAAAAAATGTTTTTTCTTGATTTCTCCCACATAATTAAATTTAATTAATGAAATGGAACTTCCATTGACTTTGGTGGGATTCGAATCAACGGCTGCCGGTTGCCGGGCAAGCCCACTAAACCAACACCACAGAGTCGGTAGGAACGAATCTTGGGTTGGTTTAGTGGGTTTTCCAACAAAATCATATTCAGCGATGAAGCCCATTTTCGTGTTGACGGCCTTGTAAACAAGCTAAATTGCCGCATTTGGAATGACGAAAACGAAACGAAAAATATGTGTTTCACGAGAAGGAAATGCATCCCAAACGTGTCACTGTTTGGTGTGGATTTTGGGCTGGAGACCATTTTTCTTCGAAGACGCTACTGGGGATGCACAGTCAATGGCGAACGGTATCGGGGCATGATAACCCAGTTGTTTGTGCCTCAAATGGATCTCAAAGACATGTGGTTCCAACAGGACGGATTTACTTGCCACAGATCTCGTGAAACAATTGCATTATTACACGTAACATTTCCTTGTCGTGTAATCTCCCATTTGAGCGACCAGAATTGGCCGCCTAGATAGTGCAATTTAACGCGTTTGGACTTGTTTCTCTGAGTTTTTTTAAGTCAAATGTTTATGTGAACGACCACCCAAGCCCTGAACGAGGAGATAGATGCCGTATCACTGAAATCCAGCCATAGTCATATCAAATCGTAAATGAGAATTTTATAGAAAAAGCCGAGGGATGCATTTATCAGATGCGTTGCTCCATGCATAATTTCGGTATTTTCTCATAATAATTGTTTTCTTAAAATTCTAATTTTCCGCTCTTGTTGGACATCTTCAGGCTCGACTGAATTTTCCTTCTGGGTGAGAACTCAACCAAAAAAACAACCAAATCAAATTAGCGTCACATCACCAAGTACGTAACGATATTCCCACAGTTCCAAAAATTTACATTATCATCTATGAGAAATATAAGACCTTTTAATATAATTTATTATTTATTTTGTATCTGTAGGGACATCCAGATTTTTTTAATAAGATATTTTAAAATTAAGCAGGCAATTGTTTCTGCGCAAAAGCGCAACGATATATTAAAATTGCTAATAAAATATAATAATCTATGCAATAAAAGTGACTATGAAAGTTTTAATATATATTTTTTAATCACTTTTATTATTCTTTTGTATTATTTATTTTTTTGAGTGCGTGTCACCAGTAGATGGTCAAGTTACAATAATAATAGATAACTAGTTGCTCCATTAGTATTTGTTTAACTTGCTGCACTCCAATCCCCAAAAATACAAAGTATCATTTTAGATCTCGAAAAGCGACCGCTATTTCCCTTGTGACGTTCTTTCTCAAAAAATTGCTTATAATTTTGATACGAAACTTTTCAGTTGAAAGCAAATTATATTATTAAAACATTACTAGTTATCATATTTCCTAACTCCTTTTTTAATATCAACAAGTAATAACATGAACAAAATATTGTGAGTTACAATAAAAAAATTACAGCGCTAATAGGTTAAGGTTAACTTAAAATATGTATAAACACATCCAAATTCCGAACTAGAAATGTAAACGGAAAAGCGAAAATATTTGCCAACGAGCTCGGTACAGAAGTACCACAAGTACATAAAATGTACGTCTTTCTGTGTCATTAGTACATGACTTCATAACTTGTTTTTTTAATCTCCGGTTGCGCATAATTAATCTTGTTTTAAATGTACAAAATTTATTTAGATAACCTATTAGCATTCCTGTCCGATATTTTCGACATAATGAAGAGTAGAATCACGTCATCGATTAAAAAAGATTCCTTACGTTATTTTACGATTGTTAAGAACAAAATGAAAATGTTTTCTTCTGATCTACTAACATTTCTTGTTCCATAGCTTAGAATTCCAGGTTAAAGTGTAATGATTGATAAAAATCTACGATCAATTACATCTATAAAGCGATATATCTATTTATAACTCCTAATATTACGTCTCAACAAGGTTATTGTAAGTTCTAAGTTGAAGAGAACACGTATTTTTCTTGTTTATGTTTAGAATGAAATGTTTAATGACTGCAATAGAGAGACATTAGAATTGCCTGTTTATTATTCCCGCGATCATGGTGACCTCGTTAATCTGTGCTCGTTATAGAATTTTTAAATAAGCGTATTGTTCCATTTTTGACCTCATAAGACGATGTTCCGTGGAAAATACAAACAACAATATTTTTTTCAATAATTTCAACGATAGTGATTCTATAAGATAAACAGGTAACCGCAAGAAAGTCAGAAAGTTTTCAGCCGATTCAGAAAGATCCAATTGGCAAGATCGTTAAAATGCAATAACAATCAATTAAACCATCTTTACGTTATCTAGATTGCAGTGTCACACTTCTCTACTTGGGAAAGTACTTAACGTAGACGGAGTAAGATTATAATAACGAAAGTAAAGAAGAGAAGTCTGCTTGGAGTCGGGAAAGATTAGCAATCGTAAAAATTATTAGAAAGGACTGATGAATAATTTATATCCGATTTGCTATTTAGTTTATAGATGCATATAATTAACTACAACGATTGTGGTTTTAGATAACAAAACATCGAATGCAGCAAGAGGAAGTTAATCATTTGCGTTAGATTGCGGACTATGAACTAGTAGCCACGTTCAAAAGAAAACAATAAATTATGTAAATGTTAAGAGGTGTTAGATTAGCAATGGTTTTGCAAGAACTTCAAGATGGATAAAAACCAAAAAGTAACTAAAGCGACTTATCTAGGCGTTAGTGATTGTTTTCCATTGAAACAATTTCGGGTGCAGTGTCGTTCATTATGCATTAGAGTTTCTGCTCCGCTTTTCAGCGTTTTTCAAATTTGTCTTTTAACAAAAGCTTCTAAACAGCTGATTAAATTTGGCGAAAACATTAAGTACCGTGATGTATCGCGAAAACTTGGAAACTATTCAACTATTTCTGAATTAACACGATAAACCCTATTTATATGAAACGATTGAATAAAGAAAAAAATGTTTTTTGGATTCTTTTACCTAATGTCTTACAAATATTCGAAATTACGAAAATCGTAAAGGATGATAATCACCTATACGATATAATATCAAAAAATTCCCGGAATTACGTATGACCTCCATCAGCTTGCTAACGAAGTGGGTATCTCGTACGGTCCAGTGCAGGCTATCACGTGTGTGTGCGAATTTATGCCACAGAAACAAATTAACGTACGTAAAGAAATGGTCTCCGAATTTTTTGAGCGTTCCACCTCTGATCCTGGCTGGATGAGGGTTGAATGTTTGGAAATGACCCAAAAACAAAATAAGTCATATGAATGGCATATACCCACGTTTCTATGGCTGAAGAAGTCGTGGGCTACCAAATTAAATGCGAACATAATGTTAGTAAAAATGGTACCTTGGTTGGAAACTGTATCATGACAATGCTCTCTGCTATAAAGCATCAGCAGTTCAAAAGTTTCTGGCAGCGAAACAAATCCCAGTGGTACCGCCCAATTGGCACTGCTGACTTTTGGCTATTTTCTATTATCAAAATGGGACTTCGCGATAGACGTTTTTTGACAGTGAAACATGAAAGACAATGTTTTGCGATCTATACCAAGAGAGAAGTTTCAGCAGTCCTTCTTGCAATCGCAAGGCAATTGGAGCAACTACGTTTGTGACGGAAAGTAACAGAGTCGCAACGGAAAAATGTACTTTGTAAATGAATTCTGGCTGGATTCTGGACATTTTCTGATACTACCTCGTACATTCAAGGAAATGAATAAAATTTATGGTCTTTTATCAATTAAAAGTCGAAAAATTCAAACAATAATTTTTGAGAATTTCTCTGATGATGGTGAGAATTTCAAGCATAGTTCCTCCAAAAATACTACTTCTACGAGGGCAGTCTGAAAACTTTCCAACAAATATTTTTTGTCAAATTCGGTTTTACTCCTCAGTAGAACCAACTGCTATTTGGACGCATTAAAATGCGTTCTGAAAAACAGGCGTTTACGAATGTGATGGCCTTCTCATTCGACGAAAATATCTGTCCTCCGAGCGAAACTTTGACGAACCAGAAAAAAGTTTTGGTGGAACAAAGCTTTCTTTTTCTTCAAAGACAAGCCTTCAGCTTGTCAAGTAACGATACGTTTTATGCCGTCGTTATTGTTTTTCCTCCCCAAAAAGCAATCGCCATCACTTCGTCTTTCTCGGAGCCAATTCACCTTTCGCATTTCACTGTTTAGACTGTGTCTTAGCTTCAGGAGTGTTCTGGTGTATCCAACTTCCATCTACATCATCAGCGACGCCAAAACTCCGATTTATTTCGCTTAAACTGCTTCAACAGGGCTTTGGGAATGTTTATTCGAGGCGTTTCTGGTGCTGAGTGAGCAAGTGCGCCACCCAACGCCCGGTTAACTTTTTCATGGCCAATTTTCAATCAATATACGACAAAAACGTTATTCCGAGATGCCAACAGCCTCTGCTAACGCTCTAACCTTAATTCAATAGTCGTATAGCATTTGGTGAACTCTTCCGGTGGTGGTTGCAAACGTTCATCGTTAACCAAGCTGCAAATGATGCTTGATGATTTTTCCATGATATCCCATACATTTTGAATTGACGAATGACCTGGAGATCTCTGTGGCCATTGCAGCAGCCTAATTTAGGTATGTTAAAAACGATTCGAAGATTTCTCTAGCCACATATGAATAAACATTATCTTGTTAGAATGTGAGGTTTGGGGAGCATTTAAAGAGCTGGAATAAGATGAAATCATAATGTTATTATTGTAATAGCAAAGTTGATGACGCATTATATCTACATAGAACCTACAGAAAAACTAAGAGTATGAAGGGAGTATTACACAGACAAGTTCCTGGGAGATAATGCTAAAATAGAATGCGCACATCTGGAAGAGTAAATACAGGAAATTGTACAGGAAGGCATATCAATGGAGGAAATAGAGGAAGCAATTAATGAAAACAAAGGGAGCAGACAGTTGAACTGGTTTGGACATGTAGTAAAGATGGAATAAAATAGACTAGTTGATAGAATAAAAGAGACAAGAATAGAGGAAAGAAAAGAAGAGGAAAACATGGATGAGGAGAATAAAACAAATAGGTTTGAAGAGAAAAAAACAGGACGTGAGAGGACTGGTCAAAGACAGAAAAAATGGAAGAAATGGGTGAGTGATAGCCGAAGACATCAGCAACCCCGACACCTTTAGGGTATTAAGGTCTTAAGAAATAAGAAGAAGAATCGAATTGTAATGTTATCCGTAAAGAATAAAAGAGATGGTCTACTGCCATAAACAGTAGAGGTCGAAACCATAACATATGCAACTCAGTGTGCTCACTGCTCAAAAACAACAAGCTAATAGCGCGGAAAATGTAAATATCTCTTATTTCAACAACAATGGACCTAAATAAAGAAGATTATTAAAATTGAATAACTCATACTATGTTCTTTCTCCCTGTACAGTGATGTACAGTGCAATGCAAACTTCTGTTGGATTTGGACAAATGAGTCCTCATGTTTATTAGAGGTTCTTAAAGGATAGCTTCCCATTCCACATTAACTTGGCCAAGAATGACAACAATTTTATTTAGAACCTTCAAGAAGTTTGAAATAAAAACACTGCAATGGTCAACAATGGCCTAGATCCAAATCTAACTTTGGGGTATTTTGTCAAAGAGGATCTGTAATGATGAAACGTCATTCATCAACTTTCCTCAACTCGAGGAAAGAAAGCTAGTAGCAATTGATTACATCTAAGGTTTCACCTTTTATCAAAGGGGGTGGAGCTATAAATCCGCGGTAGGCCGAACTCCAATATGCCGATTTACAAGGCTCTTAAGAGAGATGTATCTGAAGCAGAATACAGCAGAATGTCCAAAAGAAGTAGATTTTAAGCTGACGTTCAGTACAAGCAATATACAGAATGATACAATGTACATATATTGCCATACATATTAAAGATCCGTCGAAATTGAAATACCACTTATTACAAAACTATACCTGATAAAAAATGTTAAACAAACTGTAATCAGTAGAAAAACACTATAAGAATCAGTTAAAATAAAATTTTGTTGTCCAACGTTATTGACTATAAATAGAGTAACCATTCAATTTGAATCTCCAACTTTTAACAAAACTGTAAATATTTGTATTTATTTAGAATTACATATATAATAAATGTGTGAACTATATGTAACTTATTATGGATTGAAGAATTTACAAGCGTATTTAAAAGAAGCAATTATATTTCTACATAAAGACTTTTCGCCATTGGTTTCATCGTTCAATCGACCGACTTTATTTTACTTTAGTCGTTTCGGTTAAAATTTTCCCGTATCTTATGAAATATTCGCAAAATAAAGTGTGTTATATTAAGACCACTATTACCACTGTAATGATTTCTCAATCAATTGCACGACATTGTATTACTTTATTTGTGGATATTACAGGCACTACTGGTCGAGGTTTATCGTATTTCAAGCGTACTAAATTGGTATCAGACCAAGAATAAGGTACATGAATAATTTTCTCTTAGTATCTGTATAAAAATCATTGTCCATTGACACTTACTGGTTAGCAAAGTGGTGCCGTTGAAATACGGTAGATAGACATGCTGTTCATGTGGGGCAGCACCGAATCCGTCCAAGATTTCCTCTCCTGAATTTTACATTTACACAATAACATTTCATCATTAAAACAAACGATTACATCTACAAATTTCACCAATATACAATAATATAGATATATAATAATGAAATATGCAGAAGCCCAAAGCGTTTACAATCACCAATCCCGAATCCTAATAGATAAAAGTAAAAGATAAGGAGGAAGGAAAGAAGCCATCCTTATTTTCTTTTCTCGTTTCGATTTTGACCGTGGTGCAAAACGCGATTGGATAGCTTGACGCGGTGCTGACAAGTTTTAGTTCGTATTAAATGCATCTAAGACCAAATTGGTCACATGGATACAATTTGAAAAGTCACGAAATCCGTAGATTTCACACATTCAATTCTAATTTTGATCCATGACTTTTCTCTTGTATCCAAATCGATTATACCGTTGTATACTTCCGTTTACGTTTTAGTAATCAATTCATTAATGGAGTTAGTACTTTACGTTAGATTATACAAACAAATACCACGAGATGATTTTGAATGAAAACAAGTTTATGAGATGTGTCATGCATGATATGATTCTGACGGCAAAGAAGCATAGAGCAGAAGCGGTGCGGTACTTTAGAAAAAAATTTACAATAGAATTGTGGAGGTACACGTTCAATTTTCTTTTTGGTAAAACGTCAATGAAGATTGTTGAAATGGTAAATTCAAATTCAAAACCTATTTGACACTATCAAGGTGAATCCACGTTTTTGCTTCAAAAAATTTTGAATTTGAGTAACATTTCCAATCTTTTAAATGCGATTCATTCACCTCCAAAAGCAGCGTGTAGACAATTTATTAAAACGTAATTCACAAACTCGCCCGCCCTATCTTGAATATCCGAACAATAAAAGCGACCTTTTTAAGCACTTTATCAAAACTTACCGCCTTCCTCTTCCGAATCCGACATGAAGGTTTCTTGCATCGCTTCTGGAGCAACGACTTTGTACTTTTCTTCTATCGTTGTTGTGGTAGTGGTCGTCGTAGTCGTTTCCGTTACAACTTTCAACGTTTCGATGACGCTAATGTATCCTAATTTTTGGGCGATGTGTAAAGGTGTTTGACCATTCTGTAAGGAAAAGTGGCGTCAACGAGATTTTATTGTAGTGTAAAGTTGCGTTCACGTAGGGTAGTGCGAAATTAGTGCAAGAATTATGTTTCGTCAATGTGTAAATGAACCCTTTTCGTAAAAATAGCATGAAGAATACTTTGACAATGTTTTAATTACTGATTACCACATAGTACGTTTCTAATATGTCGTTCTACTTTTCAAGTTTCGCACATCGAAAACTTTTACGCAGAGAAGCAGAAGTTGTTCCTTGCGAAGTATGAATTTCGTGCACGCTCGTCCCGCTGTCACGAACGCCAGTCTACTACAAAGAATAGCGATGGGGGGATTTTGAAACATCCTTGAAGGTAAAAATGAGACGTACTCTAAGTTTGAGACAGTAAATATTTTATCTTTCCAGAGTGTAATCAAAATGCCTCACACATATAAAATCGCGTTGAAATCTGATTCTGACACTGAGAGTGATCTAGAGTACGAGGAAGAACGTATTCATGATTAGTGCTGTAGGGGTCCGAAAGAATTGAGATCCGGATATCCAGATCCACTATCCGATTCTCAGGTTCGTATCCGCTATCCAACTCCCTGATCCAGAAATATTGGATTTGTATTAGAAAAAGTGCAACAGTTTTTAAAATCCGTGCATTCAGAATAATACTGGGTTTCCATGCCCACAATTCAAAGTTACTTCCGTTACATAAGTGTTCAATAAATCTGGTGATTATTACAGCTATATTGTTTGATAATTACTCGACCTATTGCAGGTATTTGCTCGGAAAAGTTGTCAGAGAGTCATCGGATAATGGATAAAGAATCCCAATTCAAGATTTCGGATAGCGGATCTGGATCCAAGTTATCGGATAACGGATCCAGATCCGAGGTTTCGGATAATGGTTCCGTATCCGAGGTTTCGAATAATGGATTCGGATCTGAGGTTTCGGATAGTAAATTATGCGGATTCGGATAACAAGTCTACTAATGACCTAGAAGAGGTAAGGGATAGGTTAGGATGGACTAGAAATGAGATTACGTCCTGATTTAGTTTCCCATAAAAAAGAAAATTGTACATTACATCTTGTACTTCAAAATATTGTTGAGAAGACTGAGATTCACGTTTCCTTCCTAAGACGCAAATTTGTTATCCTTTTGTCCTAAACGTACCCAAGGAAGATGTTGTTTTGAAACTTTCCCTTCTGCTGGTACATGGTGGATCATCAAAAACCTCAAAAATGTTAGATTTCGTGTAGATTTTGATAAATATTTTTCTCGCTAGTACATTACATACCGTTTTATAGATAAAATAAAGTTAAATTTAAATATTTCTACTTCAAAATGTGTTTTTTTATGCCCAATATATTAAAAACAATAAAATTTTATGTTTCAGTTTTGTACAGTGATATTTGACTTTTATCCCGGGGCCTCAAACGTAAACAGAAAATGACTTAATGATGTTTAAACAGCTTGTCTTGTTATTTGACGGGCTTGCTTCATTTTTCCATTTTTTTGCTGAGTAGAAATGAGAAACACAAATTTTGAAAAACCGTATACTAATATTTAGAATATGTCTCTGTTGATACGTAAATGAGATTTAGTCGGGATTTTTACCTATAATAGACACATCCAGGTAATCTAATTTTTGGGCTCATAAAAATAAAAGTTTTCAAAAGTGTCTCATTTTTACACCGCTTGACCGCCGACCAATCACAGTACAAATGATGGTAAATCTATAATTGATAATACATTTACATCACCTCATGTGTTTCTATGAAATTATTTGGTCATTTAATACAATTCAATTTGCTTTAACCTTCCTTTTAACAGTATCTACAAGTGGAATATGAAAAGAAAGGACAATGCATTCAAACACCATCGTCTGTGTTGTTGCAAAAACATTCTGCCACGATAAGCATACAGAGATAGCAAAAGTTATTGACATGTCATAAAGATGCTTGAGGAAAAATTGTAAGACGGTAAAATGGAGCGTTTTTCGGGAAATTACATCTGAACACAACAGCGAATCTGAAACAATTGTGAAAACAGAATGTTGTCACAAGTGGATTCACAAATCTGGTCCCAAACTTTATAAGATAATCTACATATACGAAAAATTAAAGATATTAAATTATTGTTAATGAAAAGGCAGGAAAATGACAATTTAATCAGCACTAAATTTATAGAAAAAAAAGGCGAATTGAAGATTGCGCGAAAAGAAGCATTTGATGTACGTATGGACAGAGAAAATCAGATCAAATCTTGAAGCATTTCTTATAAGTGTATAATGACATAGATTCTTTAAAGTTTATCTGATTCCAAGCAGGTAGAGAAAAGTTACATTTGACCAGGCAATTCATCTTTCAACAAGACGGTGCGATATTCCACAGGTTTAATTGTGTGAAATAGCGGCTTAGAAGCAATGTAAACTTAAACATTCTTTAAAATGGGTGGCATTACACGAAAAAATTCTTAGGAAATTATCCTCAAGCTTCAATTCAATAAATAGTTGTCATGCGTCATTGATTGATGTAACTATCTACCTCAAAAAATGGTGATTTGGAGTTTATGCAGAGCTAGTTGCATTAGAAATTACTGTGTTTACGTTTAAACCGACTTACCATTTTTGAAATACGAAAAGATTTCACGCAATATTGAAATTTCCTATCTCCATTTATGTAACATATGGGATTGATTGCAAATATAAAGAAAGTTTCGTGAACAAAATAAAAGATAGTCTACAAGGCCCCATGCAACAATTTGGTCAAGTATCCTCCACAGGTATTAATACTCCGTATTATAAATTTTTGAAAAAAAATACTAAAAATGACGTCCTTTCAGTGTATCTGCGTCCAAATAATAAGTTGTTAGTTCTCATAATTTCGCACCACCTTATGTAAATGTAACTTAAAGATTATTTACCATGGTAACTGAATTTGGTTGGGCCGAATTCTCCAACAATATATTCACGATGTTGGTGTGTCCTTGCTGGGCGGCTTGATGAAGTGGCGTATAATGTAGGGACGTCTTCGCGCCAACATTGGCACCATTCGCCAAGAGGAACTTAACCATATTAGTTTGCCCGTAATGACTAGCTATATGCAAGGGTGTGAAGCCTCCTTTGGTCGAAGAATCGACTTGAGCGCCATTCTTCACCAAAATTTCAGCAACCGGAACCCTATCCTCTTGAGCGCAGAGATGCAGAGGGGTCAAACCGTTTTTGGCCGGATGATTAGTGTCAGCTTCGTGTTCGATCAATAAAGAAGACATATCCATGTGGCCTTCTTGGGCACTGAGATGTAACGGCGTGAAACCAGCCTTGCTTTCGGCATTAGGTTTCGCGCCGTATTCGAGAAGAGTATTCGCAATGTCCATTTGATTTTTACGTGCGGCGATGTGTAAGGGAGTATGTCCATTCTTGGCAGTGGCATGTGGCGAAGCGCCCTTATCCAACAGAAGCAAGGCGACGTTCTGGTGATCGTAATGAGAGGCGACATGTAATGGCGTCACCCCGTTCTTGCCCTGGGCGTCAACCGGCGCTTCCTTCTGCAGTAAGAGCTTGGCCACTTTGATGTTGCCGTATTTGGCCGCTAGATGGAGAGGCGTGAATCCTTTTTTGGTGGTGGCGTTGAGAGATGCGCCGTTTTCGATTAGGACGGCCGCAACCTGTAAAGTTGGAAGGAGCTAGATGTAAAGCCCTATATCAATTTACTATTTAAAAAAAAAATGGATTTTAAATTATAAACTTCACTTACTCTTCTTTTTGATACATTGATACATTGTATAAAAATTTTTAACTTGCCCTTGGCAATTGATCTCAGAAAAAATATTTGGATTGCAATTTGGTAAATCTATTTGGAAATTGGTGGTTTTAGGAAAATATGCAAAAAAATCGTATACATAAGTAAAGAATCTAAAAAATTATATTTCGTATTTTTGCTGTGATGATTGAAAATAAAGAACTTTTGCAGATTTTCCTGTCGTATTTAATGAAGAAAATAAAATTTCAATTTTTGAATTAAAATTTCTTTATTTTCACCAAAACAGCATTACATTTAGATGAGAAAGAAATATATATCTACAAACAATATTTTTGATTATCGGAGGTATATCTATAAAATACTATAACGATATTACTATCATAAAAATACAGAATTTTGGTTGAGTAAATGTATGTATGTAGGTAGGTACTACTATAGCATTTAAGTGTATAGGAACAATAACAGAAGAAAGTACATGAAATGAAAAATAAAACTAGGTATCGTGTTTTCAAAATATTTAAAACAGAAATAAAATCTGTAATGAAATAAAAATTACTGCAGTTGTAAAAGAAACGAAGGTTCAGTACAAACCGAGTTAGAAGCTAAACTAACGTGAGCTGGGATTTATATACAGAAATGTAAACGATCAGTTTGTATCAGATTAGTGTTGTGGTTTTTTTGATTTAGCATAGAAATCTATGTTGCAATGAAACTCGTAAACCTGGATGACCAAAACTATATTCTCAAACCATAGATATAAAAAAACCATTGGCGGATCTTTGTTAGAAATTCTGGCAAGACATCAAAATCGAGCAGTTATATGAAAATAATACTTAACAGTTGTTAGTAGAACTACTATATTCCTATAATTCAAAAATATCTCTTCTAAACTCTGTTTAAACACACAACATACTAAATTGGTAAACGATTTATGGCACTTGAAAGAAGACCCGTTGCAAATACAAAATTTGATATTTCGCCACTCTTTATATGCAGGCTGATTCAAATTAATGTGTCTTGGTATCTCCGCTATTACTGGTCCTACAAGTCCATTAAATGAGTAAACTGGTAGTGTTTTTGCTGCTGGTTAATAGGCAGTTAATAGAAAAACAATTGGATAACGCATTTATACAAAGAAAATGAAATTGACTAAACTGACCGGCAAAAAAAGCCCCCCACCCATCTGATTTACGTTGTATGTTTGCACAAGAAGTTTATTTGATTCTTCTTCGTTAATAAGTGAATTCCATATATTGCACAGCATTTCAAGGGTATATTTTTCGCGACCTTGGTTTAATTATTTGAGTATTAATTGATGTTACTTTGGGTTCTTAGGTCTTTCTTAGAAGAGAAAAAAAAACTTTTTTTTCGGTTTTTTTTCTTATATTTAGTTTACTGCAACGTTTCGTTGACCATTTTGTCAACCTTTTCACGCTACAAAGAGATTTTAAAGTTCAATTATTTATAAACAGCAATAGGTCTCGGCACATTCCGCATCACACGAATTATTAATTAACTCGGAGCAGCCGTTTCGAAGATTCGTGGGTCTTCATCTTCAGCCGCGTGGCCAAATGGCGGCCATACTACCCCACAGTCCTTGCTATCGTTATTTTTAATTATTTACAGTTCGTTTGTTTATTTATTTTTGTTTACCTTACCTTATCATCCCCTTTTTGTTTTTTTTTCAATATTAACGTTTTCTTTCTTTTTCCAAAACTTTAATGTGAGTGACTATTGCATGAAAGAACATTTTAATATAAAAAAAGAGGACGATGAGGTAAGGTAAACAAAAAAACAAACTGTAAATAATTAACCTTTGAAACCCCTTTGTAGCTTGAAAAAGTTGACGAAATGACCAACCAATCGTTGCAATAAACTAAATATAAAAAAAAACGGAAAAAAGCTTTTTTTCTTCTAACAGACCTAATATCCAAAAAAAGCATCAATACTCAAAAAATTTACTACTATCTATCTGCAATAAATTGCAAGTAGGCTTAATTCATTGCTATCTGAAATAATTGAAATATATTTGACAGTTAGTACAAAAACAGATTTTTTGCAATAGGAACGACGTTAACTGTTACAGAAATTGTTACATTAATTGAGGATGGTCGCAGTCAACGTTGTGGGTCTTACAGGTTGGGAATACCACGTACTACCCCTCGGGATGCGTAGAACCGATTTTTAGAGACTAGTAGATCTGAAAGGCGAAGAAAAAAAGCAACAACTAGAGTTGATGATCGTTTTATGGTGCTCGATACGCTAAGAGACCGCAGATTTACTGTAGTTCAATCTCAACTTCGTTTGCTAGCTGCACGAGGGGTTAAAATTAGTAAGAGGACGGTAAAACGAAGGCTTGTAGAGAGTGGACTGACTTCAAGCAGAACAGCAGCGCTACAGGAGCGCAGTTATTACCCAAGCGTCCGTCGTAGAGCCTGCCTTAATTTACAAATTGAACTCTTCAGCAGTAGATTGAAGTTTTGTTCACAAATAAGTCGCGTTTCTGTTCATGATCGCCAGGTGGCAGAGAAACAGAGTGGAGAAGACGGAATGACCGCTATGCAAACTGTACCATCTCGGAACGTGTGCCTTTTCGGGAAGGTTCCGTCTTGGTATGGGCTGCTATTTTTACCGAAGCACGTGGTACGTTCTTCGGTGGAAAGAGGTATTTATAGAGAACGGTTCGTTGAACCCCCACAAATACGTGAAGAAAGTTCTCGAAGAAGCCGTAGTTCCATCGTAAGTGAATACTTAAATGAGGTTGACATTCGCACATTATATTGGCCACCATGTAGCCCAGATCATAATTCTATTAAACGTCTTTGAGATCAACTATAGCTGCGATTTGTGCTTCAAGAAGAATTTGAAGCAATTTCGCAAGTTTACACATTAAACTTTAATTAAGTCAATGCCACAACGTTTACAGGATGTAACCGAAGATTGTGGAGGACAAAGACGTTATTGATAAAGTTTTAGATTATGATTAAAAGTAACCAATTGTATTTTAAGAGAAAAATCCTACTCCAACAATTTTTGTTAGATTTACGTCTGTCCTAATTTGCGTCATTTTTTCAACATGTTTTGCCTCATTTTTCCAACATATTCGAAAATATGCAGGCTGTTCGATTAAAAAAAAAATAGAATAGTTCTTTAATGCATTATTCAACAATTTTCTATTCATTTGAAATTAATCAGCAGCAAAAACATTACTAGTTTGCCAACTTGATCGATCTCGTAGGACCAAAAGATAGCAACGTCCGCTAATTTGAATCATAATATTATTTAGGAAAAGTTAGACCCTACAACGATGATGCTGGAGAAAATTGCAAATTTTTCAGCATACAATTAACACCAATTAACCTTGTATTAAACGATAAAGACTTTGAGCTGAATTGATGCTGTTAAAATTTCCAAGGAAATAAGTTCATCTGGAACTTGCGAAAATACAGCTGAAATTGTCGCATTCGTAAATAGAAGAACCTTTAATTGTATAAAAATATTTCATCTTCGAAAGTAACAATTACTTAACGACTAATTAACAATAGTTAGTTGATAACAAACAAATCTAGGATGATAACAATTCGACATCAACACGTAAAGTTACGAAATTTAACTATTAATAAACGGTTGCTCGTTTCTTTCGTGTTTGAGTTTCCTAAAAATGTTAAAATTTGATGACGTTTTAAAAAGACGATCAACTATCAATTTGAAATTCGAAAAATCTACATCTAGAATACTTTTAATATTGATGATTTTAAATTCCCAACGTAGCCATTAGAAGCTGAATCCACAAACGTTATTTTTCTATTCCATTAAGACCATGCGATACCTTCACTGCATTGAAACTCGAAAATCTTTTAAGATTGTATTGAAAAACATCGAACAATTCTTTTCCAACGGATATGAATATGATATACGGAGGCCTTAGTGAACTTCTCAATATTAATATTTTCTCAAACATGTTAACAATCCGAAAATACCAAGAGGAAACTACAAAATCTGCACGAAAGCAGGATTTTATATGAAAAACTCTCTATATCTCAACCAGACCATCTCGACTATATAAGTGGTGTTGATGTGATCCATGATTTTCTGAATTAGTAAATGTTTTACCTCGTCCTGTCCTTCTTTGGCGGCGATATGGAGGGCTGTGTACATATCCTTGGTGGTGGTGTCGACTTTGGCTCCGTGCTGCAGCAAAAGCATAACAATATCAACGTTTCCTAGACGTGAAGCTATGTGCAAAGGTGTCTGCTGTTCGCGAGCCCTGGCATCTACCTGGGCGCCGTTCCTCAGCAAAATCCTAATGATGTCGGTCTGGAACAAAAATTGACAATCGCTTAGTATTTTTTCTAAATTCGTAATTCGTTAAATTAACAAAGTGCCCGTGCGGAATACTAGCGTACTTCATTCAGATGCATCCAAGTTGAGATTTCGTAAGTAGCACCAAGGATGCTCAGAAAATCTTTAGTTTAATTGAAAATTATTATTGGAATTGCCAAAAACAAAACATCGGTTTACTAATAATAAGAAGCACAAAGTCAAAATTCTAAATATTATACGAGGGATGTTCGATAAATGTTATTTAACACACACTAAAGTTCCGGAACGCACCGCACCGTACATTTGCGTGGTGTGAAGTGTGTCGATACTTTATTGTTTGCCATACTATCCGACAGTCTGGAATCATCTGTAAGAGGCATAAAGCCAGCTATACGTTAGATGAAAATATATTTACACGAAACAGCTTTTATATGAAACTGTTTTTTCGAGAGTTTTGAATCTAGAGTTTGCACACACTAATCAAACAAATACAGAAAACAAATGCTTTAACAAGTATATTAAAATGATTTTTTTGCTTCATCGGTGTTTCTGAAGACTCAGCAAAACGTTTTCTACAAAAGCATTTTCTATGTTACACGAAAGATACTTAACATTTTAACTTTTCACAAAATTACGTACAAACACGATCTTTCAAATACAAAAGTTAAACGTGCGCATGTGTGGTGTTGAGACGCTGTGCAAATTATTATTGGACACGGGCCTTTCTAGGTTTTCACTATACCCCACCACATACCGTGTCTGCTGGTGGGGTGAGCGACAAGCGAGAGCAACATCACATACATACGTACACCGCATACCTTACTGCACATAAGAGGAAACGAATGGGGGTTATATCTACGTCCTTGATCTAAAATGGCCGGTCCCTAGTTGTTATTTTAAGAATATACAGGTATAAATGTTATATAACGCACGTAAACACACAAAAATTAACTCTTATAAAAAAAGACCAGAAATATAAACTCACTTTGCCACATCAAAATCGGTTCTTTCCAATAAAGTATGATTTATTAATACGAGAAAGAGTTCAAGAACAATGAAATCGGTTTTCATTTCAAGAGAAAAAAAAATTGGTAGCACTCCTATACAAGGAAAGCATGGAAATCTAAAATGAGGTATCAAACTAAGAACATTCGGAATCTGTATTGCCTATTTTCTATTGAAATTACAAATTATTGTAGTTGTAAATATGAAATATTGCCTATTTATTTATTGTAATGTTATAGAAATTTGTTTCCTAAATAAAAGATTAAATTTTCTCTGTTACCAGGTGCGGGAGTGTCCCCCAAGCACTCTTTCGGCAGTCTAAAAGGATTGTAAACTGCAAATAACGTTTTGCAAAAAATTTATTGATAAAGTAAAAACGCGCTATCTGGTAACTGGTCCCGTAAAGAAATCCCCGCGGATTTTTGAATAATGAAACTTGAATTAAACTTATAATTGAAGTGAAATTTGTACACTATAATACTTGAATTTGCTTCGAAAATACGTCTTCTCTCAAAGGCGATTCGAACTAAAAGAAGCAGATTGTCGTCTTGTCCTTTCGATCTGTTGTTACCGATAGCATTTGTCAAAAATCACGGTCAATTACAACGCATGTTTCGAATAGACAACATTTCACATTCTTACAAATCAAAATTTCTTTTCTTGAGAAATACTATATTACAGTCTGTAATATGCCATGTGAGTTCGCGATCTTTCAACGATATAACACTAGCGAGTATTGTACAATATGGGCATGTTTTGCTGGACGATTTATTACCAATACATAATATTTAATTATTGTAGAAAGAAAAAACATTATTTTCTACTGGCTTGTAGGAAGAACTTCCAGAAACGAACATTTGCGACGTGAAGAAAATGGAGCAAAGGCGAGTTTATTTAGCAATTCCCTCGGGATTATCGTTGGCCGGAAATAACTTTTCCTAATAAAACGCCAAGGATAGGACAACAGAGGCCCGAGGCTGTACTAGCCGCTGAAGAATTGAAAAACAAGGATCGCTCGGACAGGTTCTCGGACCACACTTAGGTAAACGTCACCCCACATGCGCTAATAACATTGACTTTCGACGTTGCATTTTTAATACAATATGAAGTCCTTATTTTTCAATCAAATTAGAACTAAGTTCAAATTAGTAAACACCAATGTGTCACACAAAAAGCTCTTTTGATCATTTATGGGAAGAACTAGCTTCGCTATCACTAGACGCTATAAGAACAAATTGTATTGTAGTTTTTACCAATTTCAACTGAATGCAGCATGGCGCATTGAATGCCTTTTCACATAACACTGGGGAACAATTTGTAACACAATTTCTGTTGAGTTTGGTTTCTGAGCTGTTTTATAGTTAATTGGGCATGCTGGTTTCAAAACTGTAGTTAGTTTTCTTCTACCACGTCAAGTTTTATCGCTACACCTTATGAGAATGCAACCACTCTCCGCGAAATCGAGCATGGATCATAGGAAGCACTATTGCTCTTCTATTGGCTGACACAAACCTTCTCCGATGGGCGCCGGGTGAATGGAGCATAGGAGAACGGTGCAGCCCATTCCGACGAGGAGTCTGAGTTCTTGTTTATAAAGATTAGCAGTGTTTAGCCTTTATTTATAGATGAACTAAAACTTTTCCTTATGTCTACCTCTGCTAGTTCACTTCGTGTTTAAACAGCCCCGATTCGTTTTGTTACATATGTGGCAGTTTTAGTATTTCCAGTGAAAGGACAAACATCAGTACATTTGTCAGGCAAGTCTATTTTGCTTATTTTAAAGTGAAAATTGGTGATCAAGATAAATCATGGGCCCCTCACAAAGTATGTAAGCAGTGTGTTGAGGGTGAAGTGAACCAAGGGAACACGTGATAAACTTCCATTTGGTATACCTATGATTTGGCGAGAGCTCAGAGATCATTCAAGTGATTGTTACTTTTGTATAGTGAAAACGTCAGGATGTAATAAGAAAAACAAATGTAAAATAGAGTATCCTAGTTTACCATCAGCTATGCGCCCAGTGCCTCGTGCAGCCGAAATCCCAGTGCCAGTTTTCAATGAATTACCCTCTTTGCAAATACGGGAATACGAGTCTGGTGAAGATCAAAGTGACCCCAACGATGAAGATTTTGAAATTAAAGATGATTCCGTTCGTAATGGATTTGACCAGGATGAGTTGAATGATTTGGTACGAGATTTGGGACTATCCAAAAAAGCTTCAGAGCTCTTAGCATCAAAACTGCACGAGAAAAACTTGCTTGAAAAGGGAGCTAAGGTATCCTATTTTCGATCAAGAGAAAGTGCGTTTCTACAATACTTTCGAAGTGATGATGGATTTGTGTATTGCCATAACGTACATGGTTTAATGGAAGAGTTGGGAATTTCAGCCTATAACGCAACTGAATGGCGACCGTTTATCGATAGCTCAAAGCGGAGCTTAAAGTGTGTTCTCCTCCACAATGGAAATTTATTTGGTTCAGTCCCGATAGGCAATTCAGTTCGTTTGAGTGAAGAATATGAAGACATAAAGAGAGTCATTGATTTGTTGCAATATCACATGCACCAATGGATCATTTGTGTTGACCTTAAAATGGTTAGCTTCCTTCTTGGCCAGCAACGCGGATATACCAAGTATCCCTGCTTTTTGTGTATGTGAGACAGCAGAGCTCGTGAGAAGCATTGGGTGCAGTCGAATTGGCTGCCACGATCAGACCTGAAACCTGGTGATCCAAACATTGTACATCAGCCACTTGTCGACAGAAAGAACATTATATTTCCACCTCTGCATATAAAATTGGGTCTCATGAAGCAATTCATTAAAGCTTTGTCAATTGAAGGAAACTGTTTCAAGTATCTCATTTCGGCATTTCCTAGCCTGTCATTTGAAAAGATAAAGGCCGGTATTTTTGATGGTCCACAGATTCGGCAGCTTGTTAAAGATGGACATTTCATCGGAATAATGTCAGAAATTGAAAAGAATGCTTGGTTGGCATTCAAAAACATTGTTAAAGACTATCTTGGAAATACACGAGCACAGAATTACGCCAAAATTTTCCAGCAACTTTTGGAGAGCTTCAAACTGCTAGGTTGCAACATGAGCACCAAATTGCATTTTTTACATAGCCATCTTGCTACCTTCTCGGAAAATCTTGGTGCAGTCAGTGATGAGCAGGGTGAGCGATTTCACCAGGATTTGAAGGTCATGGAGGCACGGTATCAAGGTAGATGGGATGTACAGATGATGGCTAACTATTGTTGGAGCATCAAGCGAGAATGTCCACAGATTAAACATTCCAGAAAAAGCTATAAGCGAAAATTTTTGCCTTAATATGTAATTACTGTTCGATAAAAAAACAACTATTTGTATGAACACAATTTAACTTGCAGTAACTATTATAGCCTTTGTATGAATAGAATTATTCTTTATAAGCAGTATATTTGGTAAATTTTTACTTTATTTTCCTTTATATGCGCAATTTGTATGACTTTTGAGGGTATCCTGTAACTTAAAAAGTTGACGTGATTGACAAAAACTGCGGTTATTTTTGGATCCAGAGGCCAAAAGTTAGTTGAAAACAAGCCACAAATTTAAGACAACGAAATTGCTGTTCCCCAGTGTAATCAATATATATGTAACGTGAACAACATTTTGCTGCAGTACAAAAGGTTTGGTGTTACAAAGTTTTTAAGGAAACTAATTTCAAAGTTAGAAAAAGCATTTTTCAACGTTTCTGTCTAATTTAGTGTGCAACTAGCCTTTAGTGTTAAGATTGTAGGATCAACTTTACAATTATCCAGTAAGATGAAGCAACAGCATTGAATTAAAATTGGAACATTACTAGCATTAGGTTAACGAACATTCTCGAACATTCCTCATACGTGAGCAATTTCAACAACTACAGCAATGCAATCGGTGGTACTGTAACTACGGAGAGTAAAGGCTACCTGAACAACTTTAAAGGATAAACTTTCGATCCGAAAGGGAAATCGGTTTGGCAACTTTTTGAATTC
Organism: Dynastes maya; assembly: GCA_029619315.2. Classification (NCBI taxonomy): domain Eukaryota; kingdom Metazoa; phylum Arthropoda; class Insecta; order Coleoptera; family Scarabaeidae; genus Dynastes; species Dynastes maya. Next base: position 12,937,329 of record JAROYE020000007.1, on the reverse strand, counting down.
AAACGAATCGCGGAATCAAAGCCCAAAAGCAAGCTTTTAGGTGGCAGAGCAAAAGTTAGCAGCCACATCTGGAAAATCAAAATAAATAACAGACAATTGCCGAATGGAAATCCTCCGCCCGAGAACAATTCAAAGCGCATTTAATCAAACATCGGAGAGCCGGTTATTCTTCGGGTAATTGCGAAGGCTTACCTGATTAGCTCTTGCTGCCAGATGGAGCGGTGTTTCTCCTCTGACCGTTGGTACATCCGGGTTGGCGTCGTGTTGTAGTAAATAGATCACAATGTTCATGCAACCCATAAAACTGGCTACATGCAAAGGCGTTAGTCCGCTTTCGGTCGTCGCGCCTATACTAGCGCCGTGTTTTAGGAGTAATTCGACGACTTTGATTCGGTTCTTCTTGCAGGCGATGTGGAGAGGCGTAAAACCGTTAAGGGCTCTCGCGTTCGCGTCTGCTTGGCGATCCAGCAATAGTTTCGCGACTCTAACGTGACCACAGTGAGCGGCAACGTGCAAAGCCGTTAGGTAATCGACGGTTACTTCGTCGACAGGTGCTCGATGGTAAAGTAGTATTCGGGCGGCATCGACGTGGTCTCCTTGGGCGGCCATGTGGAGGGGTGCCAAACCGTTCTGTAATTTTTAGATGAATTAGAGTTAAACATTTGTCTAACAAATTGTTTTCGGTTTTATCAATCTCAGTATTCAGTTAATGTAAAACTACTTCTTGAACATATACCAGCTTTTGAACATTCTACATTAAAAGTGCGTTCACAAAAAACACTATCCTGGAAGCCCTAGAGTTATTCTAGTTGTAAATTAAGTGGGCTTCTCCCATTCTCTACATTTGTGAACAATTGTGTTCCAAATGTCACCGACTTTCCCCGCGTGCGCAGTGGTTCCAATGTCAATTAGTGGCATAAATTTCATAACAGATTGTATATTTTGCTATTGAGAATAAACTAACTTTTTAATGGGAAGACATTTTTGTAAATTTTTTGAATCTGTCCATATTTTGCTTACAGACAAACAATTTAATAAACGCAACAAATTGTGAAAGTTTACAGCTGTTTGAATTGCAACATTAAACTGTTATGACTGTCGTTCATCTGTCACTTATAGCGAATTCAACTTATTTGGGAGAAATTCTGCGCTATGTTAGTGCAATTGGCAAAAACAGATAGTGTTGACCGTTTCGAATATTTTCGTCATTTTCAGGCCCATTTTGAAATTCACGCCTAAAGGTGTTTGCATCTGCACGATGCTCTGTGTTTAAGAAAAAATTCTCAACAACGAACACTCGTTGATTTAACGTAAAGTAAACCATTACAACTTAAATAACAAACGATCAGTGCATGTCACAACCCGCTGTTGGTTAATTTTCAATCTATAGTCAACTAAAAATCACCGGTACTGATTGCCGGATATTAATATCGCATTTTCTCGGAAAACATCGTAAAGTTGAACAATTTATATTGCACGCACAACAGAACTACAGTCAAAAATTACCGACATCAGACTTGGACATCACTATACATTACGACATGACACATCGAACTTACCTTTGTCTTGCAGCTGATGGGCGCTCCTCGTTCCAACAGCATGTCTACTACTTGTTCGTGGCCACTTCTCGCCGCGCAATGGAGCGGCGTCAGGCCGTCTCTCGTCTTAGATTCTATGTTAGCGCCGTGTTCGAGCAGCAACGCCACCATGTTCGTCTTACCCCATTTGGCGGCCACGTGCAGTGGGGTGATGTTGTGTTTCGCCGCGTAATTTACATCGGCGCCCTTGTGAATTAGTAAGTTTGCTATGGCTTCGTTTCCGTAGTGTGAGGCGATGTGAAGCGGGGTAAAGCCGGATTTCGAAGTCACGTCCGGATTGTGTTCATTCTGAAAGGGCGAAAGCGAATATGCAATTCTAATGAAGACGTCCCTTTACAGAAGGATATGGTTGTTCAAGGGTTGCAATGATTAATATTTCAAATCGTACCCCTGGGTCCATCAAAGGATCCATTTTAAATTATTGTAAAGGCTGCGAGGTAGTGGTAGTAAGTAGACCGTGAAGTATTTTAATAAAAACTTCGTTTACAAACCAAACTGTGAAGCGGGAATGGAACAAAATATTCAGTATTTGCTCGATTCTATATGGTATCACATTGATAAACTAAGAAAACAGTTAGATTTGAAGACCACGTTAATAATAATAATAATAATATTATTGTAATAAATGTCTTTATTCCTCAAAGCAAAGATAGTAACAGAACATCAAAAATAATTACAAATAATCAAAAATCAAAATTCTGGAAATCAAATTAAGAGAAAATAAAAATTAAGAACATTTTTTTAGTTAGCGATTGTCGTTCAAATGGAAATTGACATATTACAGATTAAACTCTGAAGATTTGATGAAGAAAATAACACTGAACCTCAAAAAATTTTTTGAAGAATACTATTTTATTATTTTTTAGCCACGCAATTCAGAAAATTTTCTGAGAAATTCAATTAGATCTCACTAGTACATCTTAGACAATTGTCAAAAAACATGCAATTAGAAAAGATAATATCAATACTATCGATGGATAGATTAGTCTTAAATTTTTTACATTAGAAGTTTGCTGCCAATTGCTGAATCTCTGAATATTTACTTGTTTTGCAAAAAAATTTTGAGGTAGACTTGGAAGAATTGATCTTAAAACTGTCTATCTCCGAAAAGCATTTGGTGGTTCATCACGTGTAATATCATAAACAGGGGAAGATTTAGGCATGGTATTTATGGACTCCAGCCTAGAGGCCTGTTCGGTCAAACGGACCCCTTCGCAACCAAAAATATAAAATTAAAAAAATGTATATGCAAAAATAAAAAAGGTTTAAATGGTTGGTTTTCAACAATAATGAATTTAAATAAAATACTAAATATCAATATTTTAAATATTATAAATACGACTCTGTCTTATATTGCCTCTGTCGATAATCATATACTTTGTCATAATAGTAATAATTTATTTTTTTGCCTAACAGATTTAACATTCAATTACATGGCAAAATAATATACAATTCATGCAAAAATAAACCACGTTCATGTATGAAATTTACTAAACTAGATTTAATATATTTAAATCCAACTAAATTAAACAAAGAAAAAAACAGAAAAGAAATATAGACTTATAAACCTCATTGAACTCTAATATTATTCGATAAAGTTTAATGAGGGGATGCATTTATTTAGAAGTGTAGTTATGGAGGAGAAATTAACATCAGTGGAAGGATCTGATAACAAATTATGTGTTACATATTCTATGTATTGGCGACTTTAGCATTATACTTGATTGTAAAACGTAAAGCAAGAGTGAGTAGATGGACGGGGTATGATATAATCAAGATGGCTCAATAACTCAGCGGCATCAATGTTGCCATTAACGAAATTATATATTTATTTTTTTTTTCTTACGTTTCTATTTATGACATGATAATTTGTCGTTTCGATTTTTTGTTTGATGTTTGTTGTGTATGCAGAACCTTTTGTCATTATCACTGTATAGAAAAGTTTGTATCTGTAAGTACATCAAATAAAATAAATCTTCAATGTTTGCTGCTTAATTTTTTTTTATTTGAAAAAAGATAACATAATTTTTGGACAAGCAGGCGAATGTGTCGCAGCTACTAACCCAAACTTGGATTAATTTGGGTTAATTTGATAGGGCCCCAAACGGTGTTAGCCCATGGACCCCAAAACTAACAGTCCACCCCTGATCATAATTCGAGCTGAACTCATATTGAGGTAAACACATCAAAAATTTGCTATGTAAAGCTTGTCCCAGAAAAAGTTGTCGCCAACCCTTGCTTTTGTTAGATCTATAGTTAGTAATTTTTGAATATGTCGTATCGCCGTTTTTAATAGTTGGCTGTGCGCTAAACAAAAATATGTAATTGAGAAATTTGACATTAAATTTGACAAAGATGTCATCGTGTCAAGAGCGATTGCGTGAGAAAATAGTGTACAAATATGTTCAAAATCAGAGTATTTCGACAAAGGAAGTGACCTCTGAATTAAATACCACTATAAGAACGGTTCAGCGAGTATTAAAAAGATATCGTGAAGCGTGTACCACGCGAAGAAAGTGCGGAAGTGGGCGCAAGTCCGGATTTGTCGATAAAAATCTAGAAAACAAGTCATCAGTTAGAGATTTATCAACAAAATTTGGTTCAACGAAGTCCACAGTTCAGAGATTTAAACAAAAAAACTCTATAAAGTCATTTAAGAAAAGCAAAGTGCCGAACAGGAATGCCAAGCAGCAGATTTCCGCAAAATCTAGATCGAGGCGTCTTTATTCAAAGGTTGCATCGAGAAATTTGTGTGTTGTCATGGACGATGAGACATACTATAAGTTAGACTTTAAATCTCTGCCGGGTCACCATTATTATTCTGGAATCGATCGAAAATTACGAATTTAAGTTCATAAAAACCGAAACATTTTCAAAAAAAGTACTTGTGTGGCAGGCAATTTGTTCATGTGGTATTTTTCAACCTCCTCTATGAATGGCGAAATATATCTAAACGAATGTCTCCAGAAACGCCTGTTACCTTTTATAAGACTGCATAATCAAGAAACAGTATTTTGGCCAGACTTGGCAACCTGCCATTATTCGAAAAATGCAATGGAGTGGTACAGAATCAACGAGCTCTAAATTGAAAAAAAAAATGAAAATTCACCAATGAAAAATATTCTAAAATATCAAAAACCGGCCAAATCTTTCGAAGATTTTAAATATAAGTGGAACAATACAACCAAAATGATATCGGATTTGGATGTACAACATTTAATGGGAGGGGTGAAAAAGAAATAGCGAAATGTTTGGATGAATCAAAATTAAATTAACATAGTTGTGATTTTCCATTAGATAATTAAATAATAAATGTATTGATTATAAAAGTTCTTTATGTTTAACTCGTTAGGTGTTTTCCTTTTGCAAATCAATTGGCGACAATTTTTTCTGTGACAAGCTTTATATAATTTGATTTTTTTATTTCCAATTAATATTCAAGATTGTTAAAATTAGCTTTTTGAACAACATCTTTACCGACTAAAGAAAATTGAATCACATACACATAATGATGAAGATACAGTTCAAAGGATATGGAATATTGGCTCATAAACCTAATAATCCTGAATGCTGCCAAATTTATCACGCACTGAGTAATCCCTCAAAACACGATTTGTACATTGAACGCGACAAATTGAGCTCCCAAAAGTAAACCAGTAACCGTTAATCAACTTAATCATAATACGGTACCTACATAAAGGAAATATTTAGGTCTGCTATTATCGTATAACCTGAAAATAGACCCCGATACATGCGAATAAGATGAATAGTATTCGGCGTAATTAGGTTAACTCGTTTTTAATTACCTACTGTTTGTAAGTGAACGTTCTGAGAGGATCTGAAGAGGCCACACAAGCGTAAGTATACATTACGAGAGATAAACCTATTTGAATTGTTTAGAAATGTATTTCGGGATGAAGTAAGACGCTGTTTGAATTAGTGTGCAGCATAGAGATGATTACCACGATGTATCGCATGCAGGCCATTTCTTATTTAAGATGTACGAATTGGAATCAAATCTATAAACTTAATTAAAGAAGCGATTATAAAGTTCTGCTTGCCTCTTACATATCAATCCACAAATTCATTCCTCAAAGGTCTCTCTTAGATATTTTAAGTTGTATACTTTTATTTTAATAATAAAATATTCACTGCAATCATGTGATCAACACCTACCTCCAAGGGTTTCCACAGCATTTGCGGATGTAAAATTCAATATGACAATGAAAAATGCCTACATGTACTGTTATTTTCAACGTAGGGGCATCCATAAGAAGAAAAGCAAAATGGGCGAAACTTATACCAAACAAAAAAATATAAACTATTAAAATTTGATATTTGCAATCTAAAGCTGAGGGTAGGGCGAAAAGTTTCCAACCTAACACCGAAATATGTTTTTTTTGTCAAATTCAATTTTATTTCTCAACATAGCCTCCTTGTAAGAGTGTGTTTATAATGAAGCTGCGATAGTCGATAGGAGCGACGATGGCGGATGGCGTTTATATTCGACAAGCGCATCACTTTGACAGTTGTCAAAATATTTTCATTGTAATCTTTCTTTTTTGATTTTGGTGTTTTAGGTCCCGCATTGGGGGCCTAATGTAAATTTCGCTTATTAAGTTATCGATGTCCATTAAAACTAGAGCTGATGAAAGCAAATAAAACTTGACAATTTGATTATAAATGCTCTTATCCCTGCTCACCATCGCTGTTCACAGGTGGTGCGTAGCTCCAACATAGCATCATAACACCAGCATACAAACAATGTATCCCACTGCTTCGCTATTCTCGCCACTATCGAGTATCACAGCTCGCTTCTGTAACGATGGTTACGGAAAAGTACAGCGATCATTGATTGGTCCGTTTTGCTAACGCATCACTCTTATCGATTATTGCAGCTTCACTATAAACATACCCTTTGACTGTAGGGATGGGTCGTTATTTAACTATCTGTTATTTTATAACCGTTATGGATCCAATAACGGTTGCAACTGTTATTTCGCTGGGAAAATAACAGGTATAGCACGGTTGCTTTCGGACTGTTGTGAACATATCATCGACCGCCGTTGCGGCGTATTCAACTGCGTGGCGCTACGACTGTCTGATCGAAGCAGCTGTTTATTACAGATAATAGTTACAACTCCCATAGAAAAATAACTTATCAGATCACGTACCTACATAAATATCCTCTCGAACGGTTATTACGGTGGTAGTCGACATCGAGTCGGACGTCGAACGTTTATTATGGACATATTTTCTAAATAATTGTATGTATTGGAATTATCAAATGTAAAATAAAAGACCGATGTTATATAAAAAATTTACCTATAAAAACTAAAAATAAAACCCTTATATTTATTATATAGCATTTAAACACATAGATGTTCTCGCATTTCGAAGATTAACTAAGATTAAATATAAGAAAATAACAGTAAGATCAGTCAAAATGGTGGATATTAAACGCTGCTGTAACAATGATTGTAGTCTTATAGTACTACAGTGAACAGTTTATCACTTAATTGATTTTAATCTATTAACCCGTTTATAATTTATCTACAAAAAAACCTAAAAAAATATTTATATTACAAAAAACTTCTGAATTTAAATTTTAGCGTGCTACAAGATCAGCAGTTGCACATGTGTTATTTTAAAAGAACGATTTTTCCCATCACTATTAGACTGTACACTTTTCCCAGCGATGCTCTTATCTCTTTAGTGGCATCTTGTTCTGCAAAATAGACTTTTACGAATATAATGGCCTCCTCCATTGATGAAAATCTCTGTCCTTCGGATCAAACTCTAAGCCTACAAAACAGGGAAAAGTCGCTGGGGGCCAGTTCTGGTGAATAGGGTGAGTGGTCTATCAATTCGAAGCCCAATTCGTGAATTTTTGCCATGCCGACCATCGAAGTGCAAGACGGTGCCGTTTTTCCACAATTTCTGCCTTCAGCTTGTCAAGTAACGATGCGTAGTGTACCCCGATTATTATTTTTCCTTTTTGAAGATACTCGATTATCACAACGCCATGGCTATCTCACAAAAATAGTCGCCATCATTCTCCCAAGAGATGGAAGAATCTTCGGCTTCTTAGGAACCGATTTAGTCCACTTCGCAGTCCACTATTTCGATTGTGCTTCGACTTCGTCTTCAGGAGTTTACTTGTATATCCAAGTTTGATGAATTCATACAGTTTTTAATCGACGCCAAAACTAAGACTTATTTTGCTTAAACTGCTTCAACAGGGCTTTGGAAATGTTCATTTGAATGCGTTTTTGGTCCTGAATCAGCAAGCGGGGCACCCAACGCACGGTTAGTCTTTTCATGCCCAAATCTCCAGTCAATATATACCAAACACGTTCTTTCAAGATGCCTACAGCCTCTGCTGTCTCTCTAACCTTAATTCGACGGTCATCTATCGCCGTTTGGTGAAGCTTTCCGATGTTATCGGCAGTAGTTGCAGTTTTTGGTCGTCCCAAACATTCATCGTCAACCAAGCTGCTACGACTTCGTTTAAATTCAGTTGCCCGAAATTTCACTGTGGTGAATGATGGTGCAGAGTCCCCGTAAACAGCCTCCATCTCGGCTTTAATTTGCGTAAGTGTATTTGATTTTCAAATGCAACAATTTAATGACGACTCGATATTCGATTTTCTCCATTTTTACAGAAACCCTAATATCGAGTGACACAAACGACTGTTAAATAACTAAGCGCCCAACAAGGCTGAAATTTTCAAAAGTATCTTTGAACACATACGCAATTATATGATACCAGAATATGTTTGACGAGTAACGCCATCTTCATGTTGAGACTTGAAACTTTCCAAACTTCCTTTGTACAGTTCTAAAGTTCCAAAAGAGTTTGAAATTGATTCGGTTTAAATAAAATGTGCGACATGATTTTATACAAAGGAGAAAAAAGCTAAGAACTTCTACAAAATCTGGAATGAATATTGGGCGACTCTTAAAACTAAGGAAAGAAGCATGTATAATTCACGCGAATCTATGCTACGAATCCACATTCATGTCATTGTTGTAGTCTCTGGGGAACTCCTGGAGGATCATTCATAAAATTTGATTAAGGTACTATTTATTTGGCATTGATTTATATTAATCAAGTAGCGCGATTTGCGAAAAAATGGTTGGAAACAATTTAGCGTATTGTTCAAACAATACTTTTCAAAATGCAAGTAGCCCAGAAAAGTGAAACTACGGTTGATAACTATTATTCGTAAATCTGCATATTTGATTATGATAGTGGTCTGAAGACCTATTACGCTGAACAGCCTGCTGAGACAACTACCTTAAAACTTATTGAAAAAGTCGACCTGCTGATGGATGACAGAAGAATCACAGTCACGGTCAAAAACTACCAAATAGTACAATTTCAATCGAATATTAGTTACGGAATTCTTTCCAACCATTAAATTACGCTTACAAGATGGGCTGTCATCTGTCACATTGTACTTGTCAGATCAACTTAATTCAGGATCAATTCTTTAATAAGAATCGGTCCAGTGGGCCGTAGAAATGGAAAATTGAGGAAGAAGGTGGTAATAATGGTCTTAGTCTCACAAAAACTCCTTAATAAAACCTGTGGCGAATTATCATTAAGTTTTTTTCCTCAATATGAATCACTCACACACCTTGGATCATTTAAAATGGAAAATATTTTCGAGGTCAAAAATGTAAATATGATCTAAAAAATAGATACAATCATTCTAATTTAGTTTGAAATTAGATTTATTTGTAAGTTTTGGGGTTTGTTTAGATGCATTTATGTATATGTACATTTTTTTTGTGTCTCTTGTGATAACCTCAGGAGCCCTTTTTTTAATAAGTAAAATGTGTGTGTAATATGTTCCGTGGTTTTGTTACTATCATCCCCTCGCCGTAGAGGATGAAGTGCAGTTAATCAACATGCGAGATGGTATCGCACGCACCAGAAAAATTTGTCGCTTGGCCCTAGTAGAGCTTGAACACAGCGCCTAGCTCTGCCACAGTCAGGAGCAGGGCTCCTATCATTGGACCACCGAGCCGTTAAAAGAATTGTTAGATACATTTTGATTAGAAACATGGTACAAAGCAAAAAATAAAAATAAAAATCGGGGTATGTCTACTTCTCGGATAAGGAAGTACAATTTAAAAATCCCCACCAATAGTTGGACCACCTCTGGATTCGACAAAATTCTAGTAGGGTCGGCTAATGATCACAGTAATCGATGCCTAGAAATGCGAGGTGTATTCCGTAACCCGACGCTTTGCCCAATAATACAACAACGACGAAGATGCAGCTGTCAGTGAAATATTCGGACTAGCGTTTTGGCAATCATTTTCTAATAACAGGAACATCTGTTGCGATGTAGAATATATTTAAAATGTCAATGATTCACTGAGTTCGCTACATTGACACTTAGAAGAACCTGATGTTTTGATTATCAAACGTTTGGATAAAGAAATGATAGAAACGCTTTGTTGTTTCAAACAATGATTGTTTGGTGAATTCTGAAGGGGATGGATGAACATGGGTTGCTATCGGTTACGGCATAGTTAAATTGAAGATGGAATCAAAATGTTGAAGTATTCGTAAGTAAATGAACTTGAAGCTGATTATATTGAGAAACGAAAAAAAATTTCCCCAAAAAGTTACTTTTTTTTCTTATCGTACACTCGTCATATATGCCTTTACTTACAATAAAAAAAAAAGATATTTAGGTTTAATTGATCAGTTCTGCTGTTAAGTGATGCTTTGAGTGAATATTGACTTTATGTAGCAATATGTACACTGTCTTAAATAGTGGTATTCCTATACATCTTTTAAAAGTGAAGACACTACCTTACTATTGTTTTGCATTAAATGTCATTACCTCTAATAAAAGTTTGGCAGCCTTGACGTCGTCTTTCTTGGCGGCGATATGCAGGGCGGGCAATCTGACCTTTCCTCTCGTATCGTTCTCGAGCAGCACCGTCACGACCTTGTCGTGGCCCTGTTGCATTGCCACTGCCAACGGTGTGAACCCGTCCTGAAAAACGAGCAAGCAAAGAATAGATTAGGTTCGCAGAAATTGACTACGATAGAGTCGTCGTCTTTTTAACGTTACCTCCGTCGCCAAACTTTGATTGGCGCCGTTGGCGAGCAGATACTTGACGACGTTATCGTGGTTTTCTTGGGCTGCCATGTACAGCGGTGTGAAGCCGTTTTGGCTTTGGACGTTAACGGAGGCTCCATGTTGTACTAATAGTTTGACAACCTCCTCTTGGCCAGCTAGTGAGGCTATGTGAAGAGCTGTGTTTCCTAAATTAATTTAATGGAATAGGTTTTAGTGTTTTAAAATGTCATGTTGGATTATATACATAGAAAAAATAAGTAAAATAACCAATTAAACTAACAAGCAATCGCTTTTTGATATTCGTTTTGTTACCATTAGGATATATTGAGTGAATGAATGGGCTTTCACTAATTTTTGATTATTTCTTTTATGAAAACAATAAAATTTTAACTAAACAAATAGTACCAAGAACATAATTTTAAAGACATGGTTTTTAAAAATATATTAATGTGATATATGTACCATCTTCAAATTAAATGCGAATCCAAGCTCCACAAATCTTATTTATTTATGCAACCGAAGCTACACATACTGCATATCTAGAGATACGTAATTTCGAATCCTTCATAAATTATTGATTAATATTTGAGCGTATGGAATTATTTCTCGGAAAAATTGTGGAACTTCGTTTCGCATTTAATTTGAAAAAGATGGTTGATATAGCGTCACACAAAAAGTCAGTAGCGTATGGGACATTTTTTAATTAATCAATATGTAAAATTTACCATTTACTTTTTACTTCAAAAGCATACCTACAAACGAGCAATCATGTGACTTTCTTAACCACCAAATTTAATATTTTCTTCTGAAAATTACAAAATATGGTTTTATTTTTCAAATGTTGCTTGTTTTCTAATTGTTTTATGTTTATTTCTCATAACTAAACTCGCGCCATCTGTATGTTTCTTTATACAGAAATTAGCAATGCATTTTTGTTACTAAATATTGTTTTACGTAAATATTTTAGACGTAAATAAAAAAATAATAAATGAATGGAATTATAAACAAAAAATAAATTAGAATTACCAAAAAATTGACCTGTTTAAGAAAAATAAAGAAATAAACTTGTACTAGAGTGTTGAAAATTGACAAATTGGAATTTTGCTAAAATTAGAAAAATAAAGCTAATTTTGTAATTTTCAGAAGAAAATGTCAAATTTGATGGTTAAAAAAGTCACGTGATCGCTTGTATATATGTGACTTGACGTAAAAATAAATTACAAAATCGAAATACGTATATTAATAAAAATGTTTGCCATATGCGTGACAATGTATATCCAATTTGACAGAAATGTTAGACTCGCGTCAAAATAGAATCTTTAATGTAAAATCAAATTTACTTTTTATTCTAACGAGTTCTAAAGGCTTTTTCGGAAATCTTACTTGTGCGACCAGATTAAGAACCTGTTACAATTGAAGCGTTCGGAAACTGACCCTGGTTGAATTACCCTTATTCAGACATAGATTTTTAATTTTACAGGTTTCTATAAGTTCTCTTCATCTTAACCCTATTGGATTAGAGTAGAAGATAAACATAACCTCAATTAAGTAAGTTTAGCTACAGAAAAAACAATAGGGACAATGGTATTTTTATTAAACTATAAAATATTTAAGATTGGTATTTAATAAATTTACAAGAATATATGGTAAGAGATATTACAGTTTTTATTTACTTTATATGTATGAATATTTTACAAACAATAAAATTAGCACACTGTTCTATTCATGATTGTATAAACTATAGTTCTTTTGCTTTCAGGAACAGCTTAACTTGGTCACGCAATAGGAACCCAATCCATAACCCAAATGTTTTTCCAAAAGGGCCTCAAATTGTTTAAATACTTTATTTGATTCTATTTCGCAAAGACGTTAATGGACGTTAATGAAAAATTGTAGTTCTATCGTGGGGTTACTTTATATCGATGGAGCCTATTTTATTTCACAGTACTTATGGACTTATTTGCAAAAGTCTTGAGTGTATAAAGATCCCTTCAGTTTTGAACATATTTTTCATCATCATTTCATAAGAGGTGCTGGAATGGTGGAAGTAGAGTCGTCCTCTATTTAGCATTTTAAATTAATTTGAATTGAACATTTAGGGAATTGTTCAATTGAACATATAACGTTGGTAATCCATCTAAGGTTTTTGCGCTGCACCGACATCTATGGTTGAGGCGACGCACTATGGGACAAACTGACTTAAATCGTCTCAAAAATGTAAAAATTGAAAACGAACAAAATATATAAAATATATGTTTCAATAGTAAATGAATCTGACTTTTATATTCAGTGCGAAGTATTTCATTTTCACGTTACCATAAAAAGTTACAGAGCCACAAAAGGGAGGAAAGTGGACGGAAGAAAATATCCCCAGCGAAAGAATCAAGTGTGCAAATTTACAGCTAGTAAGTTCCGAAAACATTGAAAGTAATGTGTTTAGAAACAGCAGTTGATGAAGTTTTTAATCTAATCATATTTTAAATAACTGACTTGGTTAATGTACAAATGACGGTATGCTCAGTTTAACAATTTCCGGGGTTTAACAAATGAAGAAGCAATTTGTCCAGAAAAAGTTTCGTAGTGGGTAGACTTCATATCATTTTACAAACCTTAACCTACTGCAGAATGATCAACCCTCGGAAATTTCGAGAATTTGCATTTAAAACTGCGGAACTTTATATAAATAAATATAGTTGGTATTAGATGCCTTCATCTGTTCACAAAATACTAATTCATTGCAAATATTATACGTTTTAACTCAATTTTATCCATCGGACAACTTTCTAAGGATACCCAGCAACCGTGAAATAAAAAGTACCAGCAGTACGAAAATGTCCATTCTCTACTTTATATTTCAAATCCATACATAACCAGCTTGAGCATTCTCTCACTAAGAAAAGTCATGGAACTTGATAAAGCTGAACAATTGTAGGAACAATTTTTTTTTTATTTTTGAAACTGAAATCTTATATTTTCCCATATATTAATAACGTTGTTACTTAAAATTTATTTATAGTAAGTTAATTAAACATCTTATTATGACCTGAAGGTTTTTAATACCTCTCTTTATAAGATTCCTTAAACCAAAAAGGTGCGATAAGTCATTCTACTTTCCTGTGAAAGCATATACAAAAGAATTAACTCCAATTTTTGTTTACTTTTGTTAGTTAATAAATATAGACGTAAATTATATTTTCTCAATTTTAACACGCAGGAAACCTCCCTTGACATACACACTAAATTTCACAAATTTAAATCAATAAATAATAAGGTTGGAGATGATATTAGTTGGTCAGCCTCATAGTGCGACGCTTATTTAAAATAAATTTTACATAATTATAAAAAATATATATATATAACTTATTTCAAATTTCTCCATATTTTCAGAATTGATCTGTGGTCAAAAGATTTACGTTCAGTTCTTGCCCAATGTTTATTTATTTAGTCGAGTACATTGCCAAAACTCGATTATGAATTAAGGTTCGAGTAGGACTGAGCGTAACTAATTCCATTAAACAAAATGTCAATGGTATCTGTTAGTATTTGAAATTTTGAATGAACACTACAAATACACCAACTATTACGAAACTATATGCCGTTTTATTTATTTATTCTTAGCTTTTAAAGATATTTTTTTATTATTTAGATAAAAGCCAATTTCTTTGATTATAAATTGATAATTTAGATTCGCTACAATACTCAACCTTTTTTGGTGGCCGCGTCTACGACAGCACCCCTCTTGAGCAGTTCGGCGACGACGTCCACGTGACCATCCTTCGATGCCAGGTGCAAAGCGTTGAGGCCGTTCTGGAAATAATGATAGAAGAACAAGAATTACACTAGAGGTTAATGAAACGTTCCTAATTGAATGAATGCGAAAGGAATCAGATGCGACTGCATGTAACTAACGGTACTTAGACTCGGACACTTGCCAATACGTCTACTAAAATAGATTTGGCTTTCGGTGGCGCGCGCCCGGTGTCATTTTCAATCGGTTAAACGCGCCCCAAGGTTAGACTACGGACTACCGCCTAACACTGTTTACTATTATGACTTCAAAAACATATCTGTCCGGTATTTTTGGCTATGATTGTGCAATGGACAAATTATTTTGTTTGTATGAGAATATCCTTAAGTGAAAACATTGCTAAGTGAGCAATTTATTGAATACTGTTGGAACTAAATTCCTTTTAATAGTCCAATATTTCTTGAAAATAACTGGGATGTGGTGATAGCTGTCTTATAAGTTACGAGATTCAACGTAACTGTTATTTGTGCAAGGTTATAAGGTCATGATGTAACAATGTACAAGAAGCTTCAGTTGTCTATTATCTTTCTTAAACTTGAATAATATTTTTTGTATTTACGAGGTAGGCGCCATAAATTCTCGGCCTGACAGGCTTATATTGGTTCGAGTATGTTCAAACTCCATTGCGTCATAGTTACACATGTGCGAGGCCTACGCTATGTGTATTACGGCTGGAAGAGTAATAGCTTTTAGTAGCCAGACAACGTGACTAATGTATGAAAATGTCTAAGGTAACGACAATTGAGTACCGCGCGGTCATTAAATTTTCAATAAAAGAAGGGCTTACGTCTAATCACATTAAACAATGTTTAGACGGCGTTTGTGGTGATTTAGTTCCTTCATATTCCACTGTAAAAAAATGGGCAAAATGCTTCTGTTTTGAGCAAGAATCCCTTGAAGGTAATGAGCGTCCCGGTCGGCCAATTGAACTGATAACACCTCAAAACATTTCAATTATTGAAGAAATGGCATTAGCAGATCGCCGTTTGAAGGTGAAGGAATTAGCAGTGATGTCTAACATTTCTGAAAAAAGTATTCGCCGAATTATCCATAACCATTTAGGTATGAATAAGATCAGTGCAAGATGGGTACCGCATCTTCTTTCTGCTCTCCAACGCGAACGTTTGGTCGAATGTGCGCGCTCGTTTTTAAGCATGTGTGGAGACGACCCGAAACCGATTTTGGAGTCCATTGTCACAGAAGATGAGACAATGGTTCTGTATTATAATCCCCTATCCAAAAAGGAATCAATGGAATGGCGGTGACCCGATGAACCTCGTCCCAGAAACGCGAAAGTCGTTCAATTAACGAAAAAGGTGATGACCATAATATTTTGGGGTTGTGAGGGTATTTTACTTATTGACTTTAAAGAGGGGAATACAACTATCAACAGCACATATGCGTCTTTGTTGCATAGATTGAGGTACAATATTCGTGCAAAACGTGGAGGAAAATTGACAAAAGGTGTTCAATTATTGCACGACAATGCACCCGTCCATACTGTCGCCATTTCACAAGCTGCCATCCGCGATTGCTACTTTGTTGATGAGTAGGATAAAAATTGATTTTTAACAGTCAAAATTATAATTCCTAAACCTCTATGAAATAAACCCACAAGTACATTCGAAGGTATACGTATAGATGCATGGAAATTTAAAATTTTATTTATAGAATACAGGCTATTTGTGATTATAAGAGTCAAGGATGAGACAGGGAAATAAAATTCAGTTGTTGGTATTTGCAAGCAAAGGTTCAAATGGCTTCGCTCATAATTAGAAAAATAACTTCTTTTACATGCATTGTTGTATTTATACTGTATTTTTATTGTCCGTAGGTACTACTGGTAGCAGAAGGCGTTAGAAACAAACATAAAGCATTTGAAAACAAAAATATGTCGTTAAAATAATGTGAAATACACATTGCCATCAAAAACTAACATTTAAACAAACCTACCATAATTAATTAATTACATTAAAGTTCGATAAAGTAACGAAGAAGTAACAATTAACAAAACAAGTTAAAATGTAATAAAATAATAACGAGCACAAAGAACAACTTTAATGCATCGGCCGATAGTACCTGATAACCAGTTTTCTCCATTCTTAAGTGTTCATAATATTAAAAATAAAAAAAACAAAGAAGAAAATAGGTTCAGATGATGTGGAAACCTATTAGATAAAACAGAAACGAAGGAAGAGAAAAATTGGCAAGACACATGATACATTACAATATTTGATTAACCAGTGTTTGAAAAATTAACGTATATTCTTTTAAACTATATAAACTAAAAAAGTAAGGGGTATTCATAAAAAATAATCGCATGTTACAACAAAGAAAAGGATAGCATAAGGAAGTAAACATCTAGGGTTACTTTAGGACTGACAACGACCTTTGGATGCAATGAAGATCTCTAGAAAAGCAGATCTACTCTTCATCAGCTTATAAATTTACAAAATTACAGTTCTGTAAGTAGCTGTTTCATATTAAAGATAATCTCTTTACGTTAGAATTCAATTTTGTTGACTGTATAATTATAATTATATTATGTACACATATATGTTTTTGATAATAAATGCTTTCATTTAATTACAATGTTTTTATTTGTGCCAGAAATCTTTCAAAAACCAATTTGTGTCGTAGTAACTCAATATAAAAGTATGCAACCAGAATTACATAGCAGTATTAATTATAGAAATAAAGTGAATGAAGGGTTACTTTTTCTAAATGTAGTTGCCTATGCCTTCATCCAGTTTTGACGTTGAGCTCAGGATGATAAGTAACATAACCTAATATTTATATTCAATGTCAAACAACAAATCATATGACAACAGCGCCGTATATGACGGCATTCACTATTAATGCGTGCATCGAAAGTAAGGCTGCCCCGACTATATTATTATTATTATTGTCAATACAAGTTCCTTACATAATACCAATTTTTAAAACTAAAATATCTAGGCAGAACCAGAATGTCCTTCAAATTTAGGATAAGTTATTCGCCCTTTAAAAAGCATTGTTCAGAAATTACATGTAGAAATACATAATTTACGGTGTATTAGCCGCTATAAACACAATATTTTGAATTTTTTTTTGAATCCGGCTTTGTAAGCATAATTTGAAAATGATAATAGATATCTGACGCTCCTCGTAGATATATGAAATAAAATGAAAACACCGTGCAAAATTACAAATTACAATCTAAAAATAACAATCTGCTTTAGATATTCCAGTAATGTTAATTTTGTTTGTAATATTTGCGGAATTTACGGAATTTCTCATCTTGTCATTACTAAAATAACAAGCATACCACAAACTACATTGCTGGGAGTTCTGAAAGTATGCCAATCTTTACGTTATCATTTACGCAGTGCATTTAGTCTATAAAATACTCTTTTGAAATGTATGTAAATATTTTGAGTTTTTTCAATATAAATTTTTACTTTTTTTTTAACAATACAGGTTAGGAGCAAGCAATACATACTGTTTTATGTTTAAATAGAGGCTTCTTATGTTTTAATTGCTGTAGAATTTTATGCAACGAAAAAATCAAATTCATCCACAAACTTCTAAAATATTAAAAAGTACTTAATTCTCCTCTAAAATGTTCACAAAACACTAGACACAAAAACGATGCAACAAAATATAACATACAAGTGAAGTTGTCAAAAGTCAAAAATGCATCATGTATTGAGAAAGGTTACATTCACCAAAGGTAAACGTTTGGCTATTGTATGAACAGACGTTTAATGCCAAAGATACAGATTAGATGTTCAAACATGCAATAATAACTTTGTAATATTATTATTATTCAGCGCAGATTCTAGATACGCTTAATAATTGCATTGACTGAACCCCTACATTAAACATTAAAACAACGGTTAACAGCTGGGTGTGCTGAACGCAACTAAATATTGGGTGTGATTTTTCATTGCTGGAACCTTTGATCAAATAATTACTCGAACAATTTAACAACTATTTTACTCCACTTATAAAAAAACACATTTGTGTTGCTCGAACTGTTCGATCAACGGTTCCAGCAATTAAGAAACACATCCATTCTTATTCCAGTCATTGATTCCAGTTAAACCAAGATATGTGCTGCATAGCTTGTGATGATGATTGTTCTTTTTACCACTTACAGCAAGTTCAGAGTGACAACTGGACTTGCTGGCTTATTAAACTGAATTCATCTCAGATTAGAGAGTTTGCGGTAGCGCATTTTCCATTACGTTTTACAGCCATTTTCTAAGGCGTGCGCTATCAGCGTAAAGGTGATTATACGGTGATTTTGAATGAATAAATATTCAGTTAATAGAGTAAAAGGAGGACGCCTCTGGATTATAACGTAACATAACCTAACACGTTTGCGGAGCGTCGGAAAGTAAACGTTATATTTGACACATGTCACGTGAAACGAAAGCAACATGCATTACCAAATGGTTCTTACTTACTTCTCATCGCGCAGCATCGTCGCCATTAACGAAATTCGGGGTTAAATAATGTTACTTTCGTGAAATTTTACGACTTCTACATAGTTTGGGTTCTAACCTCACACTGTGCTTTGTGCATGTCAAATGCAATGGATAAACGGCAGTAGTTGTACACAATAAGGAACTTGGCAAAAATTTTAAATAGAAAAAAGTTACCACAAATCATAAGTGTATATATTGTATGGAAACATGTATCAGCAAAGAAACTGTTTTTTTTTGTTTGCCCAAACGGCCACTATAAAGAATTAAAAATGGAGAAAATTCAAATTATTCCACGCAGCCCTAAACGCGCTGATATTAGTCGTGACGTAAAATAGTATAATCCGTCAATATGACGGCTTTGTTTACTCATGTTTTTCTTGGTATCGCTTTGATTCTAGGATTAATAACTGATTAGAATTTTTTGATAATTAGCTTGACTTGTGGTTAACTTAGACCTACTATGACTGAAGAAGAATATTCCAAATGTCAATCCGACAATCTACCCTTTGTTGATATGTATGTGGTAGCAAATTATATTAAAAATAGTGAAAGTTTCTCTCTTGGAGAAGCTCGAGGTATGAAAATTAAAACAAATAAGTAAGTGTCGTGAAGTGTTTAGAGAAATTCTTTAAGATAAAATTAAACCACAGTTGGGCACGTCGGAAAGTTAGCCAGACAAAGATCTTACGCTATGACGTCAGCGGGCTTGGCGCGTTTTGGAAGTCATTTGAAATGCTTTCGGGACGCCCGAAACTTTAAACATTTTTTACCGAATTATTATTGGTTTTTAAGGGATAATACTTGAGAAATGCTATTTTCAGACATATCAAAATGATATTGATACAAAAAAAAATTGGCAAGTTCCCTATTAGTTGTGCGCATGCGAAGTTATAAGAACTAAAATCTGATTGGGTCCGTTATTTATAGAAATAACGTAATTTAATTCGGTATACGGTACACATTTTACCAATATTTTACGTTATAGATCATAACGACAATTTTTATAAGGAAAAACCGCAAACTAGAGCACTGCACGGGCCTATTTTTCACGGCCCAGCCCACCCGTGGCCCGTTACAGTATGGAGTGGGTCCGCCCGTTGTGTTCATTACCTCGGCACAAGGCCCGCCCGTTAGAAAATTTAGGCCCGTTTGGGCCATCTAAATTATTTTAGCCTATTTAAGTACTTATATCTGCACTGTCCATTTCTAAACATTTTTACATTTTCTTTAACCAAAAGAAAATGTAACATAACATTACATACATTAAAATTGTTAATACAAACAATAACGTAAAAGCTAAACATCCATTCGATGTATTTAATAAAACATTCTCGGCCAGTCAGGCCCGTACAAATTCAGGCCCGGCCCGCAATGAAAAGAGACGAGGCCCGCCCGAGCGGGCCGGGCTTTTCCTCGCCCGTGCAGTGCTCTACCGCAAACTCTATAATGTATTGGCTATGTTTATGGTCGTGGTTATTATTTATGAACTGAGTGCTGTGTTTCAGTTTAGTCAAATATTTTGGCATTTTTTTAACTACAGTCCTCCGCATACCTATTGCGATAGCGAACAACGAAACAATGATAAACTCAAGCCGTTCACGTATATTGTAAATAAAGTGGGTCCAAGAACAGATCATTGGGGAACACCGCAAGCAACACGCGTAACAGAAGAGTAAACCAGTTTTCCTACTACCGGCTGGGTAAGTCAATCATTACTGGCCCGACTGGAGGAACGTATGTGCGATTTATTTGCCCTGGTTGCCCCTGACAGCGAGATTTCAATACGTATTAGATCTCATGCTTATCCAAAGATGTAAGATAAACGCTATTGTTTGTGTGTGGTACAGTATGTCAACAGTTTTTCAACAGTGGTTTATGGAAATTGGAAATTTTGACACTGACATGGTTGTAAGGAATGAAAAGGATACCGGATACCATATTAGAACATAGGATACACCAGACATGTAATCGTAAACCAATTAATTTCCTCAAATAGAACTAGGTTTCGGAAAACTTGCCAAATTGCAGCAATTACCAATTCCAGTAATGTACTTACGATATGAAACGAAACGCGCACAAAACCAATAATATATTAACGGATGTCGGTTTCCAAAAACATAAAATCGCAAACAACATCAGTAATCGGCAATTGCGGTGCGGTTAAAACAACGAATCGAACAAATTGAATTTGGGTTTTCGAAACGAAAATTCCGCCTGACGGTGGACGCCCGGAAACCGAACGATCGCATGCATCAGTTTGTGTAAACTGCGGCAATAAATTTTATATACGAATTCGGGCCGATCGGGGTAAGCCATTATGGCACCATTGCAATATCATAAAATAAACTTCGAACGCCATGCCGTTTGTTGCGAGTCAAGAAGCTCACACGAGAAATAAGTTGGGCAATAAAAATAAATCGTTGTGTGTTTGTTTTTGTGTAATTCCGATGCAATTCGATTCGAAATTAACGAGTATATCTATTTCTAATCGCGGAAGGTTATTTTTGCGTCGCTATTACGACGTATCTGATGTAAAATGTTTATCTACATGAATTCTTTTTACATTTTTGAATTTTTGCCGTTAGAAACATTGGAAATGATTTCTAAATGTGATATTATTAATAGATAGAATATACTTACAGCATTGCTTGTGTTTATATCTATGTTTGACTTAAGATGTTCTAGGACTTTGTCGAGATGTCCTGCACGCGCCGCGCGCAGGAAGGACGTATTGCCGTCGGACTGTAAAAAAAAGAAAGAAATATGAATACATTTGTACCTAAACTATAGCAAAAAAATTTCTTACTGCTCAAGAAACCAACATCAAATTTATATGAATAGTGCCTGGCGGAGTTGTAATGAAGATAAAAAGGAATTTCATAAATAATATTTTGGATAGAACTGTCTTCGAAACGAGAGAAGAATTTTTTGTTTGTGTTATGAATAAGTTTTACCAATTTAAATGCAGGAATAACTTTAAGTTTATTTCTTTTAGTTTTGACAATACATTTTCAACTATTTGTTGTTTAGAAAAAGTTATTGCTTGTGAAGAAAAAAGTTTTTTTTTATCTCGTTAGTTTTATTAGTAGCAGCTAGAGCAACGCAACTGCGCTGAAAGCCAGTGGCGGACGCATAAAAGTTCACACAAAATAAATTAAATGTGAACGTTCTACATCTAGTGACGTTATATTTGCGTAAGTAAAATCATCTTTCAAATAACTTAACGGTTCTGTTGACGCACATTCACAAATTTGTCTTAATGTGCCAAAATTAGAGTCTTTATCTAAAACACTTTCAAACCTTTCTAAAACACAAACATTGCTTGCGTCTTCTATCGCGCATAGCTGTGCGTGAACATGTTGCACTATTTGCAAAGATTCCACTAACGACACCGAAGAATTTTGTAGTTTTTCTATCGCATCCGCTAGTCCCACGTAATTGTTCTGAATAATTTCCAAATTTGTTTTAACTTGACCATCCTGAAATTTCAAGCGGCTTACCTTACTCGACCTCTTTGGATCGAATTCTAAGATCACGCTCTTTATATTCTCAAAATATTTAAGATAATAAAATGCAGCCACTAAACATGTTCCCTAACGGGTAAGAATAGGTTGTGGTGGTTCAGGGATACCGGGGCATAGTCTATGAAATTCCCGAATACATTTTGGGGATTTTACAAACACAGCTTTTGTATGTGCTATTAGAGCGTCTACCTCGGGATAACATTTTCTGATACTATCTGCTACGAGACTGAGAGTATGAATTTTACATGGAATATGCAACAAGTTAGCACAATGTTTTTTAAGAGATCGACCTACAGCAAGCATGTTTGCGGCACCATCACTTATAAACATCAACAGTTGATTTGTTGACAGTTCAAACTTTTCCAATGTATTTAACACCAACATCGAAATTACTTCGGCAGTGCATTGTTGTATTCGTCTGGAAGCTAATAAAATTGAGGGTGATGGTCGATGTAGTTCCATTGTGCGTACCATTACATTAACCACAGAATGTTTTTTACGATCTGTTGTTTCGTCCACACATAACCACAGTTTTTTATCTTGCAACTCCGATTTAATTCTTTTCTCGATATGCTCACGAGCAGACGGCACAACTCTCTGTAATGTTCTCTCACTTGGTAACTTAAAGTCCGAATATTCATTCCAAAACGAGACGTATGCTTTCTTCCTTAGTAAATGAAATGGTAAATTACATGCAATAAAGGTAACATATAAATTAAATTTAAATTTGTCATAATCTCGTGTGGAATTTTTTTTTGAAACATGCCCTGCACTACTTATGTGCCGTAGACAATCACTTTTCGACCAACACATTAAATCTATTTTATACACTACACATTAAATTTTAGCGCCATCACACTTTCAATCAGGCATTTCTGCAATAAATTCTCTTATTGTGTCCAACTTTGGTCGTTTCCGCGACGTAGGAAACATTTTCAAAACAAACGTAGAACTACGATATAGTATATGACAGCGTAGATGCATACACAACAGATCGGCTTTCGTGTCGCAGTTATACTGACGCTTATACCGAATTGTCCCGGCTGTGTTTATTTTGTGTAAATTTTTATGCGTCAGCCACTGGCTTTCAGCGCAGTTTGCGTTGCTCTAGTAGCAGCTCACTAAACATAGCAAACAACAACGTTCAAAAATTGTTCTTCTTGATTCAAAACTAAAATATTTTTTTAATTAAATATAATAACAATAATATATTTATTGGACCAACGGGTCCCACCCAATTGCATTTAACAGACTATAAATTCAGCTAGAAGTTATAAATAAAAATGGAAAAGAAACATCAGATATAGAGAAAGAAAAGATATAAATTAGCTTCCCACAAGATATCTTCATAAATCTTATTAGCATTCCTGGACATTGCCAAAACCGGACTTTGCAAAAGTACATTTGTGCGTGCAGCTGGGTTGAAGAACGTCGCAAGATGCCGGGACGCTAAGCGAGAGACATTGAATGAAACGTGAGATAGTAAAAATTCGCAGTCTACTCTATTAAGAAAATGCGCAACAAAAATCTTACGTGTTGATTATCACATTGCTGAAACAAAGGCTCCATCCCATGTCGTTGCAATAAATCACTTTGACAGGCACCACTCGTTAGGTAAACCTCATCAATTCCGAATGACAATAGATTCAGAAATTTTCGGTGCAAACGATCGACATTGAAGGCATGGCCAATGTTTGTAGGATTCCATATGAGGCTAGCGTATTCTAGTTTGCAAAGGACGAAGGCGTGGTATAGTGTTTTAAGGACATTTAAATCCGTGAAGTGTTTGGTTAATCTGTATAAGAGACCAAGAGTTTTATTCGCTGTTAAGCAAAGTTCTTCGATGTGGCCAACAAAGCTCATACGAACGCCGAAGATCCCGTACCAAAGAGATTCTCGATAATTGGTAATTGGCAACATAATAGTTTGTCAGAGTTGGTGACGTTCTCCTAGAAAATGAGGCAGTGCAACACTTGCATAAATTCAGCATTAATTTGTTTGCTTCACACTAGTCCATAATTGTGAGCAAATTACTTTGCAAGAGTGAGCTGCCATCAATTCCGTTAATTGCACAATATATCTTCTCATCATCCGCGTATGCCAAAACCGGACAAGTAAGGCTCGCAAGGAGGTCGTTTACGAAGATGTTGAATAAAAACGGTTCCAATTTTGAACCCCGACGTAGGCACGAATTCGTATGACTGATATCCATTGCAAAAGACATAATTAATCCTTCCATCCAAATAAAAACGCATTAAACTTAACAGATTAGATGAAAATCCAAAGCAGCTTAATATACGCATATTTGGAATAACATTTATGCCATTAACAAAAATCTCAAACTTGATTTATATAGGTAATACCGAATAAAAGCTATTGATGCTTTGCATTTGCTAAAATTTAGATCTATACAAGGGTAGCGTAAGTTTTTACAAACGACCACTAGTTGGCGTTATTGAAATTTGACATTACTATTTTCGCAAAATTTGCCATTTGTTATTGTTGAAGTAGTGGCAGCACAGAAATCGGCGGACTAGTTTGTTTGCAGTGCGCCTATAAAAAAAATTAATTATGTGAAAAAATGGGAATTTCACGTGGAAGTTTTCGTTGGATGATTTATTACAATTTTAGCAAAGGCCTAACACAACAACAATGCCTCGAATCACTTCGTTCAACTTTTGGTAATGAAGTACCATCAGAAAAGATCGTTTACAACTGATTTGCAGAATTTTGTCGTGGTCGTGCTTTCGCCAGTGATGAATTTCGTGAAGGTCGACCAAAATTGGTTGTTGTTACAAAATATATCGGTGCTATGCACAACATGATTGAAAAGGATCAGAATGTGACTTACCATTAGATGGAGGTATCTTTAGGCACATCGAGGACTGCACTACATTCGATTTTGCATGAACATTAAACTGTGAAAAAGATCTGTTTCTCCAATGGCCTCCGCATAATTCGATCCTAAAAAGGTTCGTGCCAATTGGTATAAGGAAATGCTCAAAAAATTCGCTTGAGGAACTTCAAAATCCGCATACAACATCGTAACAAGTGAAGAAACTTGGATATATTCGTATAAACCAGAAACTAAGCAACAATTAATTGTTTGGCTGTTCCCAGATGAACCGAATCCAACAAAATTTGTTCGTTCGCGAAGCACTTTCAAGAGAGCGTGTCGCAAGGGTTGCTTTGGAGGATCGAAAAACAATTATTGCTGAATTTTGTACAACAACTCTTTTGCCAGAAACCATAGATGAAATCAGAAAAAACAATGGACAATGTCGCATCATCCTTCATCATGACAATGTCAGTTCTCGCACAGCACGTCAAACAAATGATTAGTTGAAGGAGAAAATCACCGAATTAATGTCTCATTGCTCGCCTAGTGACATCTTTTTATTCTCGAATGTCAAATAAAAAATGCGTTGACAGTGATTTTCATCACCTTAAGAAGCAGTCGCCTTCACGAAGCATGTTTTCGAGATACCACCTTCAGAGTGGAAAAAATGTTTCGAGAATTGGTTCGAGCACATTCAAAAGCGTATACATCTTAATCTTGGAAAACAGTAAAACGATTTCTCCCAAAAGATTTTTCCTCATAGATATTTCGCCCGCTAAAATTTAAGAATATTTTTATCATTTTCAGTGATACGTTTAAATAAGTGGTCGTCGTGAACGAAAGTTGCCAAAACTATAAAATTGAAGGTCTCCGCAGGGCTGTACTGTTGTTGATGATAATCAAAGAGCCACGAGAACTGGTGAATGAAAATAGAACTTAAATCAGGTTTTCCTATTGAAGTTCCAAATAGTACGTTGTTGATGTATAGATTGGATTTTAGAGAATTTAAACAATCTTACGTTTCGATAGTTTCTTTTAAGCAATTTTGATCAGGTTTGGCAAAATGTTTCCCACGTAATCGCATATGCTGTATTATGTATGCACCCAAAATAAAAGCAACTCCCTTAACTTTTTTATCAACTGTACCATTTATGTTATTAAGTTTTTGATAAGAACATATGCAGATGACGCGTTGTATCCAATTTCATCAAATGAACCTGTAGCTTTACAGTTTAATGTAAATTTACTTACGAGGGAATTGGCTTTATTGTCGGACTTAAATACGTTACATTTGAATTAAAAGAAACAGCTGTCGAAAGTAAATATTACTCCTTTCAGGGTCTTTTGCTGCCTTTATCTATCGAAATTTAAAAAACGCCACCTTTTTACATTATTCCAGCGTATGAGGTGAGTTGCTGGAGATCATCGTTGTAACATCAATATTAAGTCCACTAACCGACATGGAATTAACGAGAGAAGTTCAAGTGTTTCAAAAGTGGACGTTAATTCTTTTTTTCTCCCAAGTAACATACAACAGCCAAGAGTAGTCGCTATGAGGAATCTTGAGGAACAATTTAACTAGATGAAATTGGCTACTAGCTAAAATTGACAGTACATAAAACCAAAACGGATCTTTATAACATTATTGGAGTCATTCTCGACATAAATGGTGGATTTTGCAAAATTGAAACAAAACATGGTTACATAGGTTTCTAAAAATATTGTAATTTTAATTTATTTGTTATTTATATGGTATATGAAATTTTTGCACACAAATTTATCTGCAGAAGTAAATTAGGAAAATGGGAGATAATTCCTCAGGATTATCAATTTCCTAATGATCATTATAATCTCTTTTCGGTTTTATGAGATTCTTTTGCAAAAATAAACGCTTATTCAAAATTGGATTCCCTTATACTCCACATTGGCGCTGCAGCAATTTATTGTCGTCCCAGTGAAAATATCCACCATAAAACATAAAAATGATTCCGTCATTACGAGATATTAAAAATCGAATCGTAATATTTCGTCGGGCACGATGAAGAACGGTGCTCTAAATATAGCCTTGCTGTTCATCAAAATTTAATCGGCAAATGCGCTTTTTCTCATAACGCCGCGTTCGCGCTCCAAAAAGCATTTAATTCGGTTTATTGAGGGTGACCGCATGCAGCGCGGTAATAATGATTACTCCACAAATTCCTCCTATCAATTTCATCCGCAGCTTTATAGGAACAAACTCATGCGCCTTCATATCCACCAAGTGATAGTTCTTAATTGCTTTCGGGGCGGTTTAATTGAATTTCCTTATCAAAACTTGCTGTTGATCCACTTTCATTAGAACAAATAATGGACAGGATTATGGTCGGATCGACGAGTACGGATTTACCTTTCTGGACGTCAAGGGAAGTTATTAATTTAGTTGGCCACGTTGGGATATTAAAGTTACTTTAATAGGAAGTAAATTACATCACAGCGTATATGGTGGCCCCAAGGATAATTTAGGACTAATTAAGGTTGTTCTTCATAGTAAATCAAATAACTATATGAGAACTCAACCTAGTAAAGGATACCTATCAGTAGCATGCCATTGTATAATTACTTAGTCTTTAGTTGCGAAACTTCTACGTAACAAGTTTACGTTTTAGATAAAATGGTCAATGATGGAAACAGTTTGTTTAATTTTTCAAATCGTTGGCACTATTCGATAATTAATATAAATTCTTCTTCATCTTTTCAGGTATCAGATGTAGATTCCTCTTGAACCCATTCTTTCCACTACTTTGTTTCTTGTTATTATTTTCATTTCTTCCAAAGTCTTTCTCTTTTCCTCCCATTCCCTTTATCCTTATCGAGTATCCTCACTAGAGTAACCAAAACTTGCGGACTCACATAGGCATCGGTATTACGGGTTAATATAAGAATACGAAAAATTCATAAATAAACTTACTTGCTAATTATTCAACAAATTAGAGGCATCAGGATGTGAACTACTGTAAACTTGCATCATTGCATATGTTTCCACAGTTACTTCTTTAAACCTTGTGCGTCGACAAGAAAAAATATTCTTATACATAGAAAACGATCTCTCCACATCTAAGGAAGTTACATTTGCATGTAGAAACTGTTTTTCAAAATCACTTAAAAGTTCACTATTCTTACACTTATTATAAACGGCCTCTAAAGTATTAAAATCGGGATTTTTCCTTAAAACATCTGCCCACTTTTGACTAGCGCATAATCCTGGCGTATCATTTAATGTGTGTAATTTATTTTTTACACTCTCCACTATGTCTAATGATTCCTGCAATGACAATTCAGTACATTGTAGTTTTCTGATGGCATCTAGTTATACTGTATAATTGTAATATTGTTGTTAAATCTTCTAAAAGTTGAGGAATTTGAAATTCTCTTTGACTTTCTCTAATTGCTTTGGATTCATTCCGATTAAATCGCATTATAACTGATTGAATTTGTTGAAAATGGATCAAATAGTAAGAAGCTGCTGTTAGCCAAGTACCCCATCGCGTTAAAATTGGTTCAGGAGGTTCTGGAAACCTGGACAAAATTTACGAAATTCTTTTAAACGTTTAGGAGATTTACGAAACACTGCTTTAGTACTTCCAATCATCCGATCAACGTTTCCGTAATGTTGTCGAACAACTTCACCAACTAAATGCAAAGCATGCAGCACGTAGGTTATATGTATTAAGTTAGGAAATATATGTTTTAAGGATCGCCCAACACTTAACATCGTTGCTGCACTATCTGTCACAATCATCACAACTTGATCTTGGGCAATTTTAAATTTTTTCAAAGCGTTCATTATCACTTTTTGAATATTTTCCGCGGTACATTGTTGAACACGTTTGCAAGCTAACAAATATCGAATGCTGTGTTCTCGCTAGATAAAACGCGAGCTATTACATTCACAATACTGTTTTTCTTTATATCGGTCGTCTCATCCACGGTAATCCATATTTTTTTGGAACACAAATCACGTTTACACACATTTTCTAGCATCTCTTTCATTCGCGGCAAATGATTCTGTAATTGTGTTTGTGAGGGTAATGGGTACTTTGGAACGTATTGTCGCCAAAACGTTTTAAAAGCTGCTTTTCTCACCAACGACAACGGAAGATTACGAGAGGTAAACATAATTAATAAATGTATGAGGAATAGTGTATAAGGTATTTCAGTTCTTTCATTTCTCATATGCTTAATACCATTGACATGCCTCTGGCAATCAGTTCTGTCCAATGCAGCCAAACGAACATTGCATATTAAGCAAAAAACTGCACTACCGTCATATTTTAAATGGGGAAAAAGTGACACATACTTATGTACATTAGTAGCAAATCTATTACGAGGCATTGTTTTCTTAGGTATGTAAATATTAGTTCTATATGAAACGATACACTAATTATGTACTTGGTATAATACTACAACACACAAAAAACACCAGCTATATTTTCAAAAGCGACAAGTAAGTACATAACCTTGACCGTTCGACTAATCTCTGCAATAGCTCAACCGGTACTAAAACGAAATCTCTCTCAGCGCGGTTTAACATGATTTATATTCAAGGTCGACACTACATGCCTGCTTCTCTACCGGTTTAGTTTATTTATGAATTTTTCGCATTCTTATATTAACCCGTAATACCGACGCCTATACGAGTCCGCAAGTTTAGGTTACTCTAATCCTCACACATAAAACACAAAAGAACTGAACTAGCATACGTGAAACAATACGTTCAATAGAAACAAAACTCACCAGTCTCATCGTTTATAAATTATCACCAAAGCAAACAATGATGAATAATAGAGATCTTGTCGATGTGAGCGCTATACACCAACTAACAGAATCACTACAACAATACCGACACCGAGCTAGCTAATATCACATGAATTTGTTTGAATTGAACGCAATCGTTTCCCTTGGACACGTGGCATTGTCATTAACTACTCCTCTACGTCCTATGAGTCAGTGCCTCATTTACTATTTACCCCACAGGACAATCGTGCACTTGCACCCCTAATTCATACGCATACGAACGTCCCTACACATCATACCCTACGTATGTACAAGCCCTATTCTTTTAATAGAACAAAGCTCCAAAGCTCCACCTGACACGAAGCGTGTGACTTTACGGATTACCTCAAATCAATCTTCTTTTTTCCCTATTATATATAAAAAAAGTCAGAAGAACCAATTAGACAAATGATACGAAACCTAGATTTACGGTCTCGATTGTTCTAATTTGCTATTTCTCTCGGGGATTTTTACGAAACGAGATTTTCGTGCGAGGGTGGTTCATATTCCGATAATGGCTGACTATTATTAGAACGGATTTACACAACAGCTGACGTAAAACGCATCTAAACGAGAGCTTTTGTAACACGACAAACGGTATTGTATTTACGAATGGAATTGGATCGCTATTGTAGTCGATTCTGTTTGAGGAATAGTTTCGTTTCAAGCGGAGCCCGAAACGTCAAATACGGAAATAACTTTCGCTGCTTTAAAGGTGAGTTGCGTCTTTAAAGTATCTGTTGGATGTAGATCTTTTCACAATTGTTGCATAAGAAGTGGGATTCATATGTGTTAACTACTTATCTAAAATTAATGTTTTCGTCTAAAGTTGCAAAGTGGGTTTGTGTTGACTCGGAATTATTGTCTTAGTTTTAAATATAGTCAAAAAAGTTAAACTTCTCTAACAATGACATTATAGCTTTAGTTATACCTAAATCTCCAGAGAGGAACCCCTTTGCAGGCTTTGTAATAAAGTCAGAAACGGCCTTTCATATTATTTGGTGTTACAGGAGAAAGGTTTACTGCATAGGCTACTAAACCTGATCAAGGAAATAAACCTGTTAGAGCAAAACTGAAACCAAGTGCGGAATTAATACATTAGGCCTTCTTAGCCTTTTTATGGTTACCACCAACTAAGCAATCAATATGCATTGGCTTTATGGTTCCAATTTTAATGAATTTCTTGGGTTATTTTAGATTTCTTACAATAATCAATAAACCAACAACCTACGAGGCTAATCTCAAGCCTCAACATGAAGATGGCGTTACCCGTCAAAAATATGTTGGTAATATAATTGCACATGCGTTGAAAGATACTTTTGAAAATTTCAACCATTTTGGACGCTGAGACGTTGTTTAACAATCGTTTGTGTTCCTGTAAAAATTGAAAATATCGAATATCGAGTCGTCATTAAATTCTTACAATTGAAAGGCAATACGCCCATGCACATCAAAACCGAAATGGACGCTGTTTATGGGGACTTTGCACCATCATTTGTCGTAGTGACATTTTGGGCAGCTATGGTCATACCAGCTTGGCTTTCGGTGAACCTTCAGGACGGCCAAAAACTGCAACCACTACCGATAACATGGGAAAAGTTCACCAAATGATGCTAGACAACCGTCGAATTAAGGTTAGAGAGGTAGCAAAGGATGTAGGCATCTTGAAAGAACGTGTTTGCCATATATTGACTGAAGATTTGAGAATAAAGAAGTTAACCGCGCGTTGGGTGCCGCATTTGCTCGCTCAAGACCAAAAACGCATTCGAACGAACATTTCTAAAACCCTGTTGTTTAAAGAAAATAACTGTAGATGAAATTTGGATAGACCCGTACATTGCTGAAGCTAAGGTATAGTTGAAATAGCGGACTGCGAAGAGTGAATCGGTTCCGAAAAAGGCGAAGACTGTTCCATCGACCGAGAAAGTGATAGCGACTGTTTTTTGGGATAGTATTAGAGTTGTGTTAATCGACTATCTTGAAAAAAGAAAAAAACAATAACGAGGGCATACTATTCATCATTACTTGACAAGTTGAAAGCAAACATTGCGGGAAAACAGCCACATTTGAAGAGAAAGAAAGTTTTGCTCCACCAAGACAACGCACCGTCTCACACTTTAGTGGTCACCATGGCAAAAATTCACGAATTGGAGTTCGAATTGGTATATCACCCACATATTCACCAGATCTGGCTCCAGCGACTTTTTTCTGTTACCTAGGCTCAAAGGTTCGTTGGGAGGACAGAGATTTTCATCGAATGAGGAGGCCATCACATTCATGAACGCCTATTTTACAGGACAAGACATCAGTTACGATTTGGATAGATTAAAGAGGTGGGAGCATCCATGGGAAAAGTGTACGGACTTACAAGGAAACTATGTTGAGAAATAAACTAAATTGGTCAAAGAAAATACTTGTATCTGCAATCTTTTCAGATTACCCTCCTAAAATACCCAACCTCAAACCAGAAACCAACACATGATGTCAGGCTTTCCCATGAAATATTTTACACAGTTTATTCCAATAATAGCTATGATTATTTATTTAAATTTGCTTAAAAAATCAGGTTATTTCCAAAGAACATTGCTTCAGAAAGTAATTTTATTAATACAAAAATTATTTAATTAAAAAAGTGGGGGTCAAACTTCATCCAAAAATAAAATTGCAAACTTAGATTCTTTCAGAAAAAGAATTTATCATAACATTCAGGGTATTCCTCAAACATTGCCGCGGTAGACTTGTTAAACGTGTTCTTTCGCTGATGTCATGGTTCCTCAAAAATTCTCTAAACGTGAGCTATTTCTCTTTAAGTAAATGCTTTCTCTGTTAATAAAACTTCTGCTTCAATGAATGTAATTTGGGAACAGCATTGTTTTTTTAATACATCTAGATACATAACCACTACCATTATTGAAACACCAAATAAAATTTAAAGTTTTACAAAACCATCACTACAACATCCGAAAGACAGTTCTACATGACGCTACCTCCGTCAAATCCTATACTTAACAGAATTAATAATGATTTCAGAAAAAAAGGACTGTACTAAATTCTAGACGCGAAATAGACCTAAATTGCTTTCGCTACCTACAAAAAAAAACGAAGAAAATTTGCATAGCAAAAGGCTTATTCCTTTGAACATTTCATCTAAAAATAAACCTTAACTCGAGAGTTTTCTTTTAGGTAAGTAAACAAATTATTGGTATCACGGTTCGAAGTGTGGCCTTTCTTTCCCATAAAGGGATATTTGATATTTGACAAAATATTAAAACATTAGAATTGAGAATTGTCAACAAAAACTATAACAACTATACAAAACTTTTCTCTGACTCCAAAAGCTGCAGTGAAGGCTGCAGAACATTATAAAAGAAATCTTTATCCAACTCTTTAATTATAGGCATTAGAAGCTTAATATTTTCCATGTTGAATATTGATCAATTTAAATAAATATTCTGTTTGCCTCTGATCCCTGGACATTATGGTATTTTTGGGAATGAGAGAGCTGTTCAACTGGCTAGAGGCGATTCATCTTTAATTCCCCTTAGTCGAAAAACCCCTCATTTTGGCTTATTATATAATTTCAAAGAAAAATTAAGGAATGAATGGCAGGATTGGTGGGGTGAGACGTCGGCTATTAAAGGAAAGTATTTTCGAAAAGTGCAAGATCAAGTGAAATTCAAGCCATTGTTAGCCACAGTATCCCATCACCCCCGAGGAAATTTATCATATCCATTAGCAGAGTTAGAACTGGATATTGTTTAAATGAAGCTAATTTATATAGAACTTGAATTATAGACACTCCTTTATACAGACGTGGTGATGGAGTCACATTAAACCATATACTTTTCAATTGTTCTAGATATAATGAAGAATCAGAAGTGTTAATTCAGAAACTTATTAATCTAAGAATTCATCCCCCTCTTTTAGTATTGGATCAATTTGTCCGTTTCTGCTTTATCTTCCACATTGGAATTTCCCTTTAACCTGTATCTGCTCTTACAAGATCTTGTATCTGGTGGTTGAGAAGTCTCTTCGTCGAGAGAGACATAACATCAATTGTTCCGGTGAAGAAACAGAAGAACCTTAGGTAACCAGCAAGATCTTTAAGAGAAGCATCCTATTACATTTTTGAAATGGAAGCTAATTGCTACTTGCGCATATACAAAGTGTTTCACAACTTATTCCAAGAAATTGAGCCAGATATATATCTTTAAATAAGAAGATTTTTTTAAAGTAATAAACGGAGATAAATAAAACATAAGTATAAC
The DNA here is from genome assembly GCA_029619315.2 of Dynastes maya. Classification (NCBI taxonomy): domain Eukaryota; kingdom Metazoa; phylum Arthropoda; class Insecta; order Coleoptera; family Scarabaeidae; genus Dynastes; species Dynastes maya. Next base: position 12,902,901 of record JAROYE020000007.1, on the reverse strand, counting down.
CCACAAAGTCAGCCTTATTAACCCTATACACTGTAGCAACACGTTTTAGACACTTGGTCCATTTTGCATCCTGAATATGGCTCCAGAGATAATAAAATTATCTGTTCTTAAAGTTAAAAAATGAATGCGATACATGATTGTTTAATATTTCATTAAGGAATGCACCTTTTCTGATTGGATTTAAAATTTATGGCGCATATTACGTGGCTCAAAGAGATCAATCAAAGTATTCTACATTGAACCATATTTAAGATACTTTGATTTCAATAATCAACAACCCCCATTGACCAATATGCACTCCATTATAATGTTTAATTTGCAAAACATGTTCTGAAAGATTACTCCTGCAGCAAAGCGCAATCCAACAAATCTCCCATACGCGCAGAACCATAGTGATATATCCTTGCTCCCAGTTTTCACATCCCTTGCGATAATAGAACCATCTCTAATCCTCCTGCCACGTACGGCTTTACCGAATTCTCCTAATCCAGTAGTCTGGGAACAACAAACTATCTACTAACATGAACCGCTCGGCAATATAATATTCGGCTAGCTCTCCCTATCGTATCGTTCTGCGATGTTTCCAACGCGAACGCTGCCGGCATTCCGGGAAACCCTACATCACGAGGGATTACTACGGTAAAAGGGAGAGTTGTGTACGTTATTGTTCTAACGTCGGTCGTTCAATATAATACAGGACGACCACATTCATATCGATGGGTTCAGTAAACACCCTCGAGCATGTTTCTGTCAGAATATTGTGGATTCGCAAATGAAAATCGGCAGGAAAGGGGATTTATTTGGCGTGTCACTCAGATCCGGAATTAATTTTAACATGTGAATGGCAGCTATCGAAATATTCATTGCCTAAATTCTTTTTTATAACATATGCATCTTATATGGTTTTATAGTTTCACTATATGCGCCAGATTGGAAGAGTAGAACTGTGTATTACAAATATGATTAATATATTCTACAATGTTTCGCAGGGAACAAATCTATTTTTTAAAAGAAAGTTGTGGTAAAACTATACGATATGTATATCGAAGTAGTCCTTTTAATTAAAAAAACATCTTAAACACGTAAAAGAAGATACCAAGATTTGTTTGTCAAAAAGTGAATAAGAACAAATCGCTTATCTAATTTTTTTACCCATTTGACTAGCTAGCTGTTGGTATCTAAAAGAAATATCCGATTTTAAACAATTTGACATTGAACGATTTCCTGACCGTAATGTTCCTGATAGAAAAACCTTCCAAAGTATTCATCAACGTCTTCACGAAACAGGCACATTGAAACGAAGTAGAGGACCAGGAAGGCCAATGAAAGTAAGAACGGTAGAATTAGAAGAGAATGTGCTGGACATGATAGAAGAAGATCCAGGTACTTCTACTCGAAAAATTGCAAATACTTTGAATGTAAGTAATGGGACTGTTTGGAAAATTTGTAAGGAGTATTTGTTGTACCCATACCACATACAACACGTTCAGGCACTTCCTCCTGCTGATTTTCCTCCACGGATTGCATTCCGCCAGTGGTTTTTGCACACTTTGGTTCAAATCCCTCAACTACTGACACTGATTCTTCTTACCGATGAAGCGAATTTCTCAAGAAATGCAGTAAGGAATTTTCACAATAACCATGTGTGGGCTGAAGAAAATCCACATGAGGTACTTGAAGATCGTTTTCAACATCAGTTCTCGTTGAACGTTTGGTTAGGAATTGTGGGTGTCTGGCTAATTGGACCGGTATTTCTACCAGGAAGACTTACCGGCGAGGTGTATCGAAACTTTTTGGAACAAACGCTACCTCTGTTTCTGGAGGATGTACCATTGGCAACAAGAAATGCAATGTGGTTTATGCACGATGGTGCACCAGCGCATTTTAGTGTGGTTGCTCGTGAGTTTTTAACAGCAACATACAGAGATCGTTGGATTGGTCGAGGTGGACCTCACTTATGGCCTGCTCGATCCCCGGACTTAAACCCCCTGGATTTCCCATAGGGCCGTCTAAAGTTATTAGTTTATTCTACTCCAGTGGAAAATGTGGAAGATTTAAGAAATCGGATAATTGCTGGGTGTAATTCAATAAGAAACGACCCTGGTGTTTTTGAAAGAGTTCGGCAGTCAATGAGGAGAAGATTGGATTCTTGCATCCTAGCTGGAGGTAGTCATTTTCAACAGTTCTTGTAGATTAAGAAACTTTAAATGTAATTTTTGGTAATAAAATGTTGGTTTTGTCAAAAATTTTTCTCGCCCTGTATCTTCGAAACAAAGGGGCTTTCCAAAAATCATCAAAGGACAAAATATTCTTAGAATAGTTCATAGAATAACTCCTTGAATTTTTGCAGTATGTTTAATAAAGACCCTGTATATAGCCTGTTAGGTCACTACACATCTACTTCATCATTCTCCACACTGGGAGTCCATACTTTCTGTTTTTTGGTAAACATTGTAACTGAGGATTCTCAAATGTGTTCTTTCTGACCTCTGAGCTTTTGCGGTATTCAGAAATTTATTCAGCACGCAACTAAAGAATACGTGAAATCTTCCATAAAGGCACAATTTGGCTGAACTGCGCATTTTTTATGAACTACTTACAGTTGGTATGTCATACTCTTTTGACCGGGAAAGTGTTTGTATCTAGCGGGACAGGTACACGCATTTTATACTTTCAAGTATGAATTTAGTCAACAAAATAGGATTACATTTTAGATTTACCAATGTGAAAAAGTTTTAGAATTTATAAGTTTAAATATAAGCCGCGTCGGACTAAAAAAGTCGATACATAAATCGACAAAGTTGTGAAAGCCTATATTAAAATTTATTCTCCATTTTGATTTTTTTTTAAGTACATCTTCAACATTCTTACGAAAATTCAGATATTAATAGACACCAGTTCAATTACAAAACGGAATAGTAAAAAAATAAAGAATTGACAAGAAAATCGTATCCAAAATCCGTAAATCTGTGATGAAATCAGTTGTCATCGCTTGTTTCTGAGATTTGTTTGATCGGGATATAAATTAACGATAACCTAATAATAATAAATCATCTATCAAGAGGCTCGACTATGGAGCATATTGAGGTTTCTATATCTATTTCTTTCAGTCTAGTTTTTTTTTTTCATCGGAAAGCCTTCTTTAAATATTTTGTAGTCTTCTTGTTTACATCTAACATCTGTTTTGAGGAAATTTCATTCGGGGCTTGTACATTAACTTGCATAGTAATCCGAACAAAAAATAATGGTATATATTTTCATGGATAACGAATTAACAGGAAGGAAACCTTTCCGATATTGATGCTGAATATGATATTGATATTGGATAATTATGAATCTAGCTATAAATAAATAAGGCCCCAGTGACACTACACATACTTTTCTCAGGTGCGTTATGTGGATTAATTTTTGTTATTCTTTTAGCCTACAAAATACAAGATCTTTGATAATAACAAGCGTGCACAGAAAAAAAAAATTAAACAACTCCGACAAATGTAGCAAATGCCTCTACAAATAGTTATAGGATCTGTGAGACGGATAACTTGTAGCAATTAGCGAATATTGTCAAAGAAATGCAGTTTGTTTGTAGAATTGTCAAAAAAGGTCCAAACACACGACATACACACGAATTGAAATATAAATTTTGGGATTTATTGTATTGGTGTGTTAATTTTGGACAGGAGTCTATACCGGGTATCCCAGATTTTGTTGCACAGCCAATATGATTGGTTAATTAATTGGTTAAAAAAATAATCTATCTATATTTTTTGGAAAGAGAATCTAGGGTAAGAAATGTATTTAAAGGTGCATATTATGACATTAATACTGAGTGGTCCACAAATTGCCCATTGAAAATGACCCGTCATATTTTTTACCAGATATTTTGACTTTCTTTGTTTTCCGCTAACAACCATGTGCCATTTAGTTATTTACGTTGCAGCGTTTTGAAGTTACTCAATGTTTTCACTCCTCCTAAGATCTGTTTTAATTGTACAACAATAAAACTTCATTTGGCCAATATCTATGTAAAACTTTAAATAACCACTTTGTTGCAATATAATGTTAAAAAATCAAAGCACATTTATAATATAAACTTAATAGTGCAGTGAAATATACAAAATTTAAATAACTAAAATTATAAACATTGTTCGAACGTAAATTATACATCGTTAGAATTAAAATATCTCATATGATAAAACTAATAATAGGTGATGAATTATAAATGTTATTCAAATTGTCCTCCTCCTGCCTTGACACAGGCCTCAGACGTCCTGATCAATTCTCTCGTACCACAGAGGCTTCAACAACCCTAGATGGTTTTATGTTTTAAATCATCAAAATCACTTGGCGGAACAACATAAACAAGATCTTTCACATAACCCCAGAAGAAAAAGATCAAGAGGTGTCAGGTTCGGAGATCGAGCTGGCAATCTTAAAAGACCTCTATTGTCAATCCAAGAATTTTGAAAGGCGCACTGTCATGCGACTACCACACTATTACCCTTTCTTCAAGTTAAATTTCCTTTAAATGTTCTAGCAAGTCTTGAATTGAAAAATTAAGATATCTTTCACCCGTAAGAGTAGCACTGTAAAAATATGGTCCATTGAACAATTCACAACAAACATTTGTAACCCATATTGTTTGAAAATTTGTTTCCCTAACCCATTTTGGATTTTCAAGCAACCAATAATGAAAGTTGTGCCGATTAACAACGCCACTATTGTGAAAACGAGATTCATCACTCCATAAAATTTTATCTAAGAAATCAGGTATCTCATTTATGAATTGAAGCAATAAATTCTAGTCTTCTATCAAAGACAGCAGGACGACGTCCATGCACTAAATGCATTTTGAGTGGAAGATATTTATTTTGTTTAAAAATTCTATGTTTTGAAGATTTACTTACACCTAATTCGTTCGCTACACTTCTTAAGGAAACATTAAGATTAATACCAACATATGCCAGTTCTCATTTTTGCTTCAATGTATTGAAAAGCTCTAAAGGACAAGGTACTCGACGTCCTGGAAATTTTGCTCTGTATCTAAAGTAAACGGCATTCTTTTTTTACCAAAAAAAAAGGTAGTTGGATGACAGCTGGTTAAGTATAATGTATAAGTGACAGTTACAGTTGTCTTAGCAATGGTAGCCATAGATACTTATTCTTCTGCTATGTTCCGCATACAGGAATCTAAAAGTTCAGCTGAGGTGTTGTTTTTCAAAACCATAAATATGTATTTTGATCATATTCAATGATTGAAAGAAACGTAAATAAGTAGATGGCATATGGTTGTAAAGCGAAAAACAAGACGCACTTGGAAGCACATTTCCAACCCTAGAATTTCATCCCAAAAAGTAATTCATCTATTCAAATAACCATCATATTCGCTGTGCAACAAAATCTGGGACACCCGGTATTTTCAAATATTAGAAACTATACTAATTTTCATTATGCTTTTAGACAACAGCGTACAAAAATACTATTAAAGTGCTTTGGGTTTACTAGTCGAGAAGGAGGTTGAAATTGAAATTTAAGAATTATTCTTTGTAAAATAAAAAGTAAATTCAGTACAATTATTTTAAATTCTAATTTAATAATTTATAGAATCTCACGAGAAAAAACAGCTACAAAGTTACACCAATCCTCTAACAACATCGAACTTACCATTCGGAAAAACTTAAAACACAAAGGCATATTGTTTAATTCTCATAGTGCGGCGTTAGTCCGTTCCTAGTAGGCTGATTAAAATATTATTTTACTTCTTAAGATGAACGCGATTGGGTGTTGTTATCGGATGACGATGATGACACTTGACCATGAGTAAAAGAAGAACTACCATAATGTTTAAACTTGTGAGATGCGTGATCGATAATCTTCATCAAAATTCAACAGGTCCTCTACGTAACGTATGTAATAAACAACGCACATTTGTACACATTAGCACGGAAACAAGAATGGCAAGACGAATAATGTAGATGCAATGAGGGCACTTTTAGCGGGAATAGAAAAATATCTTTTATATCTGATAAATGGGGATGTGTTTTACAATGTAATGGTGCTATACAATTTACACATTGATAGGCACAGGAACTTTTGTACAATTGTTTTTTTTCAATAACGTCTCATTGTAAGCTTACAAGCGGGAACTATATAAATATAAGTGCGATTAAGATGGTCGAAATGAGGCGAAATGACGTCGACGGCGACGGCGATGATGAGACACGCACACGTGATCAAAAAAAGCGAAAATACCGGATGAGAGACGACTTATCACTCAAACACTAGTCTAGTATGATATGATGATGTGTGAGTAACGCAAAAGATTCTAATGCAAAATGGTGAGAGACGCGCGCTTCGCGGCTACGCCTTATGACGTAGACGGTCAATACCGAACGTCGCGACGGCGCGTCTGCACCCCTGGCGGGTCCCGGAATCCAATCTACGGTCTCGCGAGCTTTTATTGCTTGCGTCGAGGGTGCTCCGGTGGTGTTTGTACGCGTACGGAAGAGCAGGTAATTGTCGCCGTTGATAAGTTTGACCTTTACCAGACGATCCTAATGGACTTGGTCTTTATGTCACGGCACCGAGAGGGTACTTCCTAACCACTTGTGCGTTTTCATATTTTACCGCCACAAATGGTCCTTGAGACCAACGTAGATGGTACGTACATTGCAATACTGGTGGCAATAAAGGGACACGATAATTGTATGCACTTTGATCAGTCTTGCAGAGGTTCTATCAGGCATTAATGGGAGACATAAGCTAGTAACTTCACTGCAATGAATGTTCGAGGAGAAAGTCTTTTAGCTTTACTAAAAAGAGAATTGTTTTAGACTGGACAAGGAAAAATTGAGATAGAAAATGGTTACACGTTAGTTAACAAAAACCATAACCAAAATAATGCTAATGGTAGCTCATGGTATTGATCGAATCACTCCCGGCAAAAACAATGTTAGAAGAGAAAAGCATTAGCTAACGGACATGTTTCTGCCTACCCGGTGTCATTGGCGTTGCTCCGAGCGCTTTTTTTCGTTCTTTCAGTTTATGCTACTAATTTCCAAAAACAGCACGGAAATATTTCCTGGCGCCACCTAGTGCCAAAAGATATAGTCATGCCGCCTAGAGAACAGCGACAGAAACCGGAATACTCTGCACGGAGAACTATTTTGGGACAACAAACCCCTGTACTTTTAAAATAAGAACAATTTATACTAAGAAGTACGATTCGTCTATTTAATCCAATAAAATATGTAGTTGTTCTAACAAAAATTATAGTTGGATTTAACATAAAGGGTTGCTGTATTATATTGCTATTTTAACTATACATTTTCCCCAATTAACACGCCAGTAAAGTCTTAGTAATAGCTTTGCTTTAAAATTGCAAATGTATTTTTAGTATCGAAAAAAATATGACATTGAGGGGTATCCGTACACCTTAGGGATATTATGTAATATCTAAACTTGAATACACTTCCCGCTTTAATATTTGTATTAAATACAATATCTATTGCAAGAAATTGAAAAGGAAGCATGTCCTATTGGTAGTCCACCAGTATGTCTACCAGAGCCGTTGAAATACGAGTCTACATTCACGGCTAGAGCTGTCATTCTATCAAATCGGTGGTTTATTATATTCAGTGACAACGAGATTAAGCTTTATTCGGTAATAATAATGCTCAAAGCCTTCATTTTATGAATGGACGATGTATAATCGATATTTTTGAAATATCGATATTCTTTAAAAAAGTATCAATGGTTTTTTATCGATATTTATCAACATCCATACAAATATCGATGTCGAAAGACAAACATCGAGTCGGATCGACTTACGTTTTTATATTTTAATCATATACAGTGAGGTCCTAAAGTGTCCCTCCACCATGCTAACTTTTGCACGACAGAAGCTAGCGTTTTTAGAAAAAGTAGGTCGATTTCTATTTTTCGTGAACTAACTTTTGCCGTTCTCGGCAGTTTAATTGTATTTCCGGTGTCACCGGAACTGACGTCAACTTTCTTATTTTAAATAGAATGTTTTACGTTTTCAGAAAGGTAATCGAAAGGTAACTCCAACGATACCATATATGTTATACTTTAACTTAAGAAATATGATGATATTCAGCAATGTAGGTTTTGGTAATCTGTTTTTGTTGTTACGCAAAGTTGGCTAGGAAAGAACGCCAAATTGTTTCTTGTGACGCCAGACCGATCTACAGAGCTCGTTGCTAAGGAAAATAATAATAACAATTGCCAAACTGTCGAATCTCTATTCCAAAAGCGTAAATTATTCTTATTATTTATTATTATTGTCACTTTAGGACATCACTGTATATAGTGCCACCTATTAATAAAAAAAATTGTATGTTGCATGTATCGTACCACAGATTGTAACTATGCGTCTAGACTGTCTAGATGTTATAATAGTCAGAATATATTTAGTTTGTGGACATCACCAACTGCTAGTGGAAAAGAACTGGTCACACTTTGGGGAAAGTGATCAACTCTTGGAATTGTATTTATACCTAAGAAGCTCTGTTGAAGAGCACTCCTTGAATTGGTGGAAGACAAATGGCGAAACTCACCCATCATCATCACTTTAAAAAATAGCACAAAATTTTGTGCGTTTATTTTCAAAAGCGGGTGTAACGCTCCCACAGCAAAGAAATAGAGTGAAAGCAAGAAGACATCCAAATTTTATTTCTTGTCAGTAAATGAAACGTTTTGGGATTTATAAATACCCTATTAAGTGCTTTTTTAGGAATTAATATTATTCAAGAAAAAGTTTTAGTGTTTATTGTTAATAGAGTGTATTTTTATTTATTACTTCTTTATTAACAGAGATACTTTTTATTTATATTATTATTTGTTACTGGAGTTTATTTTCATTTATGAAATAATAATTATTTTACAAATAAGTTCTTTTTACTTTTGGGAAATTTGAAAAAAGATATCGATGTTAAAAGACCATCGATAATTATAGTCGATAATTTACAAATATCTGTTAGTGTTCGAAATTTACATCGACAATCGACATCGATGTTTTATCACCGATGTCCCTCTACTTCATTCCATAGTAGGGATGGGTCGTTATTTAACTATCTGTTATTTTATAACCGTTATGGATTCAATAACGGTTGCAACTGTTATCTCGCTGGGAAAATAACAGGTACAGCACGGTTACTTTCGGACTATTGTGAACATATCAACGACCGCCGTTGCGGCGTACTCAACTGCGTGGCGCTACGACTGTCTGATCGAAGCCGCTGTTTATTACAGATAATAGTTACTCCCCTAGGAAAATAACTTATCACGTACCTACATAAATATCCTCTCGAACGGTTATTACGGCGGTAGCCGATATCGAGTCGGACGTTTATTATGGACATATTTTCTAAATAATTGTATGTATTGGAATTATCAAATGTAAAATAAAAGACCGATGTTATATACAAAATTTACGTATAAAAACTAAAAATAAAACCGTTATATTTATTATATAGCATTTAAGCACACAGATATTCTCGCATCTCGAAGATTAACTAAGATTAAATATAAGAAAAATAACAGTAGGATCAGTCAAAATGGTGGAAATTAAACGCTGCTGTAACAATGATTGCATTGAATCTGATAGTACAACAGTGAACAGTTTATCACTTAATTCATTTTGATCTATTAACCAGTTTATAATTTATCTGCAAAAAAACGCAATAAAATATTTATATTACAAAAAACTTCTGAATTTTAATTTTAGCGTGCTGCAAGATCAGCAGTTGCACATGTGCTATGTGGAATCATGATGCGTTATCGTGTAGAACTGTAGACTACGAAATAACGCTGCAACCGTTACTTCAAAATAACAATAACGGTTGAGACTGTTATTTTAAAATAACGATTTTTCCCATCACTATTCCATAGTTATTTGAAAATCCAACCAATCTTAAAAATAAAGAATCAGAGTCATTGTACTGACTAACAAAGGGAAACTCTACACCCCTTAAGAGTCCAATTTTGGGTATCTCATATTGAATACTAATAATAATTAATAACAACTAAATGTACCTCATTCAATGCCTTATATGATATGCTATTTCGAAAGATATTTTTGAAGATTGCCGCATGCGGGGGTGAGCCTGAGAAGTGTTAAAGAAATAGAAAGAGAGAAATAAAACTCCACCTCTAAAAAAAAAACGTCAGATTGAATATACTTATAGATACATTTTGTTACTGTCACCGTATCCTCAGTATGACCATACGTTAAAATAAACTATATTACATCGTGATCTGGTATACACAAACAAATATGGCGAAGAAGTGTTTAAACAACAATTAAAAAGTTGTAGGAAAAAAGTTGTATGGAGCGAAAAGAGGCAAATTTGAAGAAAATTGAGCTGTAGTATCTTTGGTAATTCTACTAATACAATAAAGAATTCTCTTACCCTATCTTTTGACAATTTTTTTATAAATTATAATTTGCTGAGGTATAAGTTACAGAAAAATATAAAAATACGATAAATTATCTCATTACAATTTTTAACATTATCTATGTATGTATAATTTTGTAAAAACAATATTAAACAGTCTACAAAAATTTAAATCTAATTAAAGAATTCATCAATGTGCTTTTAATTAACTTATTCTGTATTAGAACCTCATTTTACTGTCCTTCAAAAGTTTACGTTTACTTGTAGCTAACGCTATATTTGGTCAAATTACCTGTTTAACATACTTTCTAACATTCAATTACAGTTTTAACGGAAGCAGTTCATTTTTATAGTTTTACCAATAATTAAAATTTATTAACAGTACTATTTTATAACCACGTTTTATAATATTCGCGCAATGTCATCACACATTAAATATATATAAGTTGCGGCAAAAACAGTAGTCAGTGACCTTTCTGTCTTTATTTCAATCTCATGAAAATATTCAAAATTAGTTTCTCGTAAAACACGCATTTCGCACAGAAAGAATTGACATAATCATATAAAACAGTCCCAAGATAACAACTTAAACGATATTCAAAAAGACGAAATGGCATGCGAGGAATAGTTTCAGAGTTTATCGACCTTTTCGCGGTGTTACGGCACGTCAACCCGGAAAATTCATGCAAAATAGTTGCGCCGATGCCCGTCCTAGCCTCGTGTACTATACAATTTGCCTCGAGGAAAGCCCTTAACATCTGCAATGTATCTTAAAATGAACGTACGTTATACTTTTCTTGCGACTCGCTAATAATTGCATGTAATTTTGTAAATAAACGGGTCAAGTATTGCATGTGAAGGTATGCAAGTAGCTTTTAAAACCGATTCTGGAACGGATAAATGCAAGTAATGCGTGTAGTTGCATGTAAAAGCGGCGTTAGAATTTAACTTTTTTTTGGTTGGAGATCCCGTACTATTTTATATCGGTAAGGTATTTTTTGTTGTAGTTAAATTTAATTATGCTTAGATGTAGAATATTGTGCCTGTAGAAATACAGGCAATGCACAGATAACCAAGTACTACCAATTATTTTTTTAGACGAAGAAAACCTGCGAATTTCTCTGCCTATTGATCCTGCTTTAGCTTCAAAAGAGTGAAATATTTCCTCCCAATGCTAATTTTTATATGCATTATTTATAAGTTCATTACGACTACTAGATGTTCATCTGAAAGATTCCAACGAATACTCCCAAGAGATAAAAGCCTTGATCCTTTGTGTTATACGATCTAGGCGCTGTAGCACTTCAAAAATTGACGTGAAACAATTTCTTTTGTCCTTTTTATTGTTCAAAAAATTAGACCGTCAAATGGTTTAAAAATGAAAAGAGTGTTTAAAATACGTTCTTTTTAGAACCTTTAACACATTAAGATGAATGAGAAATGATGAGAGAATGAAACCTGAATGAAAGCTTAGAAGATACATTTGAAAATAATACGAAAAGACCAAGACAATGGTAATAAGCGATTCTAAAATGAAACAAAAATAGAACAAGTCCACAGCTTTAAATACCTGGAAGCGATGATGGAGGAAAATGGAAGATTGGACGAAGAAATCAAAACGAGGACAATAAAGACAGGCAAACTCTTCAACAGCATAAAGCACTCATTCCTAAACAAGAAGCAGATTCACAGCAAAACAAAAGTATAGATATTTAAAGATGCACCGATACTTACGGATCGGAAGCATGGACAACGACACAGAACCAAAAAGGGAAAATTCAAAGCAGCCAAATGCGATTTCTTCGAAAATTTGAAAAACCAGATTAGATGAAATAAAAAACACAGTGGTTGGGGGAAAAACTGCAGACGACACCAGTACAAAATGTAATAGAAGAGGGGCAATTATGATGGTTGGGACATGTGATGAGAATGGGCGAAGGCACATCGGTACTAAGGGTGTACGAAGCGAGAACAACCAAGAAAAAACGAAGGGGACGGTCAAGGAAGACATGGACAAAGGAAGTCAGGGAAGCGGGAGAATAACTCAATTCAACCCCATACAGTGACGTAAAAGCGGAAAATTAACATTGTTAGAAAAGGCCAGATCTTGTATAAACTTTCAAAACTGTCTCCGGAGAATAGTTTTGGTCTTTTTGAAAACTGAATTCAAGAAACAATTGGTCAATGTAAATCCATCTCCAATGTAGGGCAACATTTCTGGACCTAGTTCACAATAGAGTTAGAGATCAAATATTGACTTCATTCTCTTGAAAAAAATGTTAAGATACCTGCCATCTTCGTAGGTTTTCTTTTCTTTCGCACATACATATTTACTGTATCAAGATTTTGATTAGTTTTAACCCTTAACTACCGACCCTCGGTAAGAATACAAGTACATAACGGTCTGCGAGACCGACGGTCGGTAGTTAAGGGTTAAAGCGACAAATCTAATAAATAACGAATTCGTAGAAAACTCCTCTCTATTAGCGATTTCATTTAACAGATTAAAATCTCTAGGTTATTTTCAAAATTTCTCCATTTTTAACGACTAAGATGCTCCTCTAGAAATTCTAGTTTGAGTTTTTTTATAAACATCTCCTAACTTTCTCTCCATTACCAATGCAAACTAAATTCAATATTACAAAGGTACTCGCTATCCTTGGCCGTGGCAGCTACGTGTAATTCAAACAAAACATGCCCCATCGAAATTAATAAATTATAAGCGATAACATCTTCTCGTATGACACATAATATTCATATTATGTCATGCTCTGCATATTATATTATACAGATGGAAGTGGATATCATGTTTGCCCTAGCTAAACGGAATAAACGTATCAAAAATTTAGTTTTTTGTTCCATTAGTGAAATAATTATAACCTTATAAGGTTGTCCCCTAAAATGTGGAATTTTAAATAATAGCTGATGTCATCGGCAATCAATTATCTCGACAACAAAAAAGTAAAGCTAGCAGTCGTTTGCTGTTCCCGTTAGACACGCAATCCGTCACACTGAGCATACCGCAAAGTTCGCCAAAATATGTATTGCGGAACAACAGCCGGTCGCCATGATTCCAAAAGAATATGTTTTATTTTTAACGCATCGCTTTATTGGCTGATTTGTATCGGTGCAAATTGAGCGTCGACATTCAAGCTTGCTAAGGGTCAAAGGTCGCCACAATCATTAATCTTGTTTTGGTTTGTGTTAAGGGACGTATGCATGTATCTGATTTGTCATTCATCATCGGCTATTTTTAATGAAAGTACGCATCTGATAATGAATTTTTGAACTTTGATAAATGAAGGCGCTTTAAATAGAGGGAATTAGAGCATTTATGTAATTATATGACGAAAAAGTTAAAATTGTAAAGTTGTTGGAATAGAAGCATAATGGGCTCTGATTCTGAAGCTTCATTCTGACTTCCAAACAATTTGCTACAAAATAATTGCGACAAATTCTGAAGAACACAAATCATATACTTATTGCTGGAACAGTATGTTGTTGCTGTAGGTTACTGCACCAATATAATATGTATTTTTCATTAGTACGAACAAAGAGGTTGTTGAGATGGCGAAACTTTTGTTAGGAAAAAGAATAATGAATCTAATCGCAAAATAGCGTATCAGAAAAAATGGGCTACGTAGAAAGGCCAAGTCTTTGATGCCTTTAGTGTATCAGAATATAGTTGGGGTCTTTTGATGTCGCTTATAACTAAGGGCGACATATTTACATAGAATGCATTCTGCCGTCTCCAGATAATCCAGATATGTGTAGTATCGACAACATAATTAATCTTGAACTCTTTCTAAATTATATAAGTGGTACTTTCGGGCTGCACAACCTGCCAGTAAGGGTATCAGTATTCTGAGATCCCCTTTACTGAAAGATAGCACTATTCTTGCTGCCTGTGGTGAGCGTGATATCAATTAGAGCATTGCACGGGCTATGAAAAGCTCGGCCCGCTCGGGCGAGCCTCGTTTCTTTTCACTGTGGGCTGGGCCGGGCCGGGCCTGAATTTGTACGGGCTTGACGGGCCGAGAATGTTTTATTAAATACATCGAATGAATATAACGTATGCAGTAAATGCTGTTTAGTTTTTACGTTATCGTTTGTATTAATAATTTTGATGTATGCAATGTTATGTTACGTTTTCTTTTGGTTAAAGAAAATGTAAAAATATTTAGAAATAGATAGTGCAGATATAATTACTTAAACAGGCTAAAATAATTTAGGCGGGCCAAACGGGCCTAAATTTTCTAACGGGCGAGCCTTGTGCCGAGGTAATGAACGCAACGGGCGGGCCCACTCCATACTCTAACGGGCCACGGGCGAGCCGGGCCGTGAAAAATAGGCCCGTGCAGAGCACTAATATGAATGCCTTCGCCTGATTTTGTCAGGGTATATTTTGCCAATATGGTTTCTTCTTTTAGATGGCTCTTTTGTAGACCAGGATGTAAACCAATAAAAGACATATTCGCTATTTCTTTGACCAGCTTACTAACCTTTCCATTTCCTATGATTTCTTACTGACTTCGAACCCATCGTAAAGGAATGTGGTTTTTGCGTCGCAATTGCCTTAGATTTTGTAGACATTTGTGTAGGCTTTAAGAGCCTTTAGGGCTGTCTGACTCTCTATGAATATATCTATTGTGGCACCTTGTATCCTTTTCTCGAGATTCTTATCGGTTAAGTTTAAAGTAAAAATCCCTACTTGAAATATATTAGCTTGGATCCCGTTAGGAATTTTTAATTGGCAGTTAGGTCCACTAGTTTCTATGCCTGTTTCTTCCCTTTCTATTCTTAAGCCATCTGTGTACCATATCAAAGTTCCTATTTTAACTTGAGGTTCGCCGGCTGCGCTTCATTCTATTAACAGAAAGAGCTGTTGATAAAGCCTGCTTCTGAATGTATACGGATGTGAAGTGACGTTATTCCTAGCACATCACATCTGTAATGTTGAGACATGCGAGTCTTTGAATTTGTTAAAGCTGACAGACTTTTGTGTGGTTTTGGTCATAACCACAATTCTCTCAATTCAATATAATTCTGAAATCTAATTCATCCAATCCCATGGAAACCCAATCCGTTTCTTTGTAGTATTCATTCTCTTGTTCATATTTATACTTACTTCTTTTGATTTTCTTTCGTTTTCAATAAAACCAGTAATAAGACAATATTTTTCGGCAAATAGTCCCGAAGAAGTTACATGAGCCACTTACAGGAATAAATTGCATTGAAATTAAACCATTAATCTAATTAGAGCCGCAACATAAGGAAACTTTCACTTTGAAGCATTTGAAAAGCTTCCCCAATCGAAGTCGATATCTTAAGCCAATAAATTACGGATTCACTTTGTTCTTAGACCCGCGAATAGATTACGTCGTTTAAACAATGGCTAAAGAAGGTCAAAGGTTAGTCAGGTATAGGGGAATCTATTTTTGATCTAAGTTGAACGTTACGATTAATAACATTGCCTTTGGAAGTGTCGATATTGACCTTTTAAATTTCCAATATTCATTATTAACTTTACGTATTAAATTACGTAATTGATGAAAATTGAAATTCCAATCTATCATAGATCGTAGAAACTGCGTATTTTCCGCGAACTCCGGCGACTCGTTATAGATCGAGGTAGGTTCTTATTTATTATTCATGGAAGGGATCTCGTAAAAACGTTATTTACAAGTTAACGGCGGATAATTAAGTTCAACGAGATTTTAGATCCGGCCAGAAGTTCGCGCAATTCTCAAGCTTTTAGCGAATTTCGAAATCCATTTACAACTTCTAAATTGGCCATTGAGCAATTCCGAGTCTTGCGAAGCGTAGGGTAATGCGGTGTTAACGTAGACAGAACTTCAACTGCGACGGCATAATTTTTGAACATCGCCATCGGATGAAAAAATTTACCGCGGGGGAAGTTCCCTTTTAACCTTTGACCTTTTTTCCACCCCCCTAATGCCATCGAACGTTTTATGTAATATTCTAATGAAGTAAGTTTGCGGATGGAACACGGACAGATTTTGTCCCACTTTCTGAATACTTCTTTCCCTTCATAAACGTGTTTTTACACGAACAATCAACATTGGTGATTTTAGAACAGTTCCTGACAATTTTAACGTCACGGCAATATTTATCAATACAGAGCAACAGTATACACAGAACAACTGCTACTCCATTGGTTTCCAAATCTTATCGAGACATAATGAAAGATTTGAAAATATATTTATCCCTCTCTGGAGTTGACATAATGAGTTCTAGGTCTTTCCATCTTCTTTCTTTTAACTCAGCATTTTATCTAAAAATCTAGAGTCGTAATGATTGCCATTTGTTTAATGATATCAAGTTCTTTACTAAAAAATTCTTCAGAGAGTGGGATGTTAAGTAATTAACTAGGTAATTGTGAAAGGAAGAATGTTTCTGAGTAAATTAGTTAAATAATTAGATGAACTCTCGGTTCTGCTCTTATACACTCTTTCGGCAATTTTAAATGAATTTTTATATCAGAAAATGGAAATTAACGAAAATTAAAACTGAAAAATGCAAACTAAACTGGATTTCTAAGAGGATGTCATATAAACTTTACGTTTATACGGGATTCACGGGGAACTGCCAATTCTCAAATTCCGACCTTCACTTCTACCTTGAATTGTCACCATGATTTGAGTGTTACACACTCTGAAACTTGGAACACAGTCAAAATACTAGTTACCTCGATGAAAACTTGACCAAATGTAATCAAATTAATTGGCGTCCCTTCACTCCATTATTTTAATCGCGATGGCGATTGTTTTGTCCATAGACAATTTTGATGATACTTTCCCAAACATAATTTGATACTGAATTTCCGATAAATAAACCTAGCATAATGTAATGAATGCAGTGGCGCGACTGGACGACTCAAATATGATATTCTGTGATCCAGAATTTCAATGGCAACTGTCCCATAATAAATTTCACTGACGTACTTGACAAAAACGAAAGATATTTAATTAATGATATCATGCTCGAAATGCCTCTGAATTTACCCTGTTGTTTGCGCGCGGAACGTTTTTCATTGATTTTCAAGATTTACGAAATGGAGAAATTGTACAGAAGAGAGGGCTTTCGTTCCCATTACCCCACATTTTATGTCGTTGTCTGGACTTAATTAAATTATTTAATACCCTCACTCCGAAGATCGGAGGCTCGGGGAGGAATAGAGGCTTCTGAAAAGGAGCTAATATCCGCCAGAGGGAATTTCACATTGACCGAGTGGCCATACTAAATACACTATACGTGCTCGAATGACAGCTGCGTTTGACGATGTAAATTATTTCTTTCCATTGACATTTTTTTGTTGTCTTATGCATTTAATCAACAAAAATAGTTCAACCAGTACATTTAAGGGGATAAAAAAATCTCTCAGCGTGTTCAAACACCGGTGAAGTTTTAAATATTAGAGACGGGAGGCGCGACTGTTTCCGGGTTAATAGCAATGTTTATTCTTTCCAATAATGTCAGAATGTTGGCAGTTAATAAATAGATAACATGTTTCTTTTGTGAAATTAAATCCTATGTTTTTTTTGAGTAAAAAATCAACCGAAGGTTTTTAATAAGTGGTGTTTGATGATTATTTTTTCTTTAATTAATTTTAACAAGCAAGAATTTATGTGTATTACATTCCGAAGGGGTGTTTTATAATTTTAAAACCATGTTATATTTTGTACATGTAACAGGATGTAACGTAACCTAGTTATGTTATGTAGAATTTTTTATTACACTTCCTAGCATCAAAGTATCGTCATGCATATGCATGAAACCCCATCTATTATGCGAATACATGAATACATATACCCGTTGCGGTGAAATATGCACCCAACGTGCATGCAGAGAGCTTTTGTAATCTGTTACACTACTAATAAAGCAGCTAGAAAAAGTAACATGAACGCTATAACATTTTCAGTAGTTGTTGGTGTGTATGGCAACGTTTTTTTGGCCGCCATCCAACTATGTCAGAACGCTACGGTACAGTTGAGGTTAATAGAAACCCCTCGCACGAACATCCAGGTTATTGGAAATGGAAATCGGGAAGAAATAACGATCGCCTATTGACGTCACGTTGTACATGGCGAATATTTACATTTGGTAATACATTTCGATGAGCTGGAGTGGTGGATTTACGATCGCGAAATTGACAAAAACAAAAGCACGTATTGAAGAGGCAACGGCACGACTTGTAACTTTCAAGGATAACGTGATTGTACGCAAAACGTGTTATAAATGCATCTCGCACGAGCTTTAAAGTTAACTGTTTGTTTCTGTAGTTCGGCGCGATGTTATTTTAAGATGTTGTTTTCGGAAAACGGTGTGTTTACAATTAACGATATATAATCTCTTTTTGTATGTCTATACGCAAGTATTAGTTCGTGTTTGCGCTTCGCTTTTGGATCATTGCATCTGGTTATTACGGACATAAACCCATATTCGTCATTTGCAACGGGCAGTAAATAAACTAAACGGAAGGCCTGCGTAAGACAGCCATGTATGATCCTAGAGGAAATTGATCGCTTCTTAAATATACATAGTTGCGTTACAGAAATATTTTCAGAAGGATTATGAGTAGGCCGGGCACAGAGAACTTCGCGTCAGGTTAGAAGTGAGGTTGCCGCGCCCACAACGGGACGTATAGTATGTATCCAGATGAATTGGGACGGGCTACCTCAGCGAATGAAATTATTGACTTATTGCAACCGTTTCTCATCACCCTTCGCAGCGTTAGTCGTAATTATAGAGACAAATATACGTACGTGAATATATCTAACGTGCGCAAGGAAAATAAACGACCATTGGCTAATAGTCACTAAATTTTTCAATGAATTTCCGGATTTGAACTAATGGAACTAAAGTATTGTGTAGAGTTTGCAAAATGCCTTTAATGTGATGGAACAAATGCGACTATAGACGACATATAAATAGTATACAACACAAAAATGAGAAAAATGGCGTGCCAACTCAAACCCAATTTAAACTGGATTTACTTTTGATGTTTATTGTTTGTGGTCTACTGCCTCGCTTATTCGATAAAGAACCGTTTCGACAGTTTTGGCGTACATACAATCCCGAGTGGAACTTACCATCACGGACAGCGTTACGGAAAGAGCTACCAAGTGTACGTAAAGATATCGAAAATAGAATCAAAGCAGAGATGTCTTGATGAGACGACAAATTGTAAAAAAATTCTATTTTGAATATTATAATAGGAGTACTAGATACTGTTAAACCGAAATTTACAATCTTCTTAGCTAGCAAAAGTCTAAAAAAGTGTACTGGCGTAGCAATTACGGGCGTAGTGCTCGATACGTTACAACAATTTCAAGTGTCAACTAGTCAACTGTTGACGTTTATGAGTGATGGAGCAACGCCAGTGTATAGTATAGGCCGTTTTCTTAAAGAAAAGTGCGAGGGACTTTTACATGTTACGTGTAAAGCTCATGCTTTACATCTTGTAGCACGAAATATTCGAGAATGTAACCCGGAGGTGGATGCATTAATAGCAAATACAAAAAAAGTGTTTCTCAACTCTTCCAAATGGATTCGAGCATTTCACTGGCTTTGTCTCGGTATTCGCGAACCGCCACAGCTGATTCTTACGCGATGGAGAACATGGTTGCAAGCGGCTTTTTATTATTCTGAACATTTCCAAGAAGTAAAACCTGTGATTATACAATTCGACCCTGGCGAAGCTACAACTATTAAGGAGAGCCAAAACGGATTTCTAGACACTTCTGTTGAAACAGATTTAAAAAGTATTAGTAACAATCATAAACGACGTAATAGACAAATTGCAAAATATTGAGTTGTCGTTAGTAGAATCACTGCAAATCGTGGACGAAGTTAATACATTCCTGCACGGTATAAACGACGCAAAAAACGGTCGCGTTATAACAAAATTCGACATGTTTTAAAAAAATTCCGATTATACGAGATTAAGACAAATGTGTGGTGGTGCATCCGCAGATTCATTAACTAACTCTAAGGATTATTTTAATTATGCCTGTGTTACTTCCGTAGATGTTGAACGGCCTTTCTCGAAATATAAGAACATTTTTTCATCACACCGAACAACCTTCACCGAGACAAATGTGAAAACATACCGGATGGTGAAAAAAATTTCAGCAAATCAATTTCATCTAATTCTGCAAGAATTAAGATTTCTTCCTATTGTTGCCTGTACTTATAAGGTGTTTTGGCGTGCAATTACAGCAGTATTTGTCTTTTTTTTTGCTTAAAAGCGAATGCTTCAATTGCTAGAACTACAGCAGTCTGCAAACAATTTATATTTTACTCAAAATCGAATTTTGTCGAGTTTTAAGTGACTGCTCTTCATTTTACACAAGCAATAAGTTACAAAACGCTTATGTCGCAAGTCTTTTCTAAGGTATATAATTTTTAATTTCGATAGATGTTAGAGAATCGGTATAATAGAACTTGTTTTTCCACTGCCGAATAGAAATTCAAACTTTAGGCTCATCATTCTGATGCAGTTTTTTCCTTTCTATAGCACCTGTACTTATATATCTTATTCCCTATAAAATTCATTATGTCCTCGTATTGCTTTTAAATATCCTTCCAAAGATTTTCCTTATGTAACTGTACATAACTTTTTTAATAACATCGATTTTAGTTATGTAGTTATTTTGTTGTTGCGCAGTTGCATTGTTTGTTTATAGATTAATTTTGCGTTTGACTATCAATTGCATCTTTAAGTTCGCGAATCTCTTTCCCATTTTTTCCGATTCTATTCTTCTTTTCTTGGATTTTGAGATTAACTTTCTCAAATTCTTAATATTTTCCACCCAACAAGGTTATGATTTTAAAGAATGCAACTAGGACTGCAGTTACATTTCTACTTTTTGTAAGTGTAAAGTTTTTGGAATTGTGGTAATTGATCGTCTTTTGCACACTAATTTATCATAGATATTTTTGCCCGCCATCTTAACTTCTGATTTCTGCTTTAATTAAATCCTCTATGGATCCCATAGACTGGATTCGATATTGTAGGGCTTGTTGTAAAAAGAATGGACCAGAGAAATACAATTGTGTAAACAGTTTACAGGTGTACAGTTTTGTTCTAAAACTTAAGACTTTTTGGGCATCAATTTCTTTAGCCAAATTTTTCTCACGACCCATATCAGCTTTTTCTTCTTCACGGGGTTATTTGGTGTTTTGTCCCTCTGGATGAAGAGACTTTTTAACCACCAAATACAGAAACTTATGTAGACAGATCCAGGTCCAAGGTAGATTCCAATAGAGGAGATAAAGAAAAGAGGGCAAGATAAATATTCAGTTCATTTAACAATAACCGGGGCGAGATATTAAATGGAGGATAGGTTTTAAATTAATAAATTTTTGAATCACGTCTTCTGTTTCTTTTTTAAATCTTGAACAATTGATTTAAAGTAGCTTCGTCATCACATCCACATAAAGGAGAGTCTAAAATACCAATTTGAATAAATGAGCTTCGTTTAAACAATGTTCAATTCTAATTCTACTAATGGTTGTGATAAATTGAAGTGGAGGGCTGGAATTTAACTTAGTCTTGTACTTCTCGAGAATGCTCTCCTTTAACAGCTGATGTATCATCTCACCAATCCTGCCACTCATTTCTTGGTTTTTCTTTGAAAATATATAATAGATTCAAGTACTTAGTCGGTCACAACTTTTATCATTATATTAAATAAAATAGAAAAGAAAATAATAACCTTTTATTGGTAAAATAGACTAATATAGTGTTCTCAATTACATATTAAAAAATTATTCAAAATGATCCCCTCGTTTCGTAATACAGGCGCTTAATATGCGAGGCCAGTCATCAATCGCATTACGCACCATTTCCATGTCTATCTCCGCCACTGTCTTCTTAACAAATGCTTTTAACGAGTCCACATTTCTATGGCGTTTAGCGCAGTCTTTCTCCTCCAAAGCTTGCTAGATTTTATAATCCAGAGGATTAAGATAGGGCCAATCTTCATGCTTCATACAATCGATGTTTTTCGCCTGAAACCAACACTGAGTACTTTTGGCCTTGCGAGCAGGCGCAGAGCTTTTGAATAAGCTCTGGCTTAGAGGTGTTACTATCTTTTCCAGGACCGTCTCTTGATAGATTTGGGCACTGGTTTTCACTCCTTTCTCACAGAAATGAACTTCAGTTGGTCCGAAATAAGATACCCCTAACCAAACCATTACTGAGGATGGATGATGACCTCTTTGAACATGAGGAACAACCGTATCTGCTTCGTGACTATTGGAACCATATACTCGATCATTTTGCCGATTAAATTATTCTTCAACAAGATTTTCTCGTCGGAAAATAGGATACGGCGGTGGTCGTTGTTAGCGTACCGCCTTAATAAGACTCGGCATCACTGAAGTCTTAAACCTTTCAGACGTATGTTGAGCAAGTGATCGCTTTTTCTTCTGAAAGCGCGAAGCTTAAGGTCTTAATTCAGGATATTTTTGATTGTGCTTTTAGTCACACCCATCTGCAACGACAATAATTTCTGTTTTCAGGGATGATTTCGTCTGATGCGTGCCTTGACAGCTTTAATGACAGCCGGAGTGCGAACTGATCGAGGACGGCCAGATCTTTCCTTGTCATCGACACTGCCAGTTTCACTGTATCTTTCAACGGTACGATAAACAAACCTTTTCGTAAATTTTAATTTTTTTAGCAGATTGAAAATTATACTTGGCCAATGTCCGAAACGATGTAATGCAATTATAGCAACACGATCTTCTCTTTGGCTACATTCCATATTTATTTATTACTGGATCGCAACACCTTTAACGTCAAACGACTCAGAATAAATGACAACCTCAATTAGTCGTTTGTTTTTATCAGTCGCATGCTATGCGTTTGAATTTTTAGAAAAACTCTTGTGACAGAACCTAGTGACTGACTAAGTAAGGGGTTCTTCGCCTCAGAGGGGTTAAATATGAACCAGCTCTCGCCTGTTGGTCAGGTCCCTCATTACCAAAAATTCCATAATATCCAGGGATCCGGCATAAATGGACCATTTGTTTCAATTGATCATCATTTAACATAAAAAATATATTTCTAATGCCCATCAATATAAAAAATTTATTGAAACGTATTTTTATAACTTACAATAGCTTCCACTACAGTTTTTGAGTCAGAAAAATAACTGATTTAAAAATATTCCTGCATTTTTTCTAGTTAAGTTAATAATTGTCAAATAATTTACTTTTACCTTAGATGCTGTTAAAGCAAGAATGTTATTCTGATATCTAAGTTCAGTTCCGGTGAGTAAGCTTGGTAGTGAGTCATATTTTCGAACGTAAAATCTAAAATCGCAAAAAAAAAAAAATAATCATCCCTTTTCAATTCGCATTCATTAATTTATTTTCCTTCAAAAAACATTAATTTGTTTACAAAAACAACACGCACGAAGTGTTCTATTCGATAAATAATCTTTTAAGTTTGTTTAATTTTCAAGATGAAAGATTGTCAAAGATTCTCTTATTTATTATGGTATGAAGTTACTGAAAAACAACTTACTTCAAAGACGAAAATCCAGGATATTTTTGCAGCTAAAATCGCTATAATTGCCGATTTCCAAAGTTAATATTAGCTCAATTTATGTATGCCGTAATAGGAATGCCTGCTATAAACAGACAGTGTATGCGCCATTATCTTTTAACGTCATCAATTCACGATAGCTTAACAATTTAAATATTAGTATGCTGATGAACCATCCATCATAATCCATAACCTATCGTGTCACGCAATTTATCTTCGTGATATTAGAAGACTGAACAGCTCTGACTATATTGGTGAATGAGTGGTTTTAGGAAACTCGTGAAAATTTTCTGACATGTCGAGGTACGTTGGATAATATTGAATGGTATTCTAGGTGTGTGTCAAAAGAATCAACGAATACAAATCAAATTTGTTGAAATCTCTCTGTCTCGGTACTTTTTTCTGACCATACAGCCAAGTGCTAAAACTATTGCGGAGGAAGAATTGTAGTTACAGAAGGAAAAAGTGGTAGTCTTCCATTAAAGAAAAGTCAAAACGCTTTATATATTCCCAAGTGCAATAACTTTGCATTAAAACCAGAACTGGGATTTGTTTAACATATGTTATTCGAATAATAATTTGGAAATTTATTCAAATATTCGAATAATTCGATAACATTGGAATCTTTGAATTTCATTAGGATACTTATATATTAATTTATTATATGTAACGCGAAAATTATTGCATAAATAATGGAAGTTGTATCAAAAAAATATATTTCTTTTAATTATACATATGTATAAATAATATAAAAGATAAAAAAGAACAATAGATATAGAAAATACATCTATTTAAAAGAAATACATAAAATAAAAATTTATTTCTGATAAAGATGTAAGAGAAAACAAACCAAACGCATCAAACAAAACAAAAAGAAAGGATTAAAAACTCAAAATTATGTTTTTACAGATTTTGACTTAAAAACAAATTTCCTTGACACTGTCTCCTTTTAAACAGGAACGTTTTGAAGTGACAACATTTCCAGCTTTAAAACATGCTCTTTTCCAAGGAGTAAATGTGGCTGGGATGCACAAATTTTCTTGGCTATTTTAGATAACGCGTTTTTTCCAGCTTTTGCCTACTTTGACCAACATGGCACACGTCGCAATTTTGACAGCTAATCTTGTAAACAACATTCCGATATTCTGTGATGTTTGTTCAATCTTTTAAATTATGGAAAATATTCATTTTGATTAAAGTATTTATGTTGTACGGTATAAGTATAGTATTATCATCTGAAAGGATTCTGATTAGTTCTTGCGACAATCTTGGTATGTTGACCAGACCACACAAAGAAAGCTGTAATTTTTGGGGTACTACAAGTTGAAGATGCCTCTGGGCAACGCTGCAACAAGCTATTGACAAGAATAGCTGGGTAATTATTATTAATTAAACGTTCTTTTAAATTATTAAAATTTTGTTGTTGAAAGTCTGATAGTGTTAACATTTTTTGTTTCAAATTATTTACGATATTGAATTTTTGATACGACGGGTGATATGAATTGTAATTTTGATCTTTTATATAAATCCGTAACGATTTTATCACCTTTTTTAACGGTTAAAACATCAATAAAAGGAGGTGTATTGTTAGATTCTTTTTCAATAGTGAATTTTGAGCGGCCATGAACAGAATTGAAGTGATTTAATAAAATATTTTCTTTGTTATCTGGTATAGTCAGGAAAGAGTCATCAAGTTGAAAATCAATATTGCTTAAAACTTGATTAAAGACATGATCCATAACCAAGTTAGCTAGGATAGGACTCAGGGAGTCTCCCATGGGGGTACCAGAAGTTTTTGTTTGTAATATACGCCATCAAACAAAAAATAATTGGAGTTAAAAATTAGTAGGACCCCTTGGAAATCACAGTCCGAGGAATACTAGTATGGGCTTCGATCAGTGGCCATTTCTCTATAATTTGTTTTAAAACTAGTTCTGTAGCTATATTCATGGAATGTGACTGGGCATCCACAGAGAGACACACATGACGTTCAGGCACAGTAACAGTTCTCAAACGAGAAACAAATTCATAAGAATTCCTAACATTGACCTGAAAGTGCTCCGTAAATGGCTTAAGATATCATTAAAAAATCTGGAAAAAAAATAGGTTGGAGAATTAATCGATAATACGATAAGTCTTAGAGGGACCTTGTCTTTATATATCTTTGGAAACGCATAAATCCTAGAAGCTTGTAAATGTAAATTTTTAATTTTAATTTATGTTTGGTTCTAACAATAGATCCCGAACATCGTACTTTACAAATAATGATAGCAAGTACTGTCGAGTAGTATGGCAAACAAGGACTGCAAGGGCAACAAGGACTGTGGGGTAGTATGGCAGCCAACTTGTTCATGAGTAAATTTGAAACCAGTTTGAAAAAGGACAAGGTGTATTTCCCTAGAATTTGGCTTAGGTACGTAGACTATATTTTCGCGATTTTTAATACGAAGAAAAGCACCATTTCGGATTTCCTCGCGACTCTAAATTCAAAATTCGAAACTGTTAAATTCACAGTAGAAAAAGAAGTGAATAATCAACTTCCGTTCCTGGATAGTTTAGTAATTACAAATAATAAAAAACTGGAAATTGGCATCTATAGAAAGGAAACAAACACTAATAGATACATTATGTCCAACTCCAACCACTGTGGACAACACAAAATGGCCGGGATTAGCTTCTTAATTAATAGATTGGCGAAGTTCCCCTTGAGTAAAAGTAGGTACAATAAAGAACTGAATTTCTTAAAAAAATGTAGTTATTTATAACGGTTACTCTCCTATAGATGTCGATCGCATGCTTAGGAAAGTCCAATATAGGCTCTATGTCAGAAATTCCACGACCTTAATCCCAACAGTAACCCGCGATAAAAAATTTGTGAAACTTCCCTTCCATTGAGTATCGAAAGGTATTAGTAAGGTGTTTAAGGGACTAGAGATGAACGTGTGTTTCACTTCGCGAAATACACTCAAAAACCTCCTTGGCAATCCAAAAGATAAACCTGGAATGAGAAAAAGGTCGGAAATTTACAAAATTGCATGTGGTGATCGTGATAAAGCCTATATTGGTCAAACGAAACGAGAGATAGGTACTAGATTTAATGAACACATCAAGTGTTACAGGTACGGGAAGATAGAAGATAGAGCTGGACGCCTATGAGACTTTTTACATAAATAAGAATGCAAACCTAATCAATAAAGAGAAGGGACGTGTACACTTTTCATGTCTTTTCTATTTATTACGGTAAGAGGTCATTTGATTTATGGTTGTGCTAACAGAGGCGCCGATCCTCTCGTATATTCCGCATGCATCTTTAGTTTTTTAAGGGAGAGACGAAAAGAACACAACCGTTGTCTCAGTCGATTTTTATTGTGGTAAGATGACCACATGTCTCGGTTCGTGGTGACAGACCTTTTCCGCCTTTTCTCCTTATTTTAACTTGGTTTCTAGCCTAAACGGCAAAAGTAGGTACTTGTACATATTTTTCTTGAAAAGTAGGGATAGAGCGGGTTCGTTAGATTAATATATGTTCTCTCACATCAATCGGTACACGGCTGAAGATGATTACCCATCTATCTCCAAAACGGCCTTTCGGAGTTAATTAATAATTTGTGTGGTGCGGAGTGTACCCAGAGTATTTGTTTGGCATCATTCTTTATCTTTAAATCTAGGATCGAGGTATGTACTAATATCAATTAGATAATTTTCCAAATCAGCGTCTGTTTCCTTGTTACACAAGAAAGATTTAAATCACAATTTAAATTCATTTTGCAAAACATTTTCAAAATCTCCTAGATACGTTTCCTTACTTTCTTTCAAAATAAAGTTTTTTAACAAAGACTGCATAACGGGTATAAAGATAGAAATAGTGGGTTGTTTTTCAGCCGATAATAATGTAGTTACTACTTCAAAAGGTTCCAGAATTGGTATGATTGATTCAATTTTGCCCCGATCATCTTCTAACATTAAATCTATCTGATAAGACACCGATAATTGCTTCGCGCTGTTGGTTTTAACAAATTCAATCAGTTTATGACTCCCTAAATTTAATTGCTTTTGTTTTATTTGTAAAGCATTAGCGGCTTTACTGCAATGTTTAAAATGACCAACTGTATTGTTATAGCAGGGAGTATTTTAGCTTAAGTTATTGGAATAGCAATTTGCAAACTTGTTCCATTATTATCCAATTATTTGATTGGAACAGTATTCAACTATCCGAATACTTGGATATACTAATGTTCGAATTTAATGCATGCACCAATTCGAATTATTCGAATATTATTCCTAGCTTTACTTAAAACTTTCTTTATTCCAAGTGCTAACAATATTTTCTCCCTGATTATCTTGTCAAAATAAGTTTAATGCTAAAATACGTTTTAATCCAACTAACAAATTTATTACAAGAAAATCAATGACAGGCATATATTTCAAGGGTACAGCGCTTTTGGCTACACCATGGTTCTTTACTGCAAAATTTTACAACCAACTTGTATGGCTTCAAGGCAATATTTTTTAATTGAAGTATAAATTTCTCGCAGAAAACGTACTGATTTTTAAATTAAATTGGTAATATTCACCAACAAAAGCACTTACGAGATTAAATTTTCAGACCCCAATGGTCATATCCGTCGCATTGCTTGTTGAAGATTCCTACTATCTAAGTAGACAACGGCTACGTTATTTTAAGAACATGCGATTGACGTTTCTAAGTTTGGCTGGCGCAGCAGTCCAATCGATTAATCAATTATAGCACGATTTTAAAATATAGCTTTAAAAATAAGCTTTATTTTATTTTATTATTTTATTTTAGACGCCAATCTAATCTGTGTCTACTGTAGAATTTTAGAGATTTGAATTAGGTGTTGGTAGCAAAAGTTTTAATTTTTTTAGAGATTTTTCAAACTAAAACTAAGTATATGATTGGGATTTAGAAGGTAGACATTTTAATGTATATCTATATACATATGTATAATGCTCCTCAGCGCAACGTCTTACATGACCTCAGATAGGACATTCTTATATCCCACGATTATGTAACCATACTTCAGTGTCCTATCTATATACATTTTATTTTACAAATCCTTTTTATTTATGGAAGAAAATCAATACACCCAGAGTATGTCCTCTTTCTAAAGAATAACACGTATGACATTTAAATTGACGTTAAATAATTTGGTGGCAGGTTAAAACCATCCCTAAAGTATTTTTTAAAAAATAAATACAATTTCTTCTTCAAAAAAACAAATTCTAAACGAAATTTCTTACCTGCCCATTTTCAGTTACCATTATCTTGGCCCCCGGACCCACTAATCTACAAGAGTTGAGCAAGTTACAGACACTAGGTAACCGGCATATTCTATGCCGTATGACCACCGCTAAAATACTGCCAGGAATCGAGCCAATGGCACTGAGCTTCCCGAGTATCGAGCGGAAAGCAGCTTTGATAGCTTTCGGGGGGAGCTTTCCGCCTATGCGCAATATAGGGGCGACTACGACGGTGGTGGCAGCGGTGACGAGACGACTTTCACGTACAGGGGCGTATTATGTAGGGGCATCGAAGTTACACTACCCTCTTGGCGACGCCACGTACGAAACGCACAAATATGGATCATACGGGCTTAGGAACAACCTATATGCATACATGCAGAGGAATATTGAGCATTGGGTTAAAAGGAGAGGGGCCTTTTGATGGTTTGAAGCTGTACATTGGGCGATGTTGTTTCTTATTCATAGGATTAACGTACAAAAAAACGTTGTTGAAAGCAGAAAAAAACATACTTTTTGAAAATGTTTTTTTTACAAGCTCAATTTTTACAGCGTTTGAGTTAGCAAGAGAAAACATACATTATCATACATGATATTTCTAGAGCAGACAAGGATTTTGGATTTGTCAGACATATGGAGAAGGACTGTTGTCAACGTTCTTCAATTCATTTAAATCGTTCTCTGTCAATTCATTGCTAATATTTATATACCTCCAGCTATTACTAAGAATGATTAACGATTATGGACTATTTTTAGATATATTGTCCTTATTTCTCATCGACAAGCATGATACATCTTTGCAATATTTCGCGATTTTATCTGCAGAAATGTAATTTTACATTATTTCATGAACTCACTTCAGTGAAACAATTTAATATAGTTGTTATTACTAGTAGTAGGTTGCTTGATATGCTTTTCCTGTTATTACCATACTGTATCTAGATCCATTTATTGCCCAAGATGCTCAGCATCTAGCATTAGTTATATTTATTGATTTTTGCACAAAACATACAGAAAAAGTTAAATCTCTAAAGAATTCTCCATTAAATAGAAATCACAGGGACAGCTTTAAGAAGACTAACTTATTGGTTTTGTACGCAGACATCACAGTAATGCATTGGACGTCCCTTCAAGAGTACTCGCATAAGAATTTGAAACAAAAGTCTCTACTTCATATGGCAAGCTGTCTAGCATTAATGACCATTATTAACATAACATTGATACTTCGGAATGTTAATCTTTCGAAGGTAAAGAGATTAACAATCCTCGAAGAAATCATTAATACTTTTGCTTCTGTTTTCCCAAATGTTGCCTTCCCTTCCTGGTTCTGTATACTCTACCGCTTGAAATAATTTTCATATACATATGTCTGTTCGCAAGCTCTGGGATGCTAATGGTATACGTTGATTGGAATGTAAAGCACCATCTGCCCATAATGGTTTGACTGCCTTCTTTTCGAAGAACAATTTTTCCTTAAATTCTGTTAGAATTTGAATAACCAACATTTTGTGAATACATCACTAAAGCGAGGTAATAACTCCTCCTTCAGTAAGTACGATACCAAAAATAAGTAATAAATCGAATAAAAATAACAGAACCAATCAAGAATTATAATATTTGAAAAGTTATGAAACACTCACCCTCTTAAGCAGCGTTATCAAGTAGGTTGGCGGACTGCATCGGAATTACCGAACATTAAAAGTAGAAGCACCATTATCAGTATTATCACCCACTGGATAAGAATCGTAGAAAGTTGACAGCATTAGATCTGTTTCCACAGTTGTCTCGTTGAACGATGTTCGCCGTGGTGAAAAAATATGATAAAATCGAAATCTTTCGTTAACACACTCTCGAACTTTTCTTAAACGCGATTATATTTTGTGTCATGTATAGTGCATAGCAATGTATATACTTCGTCCACTGTTTTCAGTGACTCCATTAACGACAACGCTCTATTTTGTAATTGTTCTATTGCGTCATGTAATCCTTTATAGTTGTTTAACTCCGTTTCAACGGAAATATCTTGAAATTTTCTCTGGCTCCCCTTGATAGCTGCAGCTTCGGCAGGATTGAATTGTAGAATAATACTTTTACTTGTTCGAAATATTCAGCATAATAGAGAACTGCCTGCAACCATGTTCCTCAACGTGTAAGTATCGGCTGTGGTGGTTTACGAATACCAGGACACTGTGCGTGAAATCATCGAAGAGAAGCACTCTTTTTGTACTTGCTATAAATGCATCTACCTCGGGTGAACAATGTCGAATAGTTTCTGCCACAAGATGAAGCATGCATTTTACACGTAACATTAACCTTTTAAGAGCACCATCGCTTCTAACATCACACTAACGCGTGAACTTAAAGTTCCTAACGTACTATCATCCTCACAATTGCTGCACCAGTACACTTTTCCAGACTTTTTCCAGCTAGCAACAGTGGAAATATCGGTTTATGAGGGTCCAGTACACGTACGATAACATTTAGAATAGAATTTCTTTTACAATCTGTTGTCTCGTCAACACATAACCAAAGCAACTGATTTTTAATGTAGATTTGATTTTCTTTTCCACGTCTTTGCGTACAACTAAAACATACTTACGTTCCGTTCTCGTAGTTGGCAACTTCAACTCGGGGTTGTACTTATACCAAAAGTTCTGAAACGGTTCTTTTTCGAGTAAACGAAGTGACAAATTACATGTTATCATCATGAGAAGTAAATCGAAAATAAATGCAGTTCTCGTTGGTACGCCCCTTTTTCTATTTCTGTGTTCTTCCGTATTTACATGTTTGTTACAATCCGCCTTGTCGCAGTACATCAAATATTTCTCGCACACTTTACAAACTATTTTAGCACCGTCGTAGAACAAATCCGGAAAGTCACAGATTTACTTCTTCACATTACACATTTTAAATTAATAATTATATATTTATAACGAATAACACGTAACACAAGACACAACGCACGCTATTGTTTCCTAAACTGAACGAAATATAAACAAACGGACGCTGACAAAGCGAGAATCAATTTTTGGACACAGTCCACTAGTCCGGTGAAACGGCAGTGAATCTCAGAGACAATTACCACGTTCTATAGATCACACTTTCTATTGACGTTGTCGTCTAAAAACAAATCATGCAGCAAAGATCAAAGGTTAATGGTGGAATTCAAATAAGTCACGAAGGAAAATTTTCACTTCAGTTTTCACTTAATTTCGGTCGGGATCAGTTAATTCTCAAGCGGCTGAAAATACATTTTACCTCACCTCGAAGATACATTAGGATTTATCCTGCTAACCTTGAATGGCTAAAACCGATGCTGGCATTTAATTTGTTGTTGCTTTTGCTACGTTTTTCTTGCTTTTTTCCTCAATTCCGATAGGAATACATTTACGTCACGCCGAACAAATTCCCACGTGATAGTATATGGGTTTCTGTTGGAAACCCCAAAAGGATATGTACAATGTACAGATTCATGCGAATTTAGGCCCTCTTGAATTTCGTAGATCGTTTTCGAGTAAAAGCTTTCGTGCTGAATGCATGAGCGACGTAGAAGGTAACGAGCCGATATATCGACCGTGAAGTTAATTCGCTTTCGTTTTAAATGAAATACGCCGTCCCTATCTTCGAGATAGAAGGATAGTAATAACATTTCAGATTGGGTGTTAGCGTCTGTTAGGGACTTTGTTATTGGAAAACAAGTTTTTTCGATCGTCCTCAAGGATTACCGAAGCAAAGGTAAAGCCTATTAGGATTAGTTAGAAGGCAGTTGAGGAACACTGCTACAAAAACGATCAAACCTTCCTCGATTTTATCACAGCTTGACGAAAACCAGCAGCGTTGGGTTTAACAATATATTTATTGCTAAAAAGTCGGTCATACTTATTGTTAAAGGCATACAGCGATCATTTAGAAGTGCCCAAGATTGACACCACAGATTCCTAGATCAATGATATGGTTCAATTCCTTCTTATGTCAAATTAATAACTCTCATCCGTTGTATGAACATTACTAATATAATGGGAAAAGCAAGTTCGCCAATTGAAAACTATTGTCACACTGAATTAGGTCGCCAACCCTGGACACTTTTAAGTACTAACTTGTTCATGCTGGTTACTGAGTTATGTGCTTGTTATTCACCTATTACTGAGAGCTTGTAGTTGCGAAAAAACGATCATATCTCGCACTTATGACTCGTTTTCTACCTTGACCACGTCTTCTAGAGTGCTATCCGGTTTTCCTGAATCTTCTAACCATTCGACTGACTGTCGTATGATTAACGTTCAGCAAGTCAGCCGCATAACGCATTGTATGTCCTTCTCCTAATAATGTTGAAGCTCTTACACTTTCATCAAGTGGTCGGTTCAGGATTTTCAATTTAAACTTTATTTACTTAAATTCTGTACACACAAAAAATTAACAAATTCGTATTTAAAACCTAAATTGTGCCTGAACTTTAATTTAAACGACTCAAGAAAAATTATTTAACAGAACTTGCGACAATTTTCACCGGACATATCAAAATAACTTTGTAGTGACATAAAACTATTACATTATGTTCTGTTAAACCAAATACTTTTACAAAAATTATGGAAAATATATCAGAAATATTAGGTGGTGCGTTAAATTTGAACATGAGTTTACTAATAACAAACTATCCGCATATTTTACATCAAAAAGAAACAAGATATTTTTCATATTTTGAAACCAGCTTTAGAAGGTAATACGACCCAATTCCTTTCCCGAAATCCTTGTTATTATCCGGTCTAATTCACCGCAGGAACTGAACAATAACTACGCGGCTTCATTTAAAATTGTAATTTTCCACAAAAAGCTCCCGGCTGTGTACCGGGCCGTATAATAACTGAAAGTAATACTGAAATTGAAAACAAACATTAAAACTCCCTGCGCGAATGGTGGGTCTGTATGTTAATACATGTATAAGTACGTAACATACAAAGCGCCATTGAGCTCTCGGAAAGGGCATAATAAAAGATTCATTTGCCGAATACGTTCACTTCAATCAGTGCCTAATACGTTGTTCTAGAAGTTACGTAAAGTATTATTACTAGAATTTATTTAAATATACAGGATTTCTATCCAGTGAATATAGGGATTTGGGTTTATGTAATCGTAACAAACGAAAATGATATTCTTGAATCAATAAGGACCGAGAATTGTAATTTAAATGTTTTAGGGTGGTGTTCTAAGGCTTATTTTTGACTAATTGTAAGTAAATCCGGGAAGCTTTTGATTAATTCCTATATTACTTTATGTCTAATCGTATGCTTTAGGACTTGCGACATATCTAGTTTCAAACAAAGCATAACCGGAGCCATAACGACAACCTCAACCGCGGCACTGGAGACCCTACTTAACTTGCCAGCTCTTCACCTCCTAGTGAGGACGAGAGCTCTGACGGGGCCATACCATGTGAATGGCAGTATGAGCCGGAGAAAAATTGGAGATGGGCATCTTCAACGCAATAAATAAAAATCCCATACTGAGTACGGTGTCAGGCGGAATCCCCAAGGCGTACACCATTGTGAAAACCTACAAGGTAGTTGTACCGACTAGAGAATCGTGAGAACAGGAGAGAGTTTGTCCGAAAGGTCTCGTCTTTTCACGGACGGATTTAAAACCCAATTCGGAAAGAGGGCGGGAATATGCTGTTGACACAGCGCATTTAAATGCAGTCTTAATAGAGCCTATCTTAAGACGTTAGAACAAAATAAAAAAGTAAGGGACGTTAGGCATTTTATACGGAGAACACATATATGCGATCACGACCACGATCGCGATAGCGTTAGCGATTCCAATCGTAAGAAGTAGCGAACATATATACGCGATCGCGATATGCCATTTGCTATATTATGTTCTTCACGCGATCTGTGATAAACGCAACATGTTGCATCTGCACGCGAGTGAACGCTGCACAAATCGATTATATCGTTAACAGATCGCAACAAGTATGTGCTATGCTGTGCTCTTTCGTGCAATGCATCTGATCGCAAACGCGATCGCTATCGCAATCGTGGTCATGATCGCGTATATGTGTTCTCCGCTTTATTCAGTCTATACTTTTCAAAGATCTGATGTCACAATCTTATGATGGTAGATTTCTTTATTATTTACTAGTGTCTTTTACTTTCTTCTAGAGTTTTCCGGGAATCTGAAGATTTTTACTAAAAAATCTTTATACAACATCATACTTCAATGTCCATTAAACAAATGGACAAGAAACTCAAATATTTGGAAGGTTATTTGTTTAATGTCACCAAATGTGAAACAATGTTATGCGAAACCTGAGGCATTTTATGTAACATCATGTGCTGAGGTGAAACTACAGGATGTGTATGACTTGTTCCGGTCTATGTGAATATCTAGAGAAAGATGTTAAAGGATGCAATGAAGAAGAGCAATCTAATTTAATGCTTATTTACAAATGTGACTCTGACGGATCCCAGCAGAGACAATTCAAACAAAAGTTTGAAAACGCAACAGACTCTGATGTGAATATCTTTCACAGATTGAACGTTATATTGAAGGCCATATCAAGCGGACATGAGACTGATCTCGATAAATTCCAAAAAATATGCTTTCGAAATAGCTCAATTGTATGTAAGTTTATACAGCTGGCATCCAATGACACTGACAATGTACAAAATTGTATTATATGGTGCGGAGATCATTTCACATGCCTTATTGCCGATTGGGCAACTTTCAGAGGAAGCTGTTGAAGCCCGAAACAAGCACTTTCGTTCATATCAGCAGGGTTTCGCAGGAAAATGTTCGCGATAAGTATGTAATAAAGATATTATAAACTGACTACTGTTGAGCTCGGACCCTCCAATAACAAGTATACACCCATTACCGGAAAAATTAACGAAACCATTTTCCAAAGAAGCAATGCAACTTCTATCAGGATCTAGAAGAATCTCAACACAAGAACGCGTCCATAAACACTACGAATCTTATGAAGACAGCTCGTGTGATGAATTGGAATATTTTTTCAGCATGACAAATTCTTGTTTTAATATACGTATAATAATATTCGCGTTCTGTTATAATGTTTAGTTTTATTTGAGCATGTCACACTAAAAACAACTTTACTTACGATTTTATACACATAAAATTAAAAAACAAGTTTTGACTAACTTTTAGTATCAAATACCCTTATGTGCGTCGGGTCGAATGTACGCGTTCGTTTTTAAACATGTGCGGAGACGACCCCAAAACGATTTTGGAGTCCATTGTCACAGGAGATAAAACAACGGTTCTGTATTATGATGCACTATCCAAAAAGGAATCGATGGAATGGCGGCGTCCCAATGAACCTCGTCCCAGAAAGCTATAATGCAACATTATGAGCTAAGAACTTTAGATTACTTTTACAAGGGTATAGAATTATTAATTGATATTTGTAATAAATGTATTGACGTTAGGGGAGATTATATTGAAAAATAAAAATTATTATATTTTACCAAGTTTATTTTTTCTATATCAGGCCGAGAATTTATGGCGCCAACTGTTGACTAAGTTATAGTCTTGGGTAAAATTTCCAACTTTGCATTTCTATAATACTTCGGTCTTTCTCTACTTTCATACCAATGAATGGATCCAGCTTTTTATTTTATTGATACCAACATGGACAGTGACAACATGAGGTGTTAGTCAGAGCCACCCACTACCACCAGAGAATGATGTGCAAATCTTTGGAAATTATGAAGAAGCTGAACAACTTTAAACGCGTGGATGGATATAAAATCAGCAACATCTCACAATATGATCAACGGAAGGCCAAGAGATACTGCCATGCCCAAAAGATTACCCTACAATGGCCGTGAAAATGGCGTACAGTTCAGTTAAAATTCCTTATTAAACTTGCCCTTAAACTTAAAATGCAAAATGATTATCATAAATTTAGTGGTTGATTTAAGTTGCGACATGATTTTATTATTGGAGCATCTTTTATCTACCAAATTGTGTGTCTACAAAATTACCGACTATGTGCGTCTGCAAACCGACTAATTTTCTCCTGGGCGTTATCTTTTGAGTCAATTTCAACAGATAGATACTTAAAACATTCTAAGGAGACCGTCAATAATGCACGCTAATATACAGTTGAAAATTTCCCCGTGTAAAATGAGAAAAGCAAGACGTGTTAAAATTAATATCAAATTTAGTCAAAATTACACATTGTTACGAAAATCAATTTGGTAAGAGATATTTTACACCTTTCTTTTGTAAGATAAACACTTGCTCAGCTTCCGGTACCAATCCCTAAAGGAGCACACCAAAACTAAAGTGAGAGTTGAATCTTGCGAAGTATGTTCCTTAGTCTGCCTCATAAGCCACTACTTTTTTTATTCTTCTTATCGCGTATAGTGCAGAGGACAACTTATTTGTTGTATAACATACTATAGTGCAGCTGTATAATGCTGCTTAAAAGTGTACTTTTCAAAACTAATAAACACTAAAAACTAAAATAAAAAGTAACAATGATTGTTAATTATGATCTGCCTAACGAGCTCATAATCTTTTGTCATCTATTTCGGTACAGAAAAATATACGCTTTGAAAATATGTTTTTTTCTAGCACACAACCTCCGTGTATAACGCAATTGTGTAAAGCTAAACCTTCACAACAACCACTCATTCCGCTTCTCGACGATACTTTACGAGGACAATTGCGCCAGAACGACGTCGACCAAAACAAAAGCATCAGGCGGGAACAATCGTCTGAAAGAGGGTTAGATGACAAGCCTATTCACCTACAAAACGTCCTTCGCCATATGGAAACGGGAACTCGCAACGTTGGAAATCCTCATTCGAATCATAAATCATCACGCATCGAGCTTTGTTACAGCGGCACACAGCGTTATTGAGACGTCATCATTAAAAAGCGTCGAGATATTATATCCCGGAGCGGCGGATACGTATCGCGTTCATTAAGTTATCCGGCCTGACCGGATCGCTTAATAGGCAAGGCG
The DNA here is from genome assembly GCA_029619315.2 of Dynastes maya. Classification (NCBI taxonomy): domain Eukaryota; kingdom Metazoa; phylum Arthropoda; class Insecta; order Coleoptera; family Scarabaeidae; genus Dynastes; species Dynastes maya. The sequence goes on along the minus strand of JAROYE020000007.1, from coordinate 12,864,653 downwards.
TTAATTAAATCCCCTCTCGTTTTTTTTTGCTTCACTTCTTCTTTCGCCGCGTCCGGAAATTTTGAAACTCATTAGTAGAGTAACCAAAACTTGCGGACTCGCATAGGCGTCGGTTTTACGAGTTAATATAAGAATACGAAAAATTCATAAATTAGAGGCATCAGGATGTGAACTACTGTAAACTTGCATCATTGCATATGTTTCCACAGTTACTTCTTTAAACCTTGTGCGTCGACAAGAAAAAATATTCTTATACATAGAAAACGATCACTCCACATCTAAGGAAGTTACATTTGCATGTAAAAACTGTTTTTCAAAATCACTTAAAAGTTTACTATTCTTACACTTATTATAAACGGCCTCTAAAGTATTAAAATCGGGATTTTTCCTTAAAACATCTGCCAACTTTTGACTAGCGCATAATCCTGGCGTATCATTTAATGTGTGTAATTTATTTTTTACACTCTCCACTATGTCTAATGATTCCTGCAATGACAATTCAGTACATTGTAGTTTTCTGATGGCATCTAGTAATACTGTATAATTGGTACATATTGTTGTTAAATCTTCTAAAAGTTGAGGAATTTGAAATTCTCTTTGACTTTCTCTAATTGCTTTGGATTCATTCCGATTAAATCGCATTATAACTGATTGAATTTGTTGAAAATGGATCAAATAGTAAGAAGCTTCTGTTAGCCAAGTACTCCATCGCGTTAAAATTGGTTCAGGAGGTTCTGGAATACCTGATCAAAATTTACGAAATTCTTTTAAACGTTTAGGAGATTTACGACACACTGCTTTAGTACTTCCAATCATCCGATCAACGTTTCCGTAATGTTGTCGAACAACTTCACCAACTAAATGCAAAGCATGCAACACGCAGGTTATATGTATTAAGTTAGGAAATATATGTTTTAAGGATCGCCCAACACTTAACATCGTTGCTGCACTATCTGTCACAATCATCACAACTTGATCTTGGGCAATTTGTAATTTTTTCAAAGCGTTCATTATCACTTTTTGAATATTTTCCGCGGTACATTGTTGAACAAGTTTGCAAGCTAACAAATATCGAGATGCTGTGTTCTCGCTAGATAAAACGCGAGCTATTACATTCACAATACTGTTTTTCTTTATATCGGTCGTCTCATCCACGGTAATCCATATTTTTTTGGAACACAAATCACGTTTACACACATTTTCTAACATCTCTTTCATTCGCGGCAAATGATTCTGTAATTGTGTTTGTGAGGGTAATCGGTACTTTGGAACGTATTGTCGCCAAAACGTTTTAAAAGCCGCTTTTCTCACCAACGACAACGGAAGATTACAAGAGGTAAACATAATTAATAAATGTATGAGGAATAGTGTATAAGGTATTTCACTTCTTGCATTTTCTCATATGCTTAATACCATTGACATGCCTCTGGCAATCAGTTCTGTCCAATGCAGCCAAACGAACATTGCATATTAAGCAAAAAACTGCACTACCGCCATATTTTAAATGGGGAAAAAGTGACACATACTTATGTACATTAGTAGCAAATCTATTACGAGGCATTGTTTTCTTAGGTATGTAAATATTAGTTCTATATGAAACGATACACTAATTATGTACTTGGTATAATACTACAACACACAAAAAACGCCAGCTATATTTTCAAAAGCGACACGTAAGTACGTAACCTTGACCGTTCGACTAATCTCTGCAACAGCTCAACCGGTACTAAAACGAAATCTCTCTCAGCGCGGTTTAACATGATTTATATTCAAGGTCGACACTACATGCCTGCTTCTCTACCGGTTTAGTTTATTTATGAATTTTTCGTATTCTTATATTAACCCGTAATACCGACGCCTATGCGAGTCCGCAAGTTTAGGTTACTCTACTCATTAGGGTACGATTTAACAAAGGAAAATGGATATTCCATTTGAATATAGCGCTAACTAGGTTAGGTCTTGTTATACGCGTAATCAAATTTAAGTGTAATTTAAATGTGCATACAGCCTTGGAATCATAGCCCATTTAGCTTACACGCAGAGAAGCGTTTACTTGTATCAAAGCTGTCCGCCTTAATTCAAAACAACCACTGCTTCAACTATCCGTAATACAATAACTATTTTGAATCAAAAGAAATATTTTCTTAGCGTTTCTTCCTCCGCTTAAGAGAAGTATATACTTGTAATGAAATAATTGTATTTCTTTGTTTAAAGCATTTATTAACTTGATTCAAGAAAACCTTGCAGAAAATTTAAAGAAAGTGATTCTCAGTATAAGTAAATGGCCATTATAACACAAAACAATATTTTCTTCAGGATAGTAAATAGTTTTCTTAATTCCAGAAAACGATTAGATATTGTTCATAAATCAATAGTTTCATTTTCTTAAAATAAAGCATTTTTTACTTAGAATTCTTGTTCCGTTGTAAACATAATAAAAAATAGGTTAAGAGAATTTTGTATCGTAGGAGCCCAAATCACCATGTTAGTTTCTGACGGAGCCGCAACAATGGTGAAAGCTGGTAGGATACACGCATGTCATCTCGAAGCAAGTATTCTAGGGTGAATGATTTAATATTATCTACCAAAAAAGTGTTTGTGAAATCTCCCAAACATATCCGCGTATTCAAGCAATTATATCCGCAAATTCCGCTACCACCTCAGCCTGTATTGACGCGATGGGGAAAATGGATCGAGGCAGTGTCTTACTATCGCAAATATTATTCCCAAGTGAAAGACGTTATTTTCAAACTTAATTCTTCTAATTCTCAAGCGGTTCGCGAGAGTCAGCAACTTTTTTCCGATTTAGACGTTCAGAAAGAAATAGATGACATTTCCATAAACTATTCTGTAGTGACACAAACTATTTCGCAGTTAGAAAATACTCACTTATCTATACAAGACTCGTTAAATAACATCAACAATTTAGCAGCCGCTCTAGAAAGCTTGACGGATCCTATAGGACTAGATGTCGCGCAAAAATTTCGTGAAGTTTTAAATAAAAATCCGGATTTAGAAAAGGTTCGATCTATATCTGGAATTCACAACTGCACAGAAGAGATACAGGAGTATTTGAGTTTCGCAAATTTTACTTCATTAGATGCTGAACGATCATTTGCAAGGTATACGAGAACGTTTTCAGACCATCGTCGAGGCCTGACCGAATCGACAATGGAAGCATTGCTTATGTTGCAGTACTACGCGGCGTAGTATGGCAGTCGCACATTACCGCAGTGGTCATCGATACGTCAATAAATTATTTTTTTTATTAATATTGTGTCTACTTTTGCGCGGTACGCCCCGGACGGTTCCACTAGTTTCTCGAACATTATAAATAGTACACGCACGCCGATCAACCGATAATAACCGAACGTCCACTCGATTTCTTGTATGTACATAGTAAACACAACTCCTTTCACGGCGCCTCTGCGGGTGCAACCGTTTGTCACGCTTGATATATAATGAAGAATAATAAAAAAAGGGAAAATAAACTTGAATATTGACTCATTTATTATTAAACTACATCAAAGTAAACTCTATTTAATTACATTATGAAAGAAATAATGTAATTATACTGTAACATAAAAAAAACTCTTTCATTAGTTTTTTTTTTCCATTATTGTAATTTTTCTTTTATTGGATATCCAAGCAAATCAATTGCCAATTATTGTTTATTTGTTGCACCGCTCCTGGTGCACGTAACGCGTGTTCTGTATGAACATGTACTGCCAAACGTTGTGTTAATATGATTGAATTAACTTGTAATTAAATTAAATGTATAATTATCTACACAGCTTACCCGATGGCGGGAAGTACTTCCAAATGTATTTATACTATTCATTCAATGTATTAGGCACTTATTATACTTTAGAGATCTCTTGTCAATGCTGCTCTTAAAATAGATTAATTTTTGTCTTTATTTAATGCATTGTTTCATCTATGTACCACATACCTGCATATAAAATATTCCTGATTTTATATCATTTTATACGTTTTTAATTTCCTACTAGATGCTAGATCAGATACGAATAATTTTACAGGTTGCTGCAAACTATTGAAGAATTGTTTTTTCAATACAAGTTTTATCCTGACCTACGAACCAAAAAGGCTCATATAATACTGGGGGACAATTTGTAACACAATTTCTGTTGAGTTTGGTTTTTGAGCTCTTTTATAGTTAATTAGGCATGCTGGTTTCAAAACTGTAGTTAGTTTTCTTCTACCACGTCAAGTTTTATCTCTACACCTTATGAGAATGTGACCACTCTCCGCGAAATCCAGCATGAAAAGAATGCTTGGTTGGCATCCAAAAACATTGTTAAAGACTATCTTGGAAATACACGAGCACAGAATTAGGCCAAAATTGTCCAGCAACTCTTGGAGAGCTTCAAACTGCTAGGTTGCAACATGAGCACCAGAATGCATTTTTTACATAGCCATCTTGCTAACTTCTCGGAAAATCTTGGTGCAGTCAGTGATGAGCAGCGTGAGCGATTTCACCAGGATTTGAAGGTCATGGAGGCACGGTATCAAGGTAGATGGGGTGTACATATGATGGCTGACTATTGTTGGAGCATCAAGTGGAAATGTCCACAGATTAAACATTCCAGAAAAAGCTATAAGCGAAAATGTTTACCTTAATATGTAATTACCGTTCGATAAAAAAAAAACAACTATTTGTATGAACACAATTTAACTTCCAGTAACTATTATAGCCTTTGTATGAATAAAATTATTCTTTATAAACAGTATATTTCAGTAAGTTTTTACTTTATTTTCCTTTATATGCACAATTTGTATGACTTTTGAGGGTATCCTGTAGCTTAAAAAGTTGACGTGATTGACAAAAACTGCGGTTACTTCTGGATCCAGATGCTAAAAGTTAGTTGAAAACAAGTTACAGATTTAAAACGACGAAATTGCTGTTCCCCAGTGTAATCAAACAACTACTATCGCTTAGGTAGGCCTTTAAAATGTTTTTCATATTTCAGTTCGAATGGTTTTGAATTAATTAAACAATAATTTGTTTTATACTTTGTAAATGATAAGAATTATTATCAATCATCATTATTATTTAGTCTAGCGTATTGCTTTAATTAATTATTATTAAATAAATGTCATCATAAACTGTATAATGTAAGTTATGTAAAAGTTTTAACTTCCTGTTGCTTTAGTATTAAATTTCAAAATTTTATCCATTAATCCAAGAGAAAGAGTACTAAAATAAGATTAATTCTCTAGGTATACGGCCTATAAACCTTTGCACAGATATCCCTTGTTCTCAAATCAATGTTAAATATTCCTTCAATAGCTTTTGTGGGGCGAAATACAAAGCGAACATTCCCTGAACTTCATTTATTCAATTGAAAAGAAAATGTAGTCAATTCCGGACAAGTGTATAATGACAATTTTCATTACATCAATGACAGATTCAAGGTATCGATTCCAAGTGACAGTTCGCTCGAACTTAACCTCTACGAAATTAGCTTTATTTTGAAACTCTTCAATCTCCTGAAATATAGGAAAGGAAAACGGCACAAATTTTAATTCTCTCCACGGGTTTTTCCGAAATTTCTCATTTTTTTTCTTTAACAACAAGAGTACCTATTAACTAGTGAGTAACACACAAATCAATATATCCTACATCTACCTGACATTAATATATCTTTTTGAAAAAGCATTTTTTTATATTCTTTCTAATAATGCTTTGAATAAGTGGGGTCCTTTAGCTAAGGACCTCTATAGCTGTAGATAATTGCATTAGATGTGTAATAAAGGGAATTCAAACAAAATCGCAGATGTAAAGCCCCATAGAAACATATTCAACATCTCCAATAATCTAATTTAAGCTCCCTTATGGAAACGCTTTTACGAGTAACTGTATACACATTCTACTCTCTACTCAAGAACCGGAAACATAATTCTCCGACTGGACTATTCGGGTGGTGTATTCGCGATTGTGTGCCGAGGAAGGCAGTTCGCTTGAAATAGCGACACGGTAACGGAACGTGAAAAAACTCCAGGCTTCCGCCCGCGATGTATATGTATGTGTACGTATATATGGAATACCTACCGGTTTCAGTGTGGCGCCTAAACGACTAGCGCCGTCTCCACAGTCGCTTACATCGGACCAGTTTGACCTTCACCGTATCCGCCCGCAAGCCGTCCGCATAACTGAACCACCCTCAACAACTCGGTCCCATATTGATCGTGACGGTCTACCCCGGGTCGTATCGTATCGCATAATCTGCAACCCCTCTGTCGGCGTAATGTTGTTTGTATGTACCGTTCTCTGTTTTATCGATGCGGTTTTAAATGAGATCTTAATTAATGGAAAGGTACGTGTAAATATGTTGGAGAAAGGGGGACGGTAATAAACAAGCCATCCTTATAAATAATAAATATCTGAATAAATAAAGTTCGAATTCTATGTATGTTAGGTACTGGTTTTCATGGTAATTAATAATAATTAACAAAAAACAGATTTTTTCTTGACCAATAATGTTAATTCTAATAAATAAAACTCCTAAGTTTCGTGGCCTTATTCTTTGGCTTAAACTTTGTTTAAACAGTTAATACATGTAATTTTTTTTCTTGACATTTTGACAGAACCATCTTTAACAAAAGATTTAAAAAACTGTAATTGTACTTATTTTTTTTTTGTCACCATTCTTCTTTATTCATATTTTGGTTTTTGTAATTAAACTCACTTATGTATTTTTACGTTATCTTAAAACTTTCAACAATACTAGCGTTAACGCTGTATGTCTACAAACATTCACAAACAGATTAAAATATTGTATGGTGACAAAAATAAGTAAAACTACGATTTTTTAAATCTTTTGATAGAGATGGCATGCTCCATCGAAACGTCAAGAAAAAAATATGATGTATTAATTATTTTGTTTAAATAATTTAATGTTTAAGTAAAAAAATAGGCCCACCAAACTTAGGAGTTTTCATCTAAATGTCTAAATTTTTGCATTTTTTCTAAACTTTTCGAATTTGACACTAAACAATCAAATTCTGGTGTGACCAGAGGTAACGTCAAAAGCCCGACGAAATTTGGAACGAAAAACCGTCAGGTACAAGGTCACGGGTGTTCGTCGCCGAGGCTAGGGGCGACTGCCAAAAAGTCCTACGGTGTGTGTATGAAATGTCTTACAATGTTTCAGGTATCAAAAGGCCTTATAATGTTCATGCTGTTCAGGGGGCTCTTCTAGCTGTTCAGGGAGCTGTTCTAGCTGTTCAAGAACCTATTTAAGCATTCAGGAAGCTGTTAAACAGTTATTTGTGGGGGGTAACTCGTATGTTTTCGCGGTTTGGGGTTCGAACATTTATGCAATTGCCTGAGCTCCAAATCGCGCCAACGTGCGAATCACCCAACGCAAACAGCATACAAAAAAAATGTTAAGCAGACCACTTCTATCATCACTTCTTAAATCAGTCAATAATTGCGTTGAATTCCTTGTTTTTAAAAAGTGGGATACCCAAAAATCTACGTCGTCTCCTTTTTTTATCCCTTTTCTTTTCTAATGAAATCACCTATTATTAAAAAGGATGATTGATGATAGATGCTCGAAAACCTCCCGTTGCTCGAAAATTTTTTCGGTGGATACAGAATGTTATCATATACTTGCAAACATTGCAAACCTTTGCAAATGTTTGCAAACGTTTCCTAACAATTACATTTTGGATAGGCACCTTAAAAGGAATATCTACTGTCCCACAGTTTTACATTTGCTATAATACGTCGCTTTATTTTGTTGCAATTTTACGCAGCTTACCAGGGCAGTAGTATTTTGTCGCAGTGGACATCAAGACGTCAATAAAAGGTGAGAATATATTATTTTTTAATGATACTGTATCTCACGTACCTACTTTTGCGCGATACGCCTCTGACGTTGCACGCGTTTGTTAATTAACCATTGAACATCTGTCCATATAAGACTTTTTGCTCAAAATGAACAATTACTATAAAATACTAAAGTAGGCACCATTCTTTCTGAAGCCCCCTGTATAAAGATGGTACTGATGTTGGATTAGATTTTCTGGCAATAACTATTTTTACGATTTTTCTATTATTAGCACACGTGATAATGTTACCTGCACTACAAATACATAATACTACTTGTTAACCCAATTTACTATGAAAAGTTCTCCAAAATATGAATTAGAAAGATATACATTTTTTTGATCAAGTGTACGCTGTACTACATCATAAAATGAAGTCAGAACGAAAAGTTAACAATGCAAATTAGTATTCACGAAGTTATTATAAAGCATTAAAAATCTCGTACTATCCTTATGCACGGAGGGTATTCTCATATAACTTTAAGACGAGACGGAAACGAACATGAAAATTAAACCAGTTTGTTCTACGTTTATTTATTGCCTCATAGAACAACCCCAATTTCAGTAAAGTAATAACGAGGTTTGTCACATCATCAAGTGACTCATTGAAGCGTATTTTGGGTAAGGTACGCATATCCATCAACCATGAACTTGAATGGAGTACGCCTACTAAGGGTCCGCCGTTGAAATGTACACTAGTATCGAAAAGTATCTTACAGAAATCCGGCTTTTGTATTGTTCTTTACCATGTAATAATTATTAAATGCATCTAATTCACATCATTATACTAGACCACTTATGTAAGTATATCTACTGAAATGTTTTAATTCAGGGATATTGTTTAAAAAATTGAATGTTTGTAAATTAACTAAATTTTTAACTGAACTGTGGGATTCGGGAGTATTCTTACACACTCTTTCGCCAATTTTAAAAATGGAAACTAACCCTGATTTTACGAAGATGTAATATAAACTCTATGTTCCTTATGACATTCACAAGAAACCTGCCTATTCTAACCTCTAACCTTCTCTTCTACCTTGAATTTATTCTATGATTTCAATATTACACACTTTAAACTGGAAGCACAGCCAGAAGACGAGTTAACTCAATGAAAGCTTGACCAGAAGTGATGAATTTAATTAGCGTCCCTCTTCTCCTTTACTTTAATCGCAATGGCGATTGTTTTTATCCACAGCAAATTTTGATGATTTCTATCCAAATGTAATTTATCGAGGAATTTTGATGAATAAAGTTATTTTTAGAAGTAACATGAGGGAATGAATGGACTGACTCAATTAGACGACTGAAATTATGGTATTCTATGATACCAGAATAGCATCGACAACCAAACAATAACGAAATTTACTAACATTCTACTTAATAACTTTATGATAGATATTTAATTTATAAAACCTTGCTAGAAATACCTCTGAATTTAGCCTATTGTTTGTTTTAGGAGAATTTTACATTAACTTTCAAGATTTACGAAATGAGGAGAATGAAAAGAAAAGTAGTTTCATCTCCGATTCACCAAGATCGGCGACTTGGGGAGGAAAGGAGGCTTCTGAAAAATAACTAATATCCGCCAGAGGGAATTTCATATCTACAGTGTGGCCATCTTGAATACACTGAACGTGTTCAAGTGCTAAAAACACTACATATTTCAAGTTGAGACACTACTGCACATTACTGTACAAATTTAAGGAAAGGGATAAGGAAAATGTAATCGTCCCTTACTCAACGAAGCAGCTCTTGCGGAAAACGCAGTGGCATATTGCCCCCACGATATAGTCGGCTCGAAAGTGAATGCTTACTTGACGTGAAACTCATTATTACACGAATATTTCGCACTAATTAGGTTATTTTCGTCAGGGCGCAGCGTACCAAGCTTTCAAAGCCCGCTTTAATTGAAAACGCTGACGAAATTATGTAAATATTATGGTTGTATCTAACACAGGTGCCTATTACATAGAACAAGAGAATAAACATTCGCTTTTGTTTGGGTGAAATAAAACAAGCACTTCAAACTAAAAGGATTATAATCTTTTTCTCTTCTTCTTGGTTGTTTTATTTCAGATGCTTCTCGTACAGAATAACTAAGCTGATCGTTTTAATGATTATCTCTTTTTCACTTTTATGGATGATGATCTCTATTACTTATTCGAATATTTAATTTGTTTATTATTCAAATATTTTGTAAATTATGTAAACATTTTTCGCGTTTTGGTAAATTCTAATCAAATTTTCAGAATTTTAAAAGATTTAATTTATAGTAGAAAAGGTAACCACGTTTTTTGTTGTATGATATCGTTTTGATCTACGTCGAAAGCCGCGTCTTTTGGTATATAACGCGATTCGGAGCAATTTTTTATCTTGCAGCTGTTTTAAGACCTTCAAAGATTCCATCACTTTGGGTACAAATTTTTACGGCTCTCTTATATCTTAGCATCCGGATGAGCTAGGAGGTTAATTTTAGGTCCGTTGGAAAGTTCCCGGTGAGCGCTTTAAAACCAAAAAGCTCAACTCTTTAGCTCTAACCATTCCGATGCTAAGACGTCTCAATGTTTAGAAAAGAAGATTCCTTTTTTTCACTTTGAAGCTCTGTAGGTTCTAGACCAAAAAAGCTAGAAGGTTCTGCTTGGTCGCAATCGATTCAGCGGACAATTTTCTATTGGAGCCCGTCAAACTCGTCAACCAGAACGAGCCGGGACGCCCGTTATCGGTGATTCAAAAAAAATAATAAACCCCATAACTTTGCGAATCGGTTTGGAGCAAACAAAGCAATAATAGTATATCGTCTTCTGTCTACCATGAAAGTCATTACTGTCATATCGCAATAAACACACTGTACACCACTCTACAGGAATTATAGTTCCAAACCATCTAGCGTAGAATACAAATTTGTAAGAAGTACACATACGTCATCTGTGCAATGAGCAGCGATGTCAGATCTCACAATAACTCAAAATTTCTTAAAAAATTTTACACGCAAAAAATAAATATCAGCTATGAGAAATGTAAGACCTTAATATAATTTATTATACCTTCCAACATTCAGGGACAGCCAGATTTTTTAATAAGAGGTATCTGATATTAAAGGATAACATAATTGTAATAAAATTTGTTCAAATTATTATATTATAATCATTCATAATTTTTCATAATAAAGTACATGAATTTCTCATTTCCTAGGCTGGCAACACTGACAATGAGCCGCTATTGGTCTGGACAATTCCATTACGTTCGTTACTAGTAAAGTCTTCAGCAAATGGCGCCATAAATTCAGCACTCACAATTGCATATCTTTGTTAATTAATTTGAAAATTTAATCTTGATTTTGGCGGTTTTGTTGATATAATTTTTTTTTCAAGGGTTAATAGAAATAAACATGCCATGTTTAACGTTTCGATAATTTTTTGTCTTCTTCAGAATTGTATGTTTTTATTTTCTCCAAACTATAACAAGTCAGTTATTATTAGAGCCCGGTAACTGGAGAGCAATCGCAGCGGCGGTGTGACTGTTTTTTATATGGGCGGGGAGGGCTGGTCTATTATGATACCACACGACAAACCATCATCACTCAGTTCAGTTTAGCATTGGATAGCGGATAGGGCGTGTTAATTGTAGTTATTATTTAGTGTAGCGCGTTTTGATTAGACTGATACAGACGTAGTTATCAATTGTAGTTTTCAGTGAACATGTCGAAGGCTAAAAAACGACCCTTTCAAGACAGTAAATAAGTTTATTTCTGACTTCCCCGATTTGTTTTACAACGGGAGTAAGATAGTTTGTAAAGTGTGCAAAACACATTTGATGCCAAATAAGAAGTGGAACTGTACAAGACACGTAAATTCCGCACAGCATAGAAAACGAAAATTGGGCATGCCACCGAGAAGTGCATTTTTTTTATGTAATTCTTATGTTGATAAACTGTAATTTGCCACTAGGCTCACTCGATAAACAACCGTTTAAGGACTTTTGGGACAAATACAATCCCGAGTTGCGGTTTTCAACGGAGAAAACGGCACGTAAGCATGTTGCATTTGTATGCAATGACGTGGAAAAGAAAATGAAACGCATATTGAAAAAACAGTTTCTTTGGTTATGTGTTGACGAGACAACAGACTGCAAAAAAAAATCAATTGTAAATATTATGGTACGCATACTAGACCATAGTAAATCTACATTACCACTGTTACTAGTTAGCCGAAGACTACAAGAGTGTACTGCTGCAGCAATTACGAAGGTTGTACTTAGTACGTTGGAAACATTTCAAATTTCAGAAGATAAAGTGTTTACATGTTACGTGTAAAATGCATGCTTTACATCTTGTGGCAAAAACCATTCGATAATGCTCTCCCGAGGTAGATGCATTAATAGCAAGCACAAAAAAGTATTTTTGAAATCTCCCAAACGCCTACGATCATTTCACACAAAGTGTCCTGGTATTCGTCAACCACCGGAGCCAATTCTTATACTTTGGGAACATGGCAGCTTTTTATTATATTGAACATTTCAAAATAGTAAAAGCTGTTGTTACGCAATTCAATCCTGCCGAAGCTGCAGCTATTAAGGAGAGCCAGCCGAAATTTCAAGATATTTCCGTTGAAACAGATTTAAAAAATATTCGTAGCTACTATAAAGGATTAGCTGACGCAATAGACCAATTACAAAATAGATCGTTATTATTATTGGAGCCTCTGTAAATTATGGACGGAGTGCATACACAGCTACTGACTATACATGACGCAAAATATAATCGCGTTTTAGAAAAGTTCGAGAGTGTGCTACAGAAAGATCCCGATTTTAGCACACTAAAACAAATTTGTGATGGTGTATCGAAAATCCACTGACTAAGTACAAAGAGTATTTTAATCATGCATGTATAACATCGGTAGATGTTAAACGCTCGTTTTCAAAATATAAACTCATTTTCTCACCACGGCGAACATCGCTCACCGAGATAACTGTGGAAACACATCTAATGGTGTCAACTTCTTTCCACTCTTATCCGTATGATGATAATACTTTTTACTTTTTACTGTTCCGTAGCCAAGGCTGCTCAAAAGCATGAGTGTTTCATTACTTTTCACATATTATAATTATGTATTAGTTCTGTTATCTTTTTTCTATTTTCTTACTATTGTTTTTGTATACTAGGCAGGTACGGCTATGGCACGGCTCCCTGTTACCGGGCTATAATTATTATACATTTTTTTTGTTTTGTTTTATGTTACTAACGTAGAACATCTCAACGAACACAACACTTGAAAACATTATTTTTAAAAACAATAACATTTTTATGTTTTATATGTCAGCTCGCGAAAAGGCGAATGCGAAGGTCTCGATTCCTAACAGGGCAACACACACACACTAGAATTTTTTGTTTAAATATAAAAACTTTTACTATCGTCAAAGTGAATCCAAGGAAAAACTGTATATACATACGTATATATGTTTGAAGCAAATTTAACATTATAAAATACGATCATAAATTTTGGATAGTCCTTCGATTTCAATTTTGTCATTGACCGCAATTTTGTATTTGTTGATTTCAAAAAGCAAAGTATCCAAGATGTCCAAATATAAAATTCTATAAAAATGAAAATTGCTCAATTGAAAGGTGGACGTATATCGTCAAATTCTTTATTAGTTAAACTAGATTGGATTAGTAATATACTTTTTCCACTTCCCCGGATCAATTTTTAACCTTAACCATAACCTTAAAATTGATACCGTAAAAGCTATTTTATAGCACAGAATATCGATCCTGTTGCATTTAAATTCTAGAACATCAAAATACATTTCATTATGGATTCCTATGGTCTATGTATAAACCTATAGTAAATTTTCCGCAGATCAAACGCGAAACATGGCAGTATTTCAAAGTATAGCTTCTCTCTGTATCCACCCCCAAATTTACGACAGTCAAATAATTACGCGGATGAAATAAATCCTTGCGTTATTGGCATGAATAACGGCAATTCTGTCTGGAACGCTGTGATAGTAAACTTTACAAGGGGACATAAAAGAGCGAGCGTAAAAGAAAACGTAGCTTATTTCGCGGAGTTTACTTTGAAATTGCACGAATGACATAAATTACGTGCTCGGAAATAAACTTTATTTTTGGTCATATTTCTCGTACCTCTAAAACATGTAAAACTGAAGAAATTGCCCTCGGAATCGGATCACGTAGCCGGCAACAGTATTTATTTGCGACTTACAGAACGAAATGCAGTGTTTGGAAAGCGCATTGGCAGTATTTCAATGGTAAAGTGTAAGGTTGCTTGCTCAGAAGGCGCTTTTAAGAGGAAATTGCATTTAATTTTAAAACCGGCAGAACGGTTTAAATTGAATTTACAGAGGCACGTAGTCAATAGCAACCGTGTGCCTCTACACTGCGCAAAATTATGAAATAAATTGATTAAATTTTAAGCAATTTGTTTTTCGAAAAAATGTTCGGACAGGTCAATTTCCTCCACTTCTGGCTTTCAAATAATGACATCATCGACAATTTTTTAAATGACAACTCCCGATTATTTTTATTTCGACAGATCATTTAATTCTCTAAAGTCTAAATGCTACCATCACTATTTTAATACCTCACATAACAAAATTTTCGAATAAAAATCACTTAAGGGGTTACCTTTAGTCATAAATTTTGAAAAAATCGATTTTGAGATAATATCACCATGCGAAAGTACAGTACTTAGACCATACAATTCCAAAATTATAAGTCGATTTGAGAATGAGAACTTATTTTTTCCGATCGCCGAAACGAGCGCTGCACCCCGTTGCGCGGCGACCGTAGCCGGAACAGACAAAAACTGCTCAGACAGAAGCAAATTAACACATTAGAGGCTGCTATGGATGCAGAAGGATTGCTATATAGACCCGGAGCAGATAACTTTATGTAAGTCTATTTTTATGAATGTTATATACTGAAATATCTTTCTCGGGGGTTTTTCTCAAATTCTGTTAAATTTTCTAATTTAATTCGAATAAATGATTCTTGTAGGTTCGGGGGTATCCCTAGATACCATTACGGCAATTTTTGAATGAATTTCCAACTCAGTAAAAAGAAATTAATGAATAAGATTGGAAAATTAACTAACCTTTAAACTTTTGAACGATGCCAATGTATATAAACCCTCTGTTTATACACCCGCTACAGGAAGCTGCCTTGTTGTGGAGATTTAACCTTTTTCTATTCTAATAAAGACTTTAAGTACACAAACGAACTTATCTTGGGATTGGATTTAAGACAAACTTTGATTCAACCAAGGCCGAATAAAGATTGATGAAAATGTATGGCGTCATTCATCTTTCTTTTATTTTAAATCGCGAAAGACCGGCGATCGTTTCATTTCACAGCCAATTTTGATAAATTTAACCCAAATAGAAACTTCTCGATGACTTTCGATCAAATGATAGCATACGAGAACGAATGCAGTGACTTAACCAGGAGGTTGTATGTTGATGATTCTATGGTCCGAACTGTCACCAACAAGCTTTAAACGAGAAAATCCACTGCTAATTTACAGAAACCTTTCAGATAAAGATTTAATTGATGAAATATTATCTGTTGTGCTTTTCAATTTATGCTGTTGCTTATTCCAGACGATTTCTACATTAATTTGGACGAAATAAGTGAATAGAAAAATTAATGAACGAGTAGATTTGTCCATGCTACCCCACACTCGTCATTATCTGGACTTATATATTATATATAATGTCCTCGCTCCAAAGACGGTTGGCTGAGGGGGGATGGTAACGAAGAAATTTCCAATTTTCCCCGCAAGAAGGATATTTAGTTACCAACGAGTGGCCAGCCTGACATTTAGTCAGTACCGAAGTGACAACTGAGAGATGTTGTTGTTGTCGTAGATACAACGTTGAACATAACATAATACATTTTATTTCATTCTTAAACTTTAAAGCCGTTTTTCCCGAAACGACATTTTTGAAGTCGGTAGACACGATTACAGACAAACTTCACAACGGATTTCAATGAAACTTTGTGGAATTATAGTCGATAGAATTGTCTTGTCGTTGAACGAAGGAATTTCATTTCTGATCAAAATTAAAAATTTTTATGCACGTTAGAAGAGCCAAATTTTAGGCCAAAAAATAGCCTTTTTGTTCAGACGCCATTTTGTTTACAATCACCGTCAATTAGTTTCGTTTGTTTCAGGTAAGCGGTTCCCAAGTTAGGATGTCCACCCCTTCCACTGAGAGGTGCACTAGGAGCCGGGCCATGACTCGGCCATTTTTGATTATTTTTATACACAAAAATTCCTGAATAAAGCTTAAGACTAAAGTATCCGAACGTACTAATTGTTGTTTCAATCTACCGTATACTTTCGGAGAAAAAACATTTCAAATGACCTCCTATCGGAGATCGTGACTGGAGGTAACCCCTTAAAGAGTGGAAAACATAATAACAGATAAATGCTGTTATTCAAGAAATTAAACGATTGCTTACTTTAAATCAAATGCTTTCCTGGATCGGTAGGCGAGGACCAATAGAGTACCCCCCCAGGTCACCCCCATAAAAATGACAATAGTACAAAAAATAAAAAAATATAAATCTAATAATCCATTTTCCTCCAAATTTTTGTTCATATTCTAAGTGTAGTCACTATCTTTAAGTTATTTATGTGCAATTATTTGAATTATGAATATGTTGTTCGAGGATGGCATAAGAATTACCTGTGTTTGGAGACAGATGGCACTTTGTGTTAAAATCTGCACTGTGAGCACTATTCTTTAGTTGACGTCTGTTACAATTTCGAAGAGATTCATCGAATAGTGTTGTTTCGAGAGCTGTTGAAAGTAAACCAGTTTATGAATATGTGGAATCATTGAAAAAGAACAATACTGGTCAGTAACTCGATCTTTTTTTTGATTGGAAAACGTGCAAATATCAAAAAGAAGTTGCATGTTCTTTATATGGACCATGTACTTTCAGCGATTACCATCCGATACTGCTTTAATGAATTTAAGGGTGGCCGAACATCCGCCTTTGATGAAGAATGGCCAGGTCGTCCCATTGAGGTAACTACGAACGATATGATCAGCAAGCTTTGCTTAAAATTGAGTATGAGAAAGCTGACGATTGATCAAAAACCGAATCGCGTGATAACGTTTGGGCATGTTTAAGCGCAATACGAATGAGTTTCTGCGGCGTTATGTAACTGAGGATGAGACATGGATACATCACTACACGCCAGAAACCAAATGTCAGTGAGCAAAATAGGTTTTTCCCGGCGAACGTGCACCAAAGAAGGCGAAGACGATTCCATCAGCCGGAAAAGCTATAGCGGCAATTTTTTTGGTATTCGCAAGCCATAATTTTATTTGATTATTTGGAGAAGGGAAGGACAATAACGGGACGGTACTATGCTGGTTTATTGGACCGATTCGATGCTGCACTAAAGAGAAAAAGACCCCACCAAGCGCCGGAAAAAAATTATCTGCCGGCCCTATCAACGGCAATTGCGACAGAGAAACTAATCCAGTTACGGTGCGAATTGATGCCCCATCCACCATATTCGTCAGATTTGGTCCCCTGTGACTTCTTTCTTTTTCCAAACTTGAAAAAATTGTTTGACGGAAAACGGTTCACGTCAAATTAAGAGGTCATTGTCTATTTTGCAGAAAAATCCTATTATTTAGAAGACTTAAAAAAGTCGGAACATGGATGGACTAAGTGTATAGAGCTACATTGTCTTCCTTAACACAAGTATTTGTCATACCATCCTCCTATGCCATATATTATAGAGAAAAAGGGGGTCCATTCTTGTAAAAGGGATCGACGCAACACTGAGAAAAATGTTCTTGTTAAAATTACAATATAGGTGTTGTAATTTTGTTGGTGTACAGGTCACACCAATTGATGTGGTAACTACTGCAGCAGGATTGTACCTCCTCCTTATTAAACAGTTAAAATTACAATAAAAGCAAAAGGCAGGTTCTCGTTAGCCAAACAAAATGCGCTTCCGCGCAAAGAAGAGCCGCCGATTCCAAATGGAACATCAAGCTTCCTTGCTTAAGCGATTGAAAGTTACCAACCCAACAAATGTAAATGCGATTAATTTGCAATCTACCATCGTACCTTCTCGGATACCAATTTCTTTTAGATGCTTACCAACATTCGTAGATGAACTCTGACATCGTAGTGGGTATTCCCTTTTTTCTGATGGCCTACTCTTTATGTGTATGATATTTAGTTAGTCACTCGATTGACCCCGAGTGTGAAGAGTATCTTGTGTTTGCCTTTGCGTCCATTCAGATGGCTAGGATTTCAAAAGAGTATATGGCCAAAATGGTATTAAACCAAGGCCAATAATAATAATTAATAATAATCATATATGTCTCATGGACGGGTAGGGAAAACATGTTATGAATCATATGTGACTCATGGGACAGTCAACGTGTTAATTACATATGATTATTATTCCTAAGTTGAATATTTTCTAATTTTTTAAGTTAAGTTATAGCTAAAGGGAGATACATAATCTACAATATCGGAATTTCTATTGTACTTTTTTAACTTTTTGGTGTGTTACTGTATTGTTTTAATTATCTTCCATAAATTTGTTACAATTTTATAACATGTCATCAATATCTTTTTTAGAATAAATTAATTTTTGTTTTATATTCATATGTAATCTTAAAAAAATTGGCAAATGTTCCTTGCAGAAAGCAGGAAATTGATAAATTGGGAAGAATTAAAGTTGATTAGGCACTTTCCAAATTATTTACGATCACAATTATATAACTAAGATGAATCTGCTGCGCTATTGTATTTTTAACTGTACTTCTAGCAATTTTTACAATTTTTCATTGTGACACATACATACATCTTTTAGGAATTTATACAGGGGTTGTCTTAGTGAAAGGTACGTCACTCTATTGTAAGAAATACAAGCGTAAGTATAGCACTTAAATTTTTGTTAAATCCGCAATAAGGTTGCAGTTAATACCACAAAATAGTAATGTTAAAATTGCATTTCTTTTATGGTGCTAACTATTACCACAATGAGTTTGCAACAAAAGGAAAGTTAAATCTAACCCACACAGAGGTTATCACAATAATTAACGCGCAGTTGTGTTAGGATAAACACAATTGTTAAATTCAACAAGAATTTTTTCTCACTGAAGAAAAAGGTTGGGAACCCCTGATTTAAATACTACAAAAGATATTACCTTATTTTAGGTAAAATTTAACATCCATACAAACTTGATGCTAATCGCTGCAGACATTCCAACAAACGAAAATGTAATTTAATTAAATTTACATCAGAATTCTTTTCAGCAATTTCAATTCGACGTCTTCCCTGGCGCTTTTTGTTCCGAACTCCAATTTATCTGCCGTCTGACCGCTTCCTCATTTTCTATTCTGTCGTCGTTTTCCACTTTCATCAGCATTACCAAAGCGACGCCACGCTAGCAAAAAAGGAACAAAAAGAAGACTCATATAAAATATTTTTTCTTCTCGATTCCGGATCCACTGACAGATTATTGCCAGCATGTGTGCGTAATCTTTCTTTTGATATTAGCACTTGTATATGCCAACGCCGTCTGCTGGAACCAATCCAAGTTCAAAACGGCGAATACGTAGTGCGTATTAAATCACGTCTATCAAAAAAATATATAAAGTCGGGTAATTCATGTATTTTTCTCGGGCAATCTGACGATTTTAGACATGACTGAATTTTAATTTCAGTACGATCACTGCACTGTGGATGAATAACGCCGGTTTTTCGTTCCAAGATATGTATGTATATACTTATAAATAGGTGTATGTTCTCTGTTTATCAACAGAATTTGTAATAAAGGTGATACTTTCAAGTTCAATGCGAATAAAGGCTAAAGAGTTAAAGAGTGAAAGCAATAATAAATTTCAGTGTTTTTGAGTTTCAAGTTTATTTTGGACCCGAATATCTATAATGATGTTATGTTGGGAATATTATTTGGCATTTAATATAACTAACTGATTCTTGTTATATTTTAGTCAGTAATTGATAATCTCAAAGGAAAATGGAAAAGGAAATGAATTGACTGTAATAAAAGGTAACATAAGAAAAAATTTAGGCAATTTAGATGAAAATCAATCATTTCCTACAAATAAACATTCTGGAATGGGAAAATTGCAACATATGAAGAAAAATACGATATGACACACAAAAGCGAATATTAATCAAAGGATCAAACGTCTGAAAAAGATAAATGGCATAAACCACGCACTCAGCAGTTAGTGAGCACAAGAAAATAAGAGAGAATTCCCTTATTGGGAAAAAAGAAAAATTTATACATTTCAGCCAATTTATTTGTATTAGTTTTATTGCGATACATTAAGCATCAAAACCGTTATATGCTTGCGACCATTTGCAATTGTAGGATGACAACACTGCACAACAAATTTGAACTTTTTCTGCCCTCTGAATTAAACTACGTCATTTTAGTTGTCGTGAATAAGGTTCGACAAACGAGTACAACGTCAGAGGCGTATCGCGCAAAAGTAGGTACGTGAGATACAATATTATTAAAAAATAATATATACTTACTTTTTATTGACGTCTTGACGTCTTGGGGCAGTAGTATTTTGCCGCAGCGGACATCAAAACGTCAATAAAAGGTAAGAATATATTATTTTTTTAATAATACTGTATCTCACGTACCTACTTTTGCGCGATACACCCATGACGTTGCACTCGTTTGTCGAACCTTAGTCATGAATCAGGTGAATTTTTCTATCACACACCATTTTCAAGAGGCAGAGTTTGTTAAAAAGGTGGTACCCGATGGCAGTCGTGTAGCGGTTTTTCAACTCGTAGTCGATCTCGACAGTACCGCGAGAGAGTTCAAAGCGATAGTACGTTGCACGCTACACGCCAAATAAGTACGCGGCGATGGGACGACCAAAGGGTGTAACGTTCCCTTCGAATGTAAATAAATATCTCAGGCGTTTCCCTGGATTAGAATATAGAAGTCCGCATGTTAGTAAGAATTACGTGATTAACGAATACAAGATGCCCATTCATACAAATGCAGAGGAAGTTCAGATTATTCAATTTCGTCTAAGCTTCGTAGCAATAACAACATAAATATGCGAAACGCTCATTTCCAGGCGACCATGACTTCAAATTATTACGTGCGTTCTTGCACACTGTAGGTCTACATCCCAACGTTGTTAGAAGCGTACTAACGCGACCCGCATCGAATCGATCAGATTCCACTCTACTACCTCCTCACCGTACATATATAGATACAGCTAATTTCACATTTTCTCCATGTGTTTATAGAGGCTACTGCAGGTCTTAGTTTCATTTCCCAGAAAATAGTTTAAATCATTTATTTTTATTAATACTATTCGGATTATCGAGTAATGAAAGGAGAATTTTAACTAAAGTTTGTTTGGATTACAGAAGTTATACTGTACATAAATAGTAATCGGGGTTGATACACATTATTACAAATTAATGAAAATATCAATTGACTTAAAAAATTGCAGATTCCAAGACAAATAAACGAAAGCGATTTATTGATATAAGATAAATATTACATTTAATCTAAAATAATTGACTTCAATGTACACAATTGTGTTTGTCTAAAATGAAAACCTGAAGTGAAGTCTGGCTTTTCACTATCTTAGATATTGGAAAATGTACTTTCCGGATCCAAAATGTAAATACAGACGATTTCAAACGGATAACTTTCACTGCAACATTACCTGTTTTATGTTCAAATAAAGTTCCAGCTGAACTTGATCAAGGTAAAATTGTTCGTTCTTAAAACTTTTCCAAGAATGTTTCACGTATAATCCTTCCTATAAGATTTACCTGTACAAAATTAAAATTAAACGTACGGCAAAGTTTTTGGAAATTATCCAGAAACAAGTCTAGGAAAAAAACGAAGAGAAGACTTTTACTTTAAACACATAACAGGAAGTGGTCAATTTACACGTGGAAAAAAATGAAGTTACAATAATTAAACACGACGAGAAGACGATGAATCACACCACCCGGATCATATACACAGCGCGTAGGTACATACAAGAAAACAGATTTACATTCAAGTTTTATAAACTATACCGCGGGCCGGGTGTATTTTAGGCACCTTTGTGATCGTGATGGCTGCATCTTCTTCGGTACGTGAATTTTTTCGAACGCTTTGTTCGAACTCTTTCGAAAATAAACAGCGTACGGTTAGAACGTGGATTTTATAACAAGCAAATTACGGATCAATCGCAATGTTGCGTCATTCGGATAGGCTTGACATCGGCAGATGTATTCTAACGAGGATATTCTAGGTTGCAAATGTAACACACGTAGTGCAGATATGTAGATGTAATAAACTAATTTTAGATCGGATTGATATTTCCGGATTATGGATGTTGCTGACTCAATTACTTCAATCGGATGGCACACAATGAGTAATTTTCAATAGGTTAATTTACATCAGTCATGTTTCATAGATGGATGCCAAATTTAGGACATGAATACTAAACTAGAGCAGACTACCGTTGAAATTTGTCAATATGACGCAATTGATAGTGACGCATCGTGATTGAAACCTATAAACTATAATTTTGCAATGCACCTAAAACTT
Organism: Dynastes maya; assembly: GCA_029619315.2. Classification (NCBI taxonomy): domain Eukaryota; kingdom Metazoa; phylum Arthropoda; class Insecta; order Coleoptera; family Scarabaeidae; genus Dynastes; species Dynastes maya. Next base: position 12,842,183 of record JAROYE020000007.1, on the reverse strand, counting down.
ATTTCTCCTATAAAAAAAAGTTATTTGATTGATTCGGAACAATTGTTACGGCCGAATGATGCGAGAAAAAGATTTTAATTCTATATCTTTTGTTCTATCCCTACTCTAAAAAATATTTACAAATATGTACCTATTTTTACCGCCTATATACCCTAAAGCATACGAAATATATAATATATAAACTAAGAGAAAAGGTTCTTGTCTGTACCATCTTCACGAATAAATCCATCAAAGATGAGTGGCTGACTGGACCTTTTTCTCTGTTTAACAGATTTGTATTTTCTTTCGTATAAATGGTTTCATAAGGGTCGAAATTCTCGCGGCGAAGTTATGATCTTCATTAATTTGAGGTTTCCTAATTTAATGTTTTGCCCGGTTTCGTTTATACGATGTGCTACACTTGACGATTCGATTCTTCCATAGCGGCAATGGGTTATATGTTTCGACTGTTTCGTTTGTCCAATACAAACTTTATCAAAGTCGCCGCATGCGATTTTATAAATTCGGATTGCCTAGAAAGTTTCTGAGTGTATTCTGCGAATTTCTTATCGCGGGTTTCTGCCAGAATTAATGTCGCGGAATTTCTTACATATGTTCTATGTTGGACTTTCTTAAGCATCCGATCAACATCTATCGAAGAGTAACCATTATAAATAGCTGTATTTTTATAAATTTAAGTTCTTTAAGAAAATGCAAAAGCAAGAATACAATACGCTTTTACATAAAAACAATTTTTATTTTTGAGGCCTTTAATAGTCTTGTGTGTTTCTATGCTGTGTGAACAACATTCACAATTTGAACAGAATCCATTAGCGACATCGAAACATTTTGTAATTTTTCTATTCCCTCCGCTAGTCCGAAGTAATTATTGTGAATAGTTTGTAAATCTCTTTTAACCTGACTATCTTGAAATATTTCCTGACTTTTCTTGATTGCTGCAGTTTCTGTCAGATTGAATTTTAAAACTACCTTCTTTACTTGATCAAAATATTTGTTGTAGCAAAACGCAGCCTGCAACTATGTTCCCCAACGTGTTCGGGTAAATCAGGGCACAGTTTGTGAAATAGTCGGGTACGTTTCGGGGACTTTAGAAACACTGCCTTTCTACGAGCAATCAATACATTTACTAGTGGGAAACATGTAGGAATCGTTTGTGCCGCAAGATTTAGAGTATGGATTTTACACGTTACATGTAAGAAGTTAACACTGTGTTCTTTAAGAGATCGGCCCAAAGAACGCATGTTTGCGGCACCATCACTCATAAACATTAAAAATTGCTTAGTTGAAACTTCAAATTTGTTTAATGTGTTCAACACCAGCTTTAAAATCTCATCGGCAGTACAATTTATAACTCTTTTGGAAGCAAGTAAGGAGGATGACGGTCGATGTGGTTCCATTGTACGTACCATTACATTAACCACAGAATGTTTTTGATGATCTGTTGTTTCATCCGCACACAACCACAGTTTTTTATCTTTCAATTCCGTTTTCATTCTTTTTTCTATATGTTCACGAGCAAATGGCACTTCATTTCGTATCGATGTCCGACTAGGTAATTTACAATCCGCATATTTATTCCAGAATGAGACAAATGCTTCTTTATCTAGTAAACGAAACGATAGATTACATAAAATAAGAGTAACACATAAATCAAATCTAAATTTTTCTTGGTCTCGTATGCCACTTTTTGCAGAAGAATGCTGTTTGCTTTCGATGTGACGTTGAGAATGGCTTCTGGACCAACACATTAAAGGGATTTTACAAACTAGACATTGAATTTTAGCGCCATTAAAAATTAAATCCGGCATATCCACTATAAAGTTTTTAACTGTGTCTGCCATTGGTCGTTTTCGCGATATACCTAACTGCGACATTTTTAAAGCAAACATAAGCGAACAATTACGAAATCAGTTACGACAGCCTACATATACATAGAACTACTTGCATACAGCATGGATTCAGTGCTGACGCTGTGAACGCGTGAAATAAATAATCGCCGACTCCGCACCACATATCTACTACACTGACTGTTACCGCTGTTTACCCAGACTCATATAATCGTATTATGCATATAGGTTCGCATTTTGGTAATACCAACTTACCTTATTTTATCTTGTAAAATATTATGATTACTAAATTCTACTGCATTTGTCAAAGAAAATTGTTAAGTGACAGAATTATAACAATAGTAATAATCTACGAACAATATAATAACACTCATCAATCTCCATAAAGTTTTTACAACGAAATTACAACCAATATTAACTACTAGTTACACTAAAATTCCTTAACGGTAGAACGTATCATTTGGAATCATTACCTGAAATACAGCTCGTAATTTTAGCTTCGTAAAAACGATATCAATTACGAAGGCTATCACAAAAAAAAGGAACGCAAACGTAATATACTAATCGATAAATTTCTGTAAATATTTAATATAAGGGTGTGTATCAACTGCGATATTGCAGTATTAGAAGCAATTCGTATCTTATTTTTAAACATACATATTTAGTAATTTCAGTATTTCATGTAAAACTTAAATATTCCCTAATTGTAATGATTTTGTTTCTATCCAAAAATGTAAAAACTCTAATAATCTACGGATTAATGCAGAATGTAAGTAAAATATAGGGCAATCGATATTTCCGTGATATATACCTGCATGCACACCAAGCAAAAATATGCCTTTAATGAGGTCAAAAGTCTCTGCAGGATGAATCTAGGAATCTGTTTTTTAGATGCGGAACAAGAACGCAAAAACAATTTAAATCAAACAAAAATTAAATTGGGTAAAATTATTTAATTTGGTACGATGGCACAAAATAAATAAATCCAAATTGTATCGCAATATCAAGATTTTTTGGTTAAATCAAGTTAATGTGAAAGACAAATTTGAGAGGTAAGTACTTAAAAATTATTATACCATCCACATACAACAGTTCATCATCCAAAATCCTACATTACATTTTTTCATCCTTTCTTTCGCTTTCTTTATAGCACCATCTATTACTATTGCGAAGAAAAGTGGGCTGAAAAGTTTAAATCCTATTTCCGTTTTGAATCCTTTTGATTCCTCGTTATTTGTTCTGACACAATTTACATTATTTCTATACATTTCTCTTATCACTTCTATTGTTTCCTTATCTATACCACTTTGTTTTAAGGTATTCCAGATGTTTTCTCTTTTTATTTTATCAAATGCCTTTTCCAAATCTCTACACCCTGTATTGTTCGTTATACGTTTTTATACTGTTAATTTTTTGTTTGTATAACTACTTACGTTTCGCGGTAAATTCAAATATTTCTATACAATTTTTATATCAATAACCAAAAAATTCATGCTAATATAGCTCATAGTATTGGTGGAATCATTCCCGGCAAAAACAATGTAGCAGAGAAAATAGCGCTAACACATGAACATGTTTCTGCCTACCCGGCGTCATCAGCATGGTTCTGAGCACAATCTTCTGCTGCTAATAATTGCGTTTGCCTCTCAGTTTATGTTGCTAATCTCCAAAACAGCAGTGAATATGTCTTTCGGCGACACCTATCGCCAAGAGACACAGTCACGCCGTCCCAGAGGGCAGCACGACAACCGGAGTTCATGTGTTAGCGCTATTTGCTCTGCTACATTGTTTTTGCCGGGAATGATTCCACCAATACCATGAGCTACATTAGCATTAATTTTTTAGTTATTGTTATTAGGCATTCTTTCCACGTGAACTTTTATATCCTTTAACAATAGCATACATGTACTTCCCTGTTTTTTTCTATAATTTTTTCACTAAGTTGTCTTAATATGGGGATAATCTTGGATAGGATTGCAATATTCATAATTAACTGGAGTTCTTCCGTTCCTTGTTCTCCCAGATTTTTATTACCAGTTAAAGAAAACAACCGCAAATCGATGATTAAACGATGCATGTTTTAAACATTTTTTTACATTTTGTTTTAAACGCCCGATTTAAACTACTTGTTTTAAACATGCCAACTCTGTTTCCTCTACCTATTTAATATAGTTTTTGAAATAATTGAGATAATTAGATATTTTTGCGAAATTCTTTTGTTTCTTTAACAGCCGATATTTTAAACTAATTCTCTAAATTGCTCAGGAAAGAAATATTTTTCCACACACACACTAGGTGGACACGCTGTATGTAATAAGTTGCAAAACTTGTCGTTTTTCAAGAAGATGGATATAAATTGACATTCCATCACAAAATTTATACAACAAACGTAATATCAATTTAATCATCTAGAAAGTAAAAGGTGTGACGCATCATTCAACATCAAACTAACCGATAGTTGATCCTATTTTTATTCCGTTGGTTGTGCTAATATGGAAAATGAAGTATCAACCGTCACGGAAACCCATAAAATTTCGCATGCATACGTAAGTACGTATAGGTCTTTTTTTTATGATTCGCATGTAGGACAGATATGGTTCGGGTGCGGGAATATACGATCGAATGCACGCCGTTCGTAAGTACAATAATAATATAAAAAGGGAGAAAAGTGGGGCGAACTCGCATCTAAGAAACGACAATAGCGAACCCCCTAGCTGTACGCGAAGCAATAAAAGAAATGGCATTCCGCGTGGCGTACGGTAGAGTCGTAGATACGGAACACTAGGGTGTCGATAATGGACATAAAATTTCGCTGATGCAGTTATAGATTTTTTCACGCTGACGAATCGCAAAGAATGAAATGATTATGCGAGCAACATGAAATGGAAAAAATAGGGAGAAAAGAAAGATTCTATTCTGATATTTTATGTTATATCATTCGTATTGTAATGTTATAAACGTGGGAAATTATTTAAAAAGAATTGGGAAATTAAACGGATACTCTAAAACTGTGGCACTGCAACACTGAAACAGTTCACTAAAACCCTTACCACAACACTTAATTCATTATTAATTTATTTTCCTTATAAGGTTAGTTTTTCACTTAGCTTGTTAGTTCAGTCTTGCTGCTGATGATGATAGCTTGGCTATCGAAACGTGCGTCCAGTACGAATTAAGTGTTGTGGTAAGGGTTTTAGTGAACTGTTTCAATTGGGAAATTAATTAATTGTGCAGTCTGAAGGTCCAGAAGTGCTCCTAAACACACTCTTTCGGCAATTTAAATTAAACTAGATATCAATTGATAAAGTTTCACGAGTATTAAAAACTTGAAAAGAGAAAACTAACCTGGAATTGTGACGATCCAAAATAAACTCGGTTTATCTGCATATTCTTCAACCGCCATATAATTTGATAATAAATTTAAAACGAAACTTCTTATTAAAAAAAACAAAAAGATGTTGCATGCCATACAGGGACGCAACTGGAAGACTAAATTTATGCTACTCTACGACATATAACACCACCAACAACTGTACAATAATAAAATTTACTGACAAACAAGACGCTTACTTGATGAACGATATTTAATTTTCGAAGTTATGCTGAAGAATTTACAGAATTTATGCTGTCACTTGTAGTATTCCATTAAAATTGAAGATTTAAGATGTGAAGAAAATTAACAGAAGACAAGTCATTTATCCGTTCCGCCATGTTCGTCGTTGACTGGACTTAAATTAATCTCCCAGTACCCCCGTTCCAGCGATAGGAGGCCATAAAAAGAGTAGGAGCTACTAAAAAAGAGTTAATAGCCGCCAGAGGAATTTTTACGTTGAACGAGTGGACATACTGAACTCACTATGCTTGCCGCTAATGGCAGCTACGTTCGATGTCATAAATTATACTATTAAAGTATAAACGAATACCTATTTATCCAGTATAAGTTATTTCCTTTCTAAAAAATCGCTTTTCTTTACACGTTTTGGATACACTTCAATAGGTACTAACTTTAGCCAACAACCATCTTGAGCGGCAATAGTAAAATAAATACAGTGGGTCGCATTTGTTGTAATCACTAGAGCTCGGATTATATGCAAAATGCATATTTGGTATGAAAAGGTATATCAACAAAATTTTGAGGTTTTTGGATTAATTGAATGTTTTCTAATTAAAATAAGCCAATTAAAAAATGCATGTAATGCATATTTTTCTAACTTAATGCATTTTTTAGCGAATGCTGCATATTTGTGCATATTTGTCTTAAATTGGAAGTTTAACCGAAAACTAGGTACCTCGAATTCCACTTAACAACTAAACCGAACCCCATTAAGCCGGATGCCGACAAAGCGCCCGGCTTATGTTTATACGATTATTCTGGGAAAACTCTAATTATCAAACGTTTAAAATGGTTTGCCTAAAACACATTTCCTTCATTTGATCTCTTTCATTCGTTGTGTCTGTTACATCCATATACCGTAAAACCTGCAATATGCCGAAAGTTGAAAGTTTAGTGTATTCCTGGATAAAAAGTTACCCAGAGTTAGTGTTCGACCAGAGTTCACAAAATAAAGTATTTTGTACAGCATGTGGAAAAAACGTAAGTACCCTTACCGATATTTGTGTCATTTAATTATTTTTATGATTTTATAATTAACAGTTTCAAAAAATATGTTCATAATTCTATCAGTACCGAATTATATTCAATCATTTCTAACAGTATTTCTAATTAAATATTATTTTTCTCTTTAAGGTGTCATGTGAGAAGAAATTTTTAATAACGCAGCACGTGGGTACCGCTCTACACCAGGACAAAGTGAAAAGACTTAAATCTGGCAATGGTTCTCAAAGTCGTCTTTTTGAATCATGGAAAAATATTCAGAAAAAGACGGCCCAACAAGAATTTTCCAAGGAGTTGTGCGAGGCATTGGTAAGCGCCAATATTCCACTAGCAAAATTAGGAAACCCGAAGTTAAAAAGTTTTCTTGAAAAATTTTGCCGGAAGCAAGTTCCCGATGAAAGTTCTTTAAGGAAGAATTACGTCGACCAAATTTACACCGAAATACGTGCTGAGATCCGGGCATTGATAGGTAACGAATTAATTTATTTTGAAGTGGATGAGACTACAGATTCTTGTGGTAGATACATTGCAAATTTGTTAATTGGCTGTTTAAATGCCGAAAAAGCTAGAAAATCATATTTAATAAGTTGTAAACAATTAGAGAAAACAAATAATTCTACAATAACTCGATTTATTCATGATGGATTAACAAATTTTTTCCTTCCTAATCCAATACCACAAGACAAAATAATTCTAATGTTGTCCGATGCTGCCCCTTATATGTGTAAAGCCTCGGTGAATCTCAAAATATTTTTCCCAAAATTAATTCATGCCACTTGTTTGGCTCATGGTATTAACAGAGTTGCAGAAGAAATCAGGAACCAATTCCCCCTTGTGAATGAATTAATTAGTAATGTAAAGAAAATTTTTCTAAAAGCACCATTACGAATTCAGCTTTACAAAGACTCATTCCCCGATTTGCCGTTGCCTCCACAACCAGTTGTCACTAGATGGGGAACATGGTTAAATGCCTCAATCTTTTATTCACAAAATTATCAAAAAATCAAAAATTTTGTTTTAGAATTGTCTGATGATTCAAATGCCATACAAGAAGCAAAAAAATCTTTCCAAAATAATGCAATACCAAATCAGTTAGCATTTATTGCTTGCAATTTTTCCGTAATAGTAGAAACAATTTTTAAATTAGAATCAAGAAAATCGCCTTTGACTGAATCTGTAAATTTAGTAAACAAATGCCATAAAGATTTGTCAGCTGTTAGAGGAACAGGTGAAATTATTTTTAAAAAGCTAAACTCAGTGTTAGAAAAAAATGAAGGATTCAAAATTCTATCCAAAGTTTCTAATATTTTAAACGGGGAATTTGTAGACGATATTGAATTAGACCCAGATATTGTAGCCAACTTAAAAAATGCCCCCATTACCTCCGTCGATGTTGAACGATCTTTTTCGATGTTTAAACACTTACTAGATGACAAACGTCATTCATTTAAGATGGAAAATTTAGAAAAACATCTGATAATCAATTTTTTTAATAATGAGTAGGTTATGGATACTTTAATAATTAATTAATTATTATCTGTACATAGTTAGGCTCATAGAATTATATTAAATGTTAACATTTTTGTAGCTAATACCTGGGTGTTGTAAAAAAATTGTAAATATTATGTAATGTAATAGTCTAAGATGTAAAATAAATTTATTCTTCATAGAATCACTACACTTGTTTTTATTTTCGTTCTTAAAAACTGACATTTTGAGGCATATTTGCATATAATGGTGCATATTTGTTAAAAATTTGTGCATATTTTCTTCAAAATATATGCATATATATGTGCATATTTTACCGATTTTTCCATGCATATAATCCGAGCTCTAGTAATCACTGTAGGACTTGAGATATTTTCATAACAATTACCGAGTGATAACCTCAACTGACAATAATAACTAAGGTTCGCGCAAAACTAGGTACGTGAGATACAGTATTCTTAAAAGATAATATATTCTTACCTTTTATTGACGTCTTCATGTCTATTGCGACAAAATACTACTGCCCCAAGACGTTAATAAATGGTAAGAATATATTAGTTTTTAATAATACTGTATCTCACCTACCTACTTTTGCGAGATACGTCTCTGACGTTGCACTCGTTTGTCGAACCTTAGTAATAACCCACCAGTAATAACAACAAATGAACGTTATCCTCACCAAAACTGAACAACGCATAACTAACAAGGGAACACAAGTAACCAAAATTCAGAAAAAATTTAAACTTTGTGGGTTTGTAGACTGACATAATGTAAGAATAACGTTGTCAAATCGCCCGTTTTTGAGGAGTCATAGCAGTTTACATCAATAGCTCGGAAACTATGACAAATATTAAAAAACATAAATTCATGTTCGTGTTCGCACTAATCAAATAATTCCATGTAATTTTTACAAAATTGTTTGATTGGTGAATTATTTTTTAATATCATCAAAAAACAATTTAACTGGAGATAATTAAACATCAGTTAATCCATTAACTTCTGTTTTATGGAAAAAATTACAAATTCCATTCAATTACAAATTCAGAAACAAAACGATATTATTGGAAATCTTAAAAACCTCTATAAACAAAAAAAAAATGAAACGCCAGAATAAAAGTTAATAACGCGTGATACTTTCCCTAGCTCTGATAACTGCTTGGATTCACCGTGGTAATTTCACTATCAAATTTTGGACTACTTCTTGGGGAATATTCTTCCGCTTGTAAAGAACGGCGTGTTCCAATTCCTGAAGATTGCCAAGAACTCGTAAATAACGCCCTACTGATCTTTTTAGAGCATCCCAAAGGTGCTCAGTCGAATTCAAGTCTGGGCTTCGTGGTGGCCAGTTCATGACTTCTTGTAAGTAATCCAAAACTTATCTAGCGATGAATGGTTTCGCATTATCCTGCGTGAACACGAAATTGTTTCCTAAAATAGTCCTGAATAATGTTCTTTAGGTAGTATTCAGAGATATCTGTCTCCAGTTCTTCGCCATATTCTTTCGCGACCATCTGGAGTTTTTAAACTTACTCTAGTCACGTCCGAAAACAAAACTCGCTTCCAATCTTCAACTGTCCAATCTGCATGATTTCTGGCAAATCTCAAACGTTGTACTCTGTGCTGCGGTAAGTAATAGTCCAACTGCAGGCCTGCTACTATTCAATCTTACTTCCCTCAACCTTCTCCTTACAGTTAAAGTATAAACTCTTAGATTTCTGACTGCTTCAAGCTGGTTATTGAGTTCTGTGCTTGTTATTCGCCTATTTCTGAGAGCTTGCAGTTGCAAAAAACGATCATCTCTCGCACTTGTGATTAGTTTCCTACCTCGTAGACGTTTTCTAGAGTGCTAGAGTTGGAGGCTAGGATGTTCTAAACTTTGAAACTTGTCATAACCTTAGAAAGCTGTCATGTAAGGCCAGTGTATTTGATCCGACCTTCAGCTATTCCCTATACGCTTAAACTTTTGCTTTCCGGAAAGACATTTCAGTCTGCTTTAAAACTTAAACTACATTCACAACCTCAAAATTAGTGGCTATAATTAAGAGTTACAATTAGTGTTTAAAGTATAGCAAAGGTCTGCTGGTCGACCAGAAAACTTCCGTATAACCATATCAGTTGTCGCCTCCTCTCCCATTTTCCTTTTTTTTCTTATATTATTGAAGATAACGTGATCTTATTGTTTCTCGATGACTTCAATGACTATGGCCTGATGATGACTATATATCGAAATCTATAGTTAATTATTAAAATAAAACTTTACCTGGTATTGAATTGAATTTGTATTCGTCTATTCTAATTACTATGAATACCAACTTAAGTAATTTCATCAATTTTATAACAAAGGTGTTTAAATGGGTCCGTTCACAATGTTTGAAATTAATAATTTTAATTTTGACAGAAGCCGAGAAGTTTATAAACTCCAAATTTCTACGTTCAAAGTACGTATACGTAGAGTACAACGCATGCGTTGTTTTGGAATAGCACGAATGCGGTTTGGCAACAAGGTTATGTTTGGTAATATTGTAGCAAGGATATACAAGAGAAAAAAGACGAGGTTGGCAAACATCAGAATTTGTTTCCAAAAAACTGACAAAACCTGATACGAGTTACAGCACACGTACGACCGCGAGTTATTAGCAATCTATGCGGCTGCAGCATATTCTCGACCTTATATCGAAGGCAGGAATCCAACCATATATGCAGATCATAAACCTTTAATATATGCTTTTTCCACAAAACAGACCTCGTATTCAAGAGAAACGACTCGACATACCCGACATCTAGAATTTATCGCCCAGTTTACCACAATTATTGAGTACATCAAAGACTCGGAAAACGAAGCAGCAAATGCACTATCTCGACTAGAAGAGGTATCGTATACATCATCTATAGATTATGAGAGGCTGGCAAAAAAGCAGCATGGAGACAAGCAAATAGAAGAATTGCCTCAAAAAGATTATCTGAAATTTGATAAATTACAACTACCAGATTGGAACATACAATTGCTCTGCGAAACATCTACTGAAACATTTCGACCTTACGTACTTTCCGAATTTCGTAAAGAGATGTTTGAGTCATTTGGATGTGATAAGTTGTGTAATGACTCATTGCACAACTTATCGAATCCAGGAACGCGAGCGTCTCGGCGTTTAATTAATGGAAAATTATTTTGGCCTTCAAATAACGCCGACATAACAAAGTGGGTGAAAACTTGTATTCAGTGCCAAAAATCCAAAGTACACAGACACACAAAAAAAACCACTGGTTAACTTGCCGACGCCAAAAGCAAGATTTTCGTGTGTACATTTGGACATCATCGGACCATTGCCTCAGTGCGGAACTATGCGGTACTGCGTAACTCTAATCGACAGGTATTCGAGTTGGCCAGAAATGCTACCAGTAGCAGATATCAAAGCGGAAACAGTGGTTAGAGCAATATTCACGCATTGGATCGCCAGATTTGGAGTCCCAGAAACGATAATTACAGATAGAGGAGCGCAATTTGAGAGTGCAATTTTCACGGAATTTAATAAACTCCTCGGAATCAAAAGACAAGGCACAACTGCATATCATCCACAGTCCAATGGAAAAATTGAACGGTTTCATCGTATCTTGAAAGCAGCGATAACTACTTAAAACAATCCAGATTGGCTGTTATCCTTACCAGCAGTACTATTAGGAATTCGAACGGCACTACGGGATGCCGAAAAATATTCGTCAACCGAAATTGTCTACGAGGAAACCCCACGTTTACCATCGGAATTCTTTTTCCTCTCCTAAAAGATCTCCACCCCTTGATCTGTTCATGCAAAATTTAAGACATAACCTAGCACTACCAAATGGAATGCAAGGCAGAAGATATTTATTAGCCCGGATTTAAAGACTGCTTCACATGTGTTTTTGCGAGAAGATTCGGTTAAGAAACCACTAAGTACACCATATTCTGGACCACACAAAGTTGTAGATAGAGGGGACAAAGTAATAACGATCGAATTAAACGGCAGGAACACAACCGCAAGTTTCGACCGGGTTAAAACAGCGTATATACTTCAGGTTGACCCCATCTCCATCATACGTCATGATTGTAACTACGCAGTACAACCAATGTGCAAGAAAACTATGTGGCTACGCCACTGAGAGGGTATTGTAGCTGGGATATACTGACAAGAACTGTACAAGACAAAAAAGGCGAGGCTGGCAAGCGAAGCGAGCGGCGGTGGTAACAACGAAAAACCAACATCAGAACTGTTTACTGAATATCACAATAACCCGATCTTTTTGGTACGCCAAATTCATATTATTTTGTTCTGTAATTAAGTAAAATAAACTTATTTTTTATTTGTGACGTTGTTTGTGTGAATAGTCTGCGGAACACCGCCACAATATGATCTTTGGATAATGTTAAAACCATGTTGAAAGGTACTACATAATGATAATGATTGAGATTAGGTGGATTGGGTTAGGTATATATTTCAACAGTTTGAATATATCAATCGTTTTCACATACCTCCTAACCCGGTCGATAATATAGCGACTCTACATTATCAAATTAATTATATATGCTACATTATCACCAAAAATTGTAAATTACTGCGTTAATGAACTTGCTTAATTGTAAGTATAAGTTGGAGGTTATGAATGTAGCTTTAGCCAATCATAAACATATAAAATAAACATAGGTAAAACACATTGAACAATAAAATGTGTTGCGTATATTTATCACTACCTGCGTGAAATTAGCATGCTTAAATTTTATGTATATTTGTTATTTGCACATTACTATTAAATTGAATAAGATGAAGTAAAAAATATTCATCTGAATTAGAGCTGCGTACATTTTATGTAAAGTTTCCCAGAAAATAGTTTACTAGAAAAGAATATGACGCAGAAAAGTACATCTGTTAAAAATTAAGTTTAAAAATTGAAATTAACATCTGTTTTCTTTAATTTAATACATTTATTTTGACACATGATTTTCGATTTTCGTTTGTGTGCACCCATTCAATCAAATAAATTATAACTATTGAAAATTATAGCTTGCTTAGAAGGCGGTTATTGAAATTCAATGGAACTCAAGTGTATACAATAATTTTGGAGGTTAGAAAAGTTTAATTTATATAGGAAATTATTGTAAAATTTTTAAGTAAAAAACATTGTTAAAAGTGTTGCCTATATTTTAATGTTTTGATATTTTTGACATAAACAGTCTTGCGATGGACGTCAATAGATTTAAAACTGTAGTTACTTACCCCGATACTATTCAGAGATGCTTCCCACTCCAGCATTCTTCTTTGTTTGTAATGTGTGGTACACTTCACAACAAAAGTCTTGTAAAACAAAGTCAAAAACCACAAAACTTCAGTAACACTAGTTCAGCAATGATCCTCGAGTGTATAAAAATATAAAAGATTGTTTCCTACATAAAGTGTAATTATTTTTCTTACCTAAATTCATTTGAATTTTGTGAAAAAGCAATACAACCGAATAGCATGTAATAGACCAATCACATCAATTACTCGACATTAGAAGAAAGTGTAACATATAAACAAAATACGAAACAGGTCTCATTAGCAAATTAGTTAGATGATATCATTCTTATGTCATTTTGTACCGTATTATCATTTTAATTGCATAATGTAACAATGAACGTAATTTGCATTCACTGCACGCTACCCATGCTACGTGATGTAATAAACTATTTTCCATTTTCGGACCGAATTCGCCCGTAACTGTCCTGACACTGCGTTCGTTGTTTGAAGCCTTATATGAAGAGCTTTACTATAGCCTAAACATAGTAATCACTAATCAGTAAAAAATAACAAAAGCATTTCTAATATAAATAGAATTTCCTCTAGAAACGTTTTCTATATTTCTGTCAACCACATGTTTCGTTTAACTGTAAAAAAATACATTTAGGAAAGACGCCGTGGCAATAATTACGACTACAATAAAATATCTTAATTGTGTTTTTAACAGAATAAACCTACTCGTAAATTTACCGTTGGAAACGCGATATTAACTTACGACGCTTGGGGATATAAATCAGGCGAATATACGCGCTAACCTAAAATCGAAAATCCCGCGAAAATAGCAGGAAAAGAGTAAATAGAATGCGTCAGAACGTTGTGAGAATAATAAAATTAATTTGTTTTTTCTAGCGCGGGAAGTTTTATCAGCGCAGATTGGGAAACAGAGTGTTGTAAAATTTTACATTTTTTGGCACGGTGACAATTCAATTAAAATTTGAAATTTATTCCAGTTTCTCCCATTTTTTTGGTCAACATTATTGGGTGAAACGCATATAAGTTTGGAAATAAGAGAGATTGCACAATATTGGGCCAAACGATATCTTTTTTTCATTATTTCGATTCGTTTTGTTTGGGGTGAATTAGAAATAATATAAATACAAAATATTGCATGTTTGGATAATGCAATAGGCTTGCCATGAAACCCAAACGATCTAACTAATTTTATTTTTCAGTATTAGCAACATTGGCAACAAACGATAAAGTTGGTCAGCGCATATCATTTATGCTGTTGTTTGTGAATAAAATTCTAGCCAAGTTTTATATTTTATTGTTCTATTAAACGAAATTAAAGCGGATAATAATGATATAAACATTCTTAAAAATTATTTCATGGAAGATGGTGTTTTAATGAAAAGAAATACAGAAAAAGATCAATTTAAAGTACTTGTATTTACCACAATATATTCTTTTTAGTAGCGAATATAGCCTAAATAAACAGTTATTCATATTTCGCTGTAATCAATCGGTTCTGATAACGAAAAAGCCCTCATTTTTTACAACGGATCATGCTGAGTAATGCCAACTCTAAGTTGGTAGAACATATTTACTCTAAAAGTGGTCTCAGTTTAAAAATAACGTGCACAATGAAGTCAATGGTAGTGGAATATAGAACATATGAGATCCATCCATTGAAACGTTGTTACGAGCAAGTATATCTATACATTACTACTAATGACGTCAAAATATGCATCCTTCACTCCTCCGCCCACAAACTTTCGATCAAGTATTGCAAGATGGGAGCTGATACAACGTTTAGGGTAAATGTATTCTACCAACCTTGATGCCAACTAACAGCTAGGCAACGTTGCCAGGAGCAGTGCTAAAGCACTATTTGTAGTACCTTTTTAGTACTGCAATACCAAAGTGCTACTTTTAGAAAACGAGTACTTCTTTCTTTTGATCGCTCAATTAAAACTTTCTTTTAGGTTTTAGTGTCTTCTTATTTCTTGTGTGTGGTATTTATAAAAGCATGGTAGTTGGTAGTACTGTCTCTGACTCCAACATGACTGGAACGTCAACTTTCAAAGTTAACGACGTTAATGTTGACCTGTCTATTATTTGAAGAGATCAAATGTCGTTTGGGTAAATACATTATATAAGTAGAATGTGAAAGCAGCAGGTGAAATTAGTTGAAATGAGGTATTTTCTGTACTTCTTTTGTCTTGCTAAAGTAGTTTTATGTTGATATCCCTGGCAACGCTGCAGCTACATATCTCTGTAGAACGCTGCCAATGTAAGTTTGATAGCACTCATTGTCAGTAACATCTTAAATTGTTTACATGTCGAAAAATTAATGCTAATATAGCTCATGGTATTGATGTAATCATTTTTGGCAAAAACAATGTAGCACAGAAAATAGCGCTAATACACGGACATGTTTCTACCTACTCGGCGTCATCAGGGTGGTTCTAAGCACAATTTTCTGCTGTCTACAATTGCGTTTGCCTCTCTTTTTATATTGCTTATCTCCAAAAACAGCACTGAATATATCTCTCGGCGACACCTATCGCCAAGGTACACAGTCATGCCGTCCCAGAGGGACGTGTATGTTTACATGTCGGTTTGCCAATATGACCAAGTGTTACTGTCCATAGAAAAAATCTCAAGATATAGGTAAACAATATGCGTTTCTACAGAATAGGAAATGTAAAATAGAAAAAATACTAAAATTCATTGCGCTAGATATCGATGCATATCCTGTAACTATACCGTGTGATTAAAAAATACTACATCGAGTGGAATTGCATACAAACTGCTTGATACTTATTTTTAATATTTGCTGAGATTAAAATATTCATAAGAACGCAGCTTTTGAAATGAGTTTAATTTAGTTTGTGAGAAAGGTGTCTGCGGGACCCCACCATCTTGAATTCTTTTTAATGGAAACAATGGACTTTACATTATTTGAAAGACATTTACTTTATAAATATGGAAAAATTCATTCGTTTCCTTCAAGATTATAAAAAACAGAGAAAAAATGAGAATCCCAGCATTTAATAAAGATTGTTACATTAAAAGAATTAGAAAGCAAACAGTGAAACGGCAGTCAGTTTTCCGAAAATTAAGTAAAGAAATAAACGAAAGGGATTAAGCATCACGGTTCTCCGCAGATGACTCAAACACATTCAATATTCACTAGAAACTAGTGATGGGAAAAATCGTTATTTTAAAATAACAGTTTCAACCGTTATCGTTACTTTGAAATAACGGTTGCAAAATAACAGGTTTAGCGTTATTTCGTAGTCTACACATATGCAACTGCTGATCTTGCAGCACGCTAAAATTTAAATTCAGAAGTTTTTTGTAATATAAATATTTTATTGCGTTTTTTACAGATAAATTATAAACTGGTTAATAGATTAAAATAAATTAAGTGATAAACTGTTCACTGTTGCACTATCAGATTCACTGCAATCATTGTTACATTGTTTAATTTCTACCATGTTAACTGATCCTACTGTTATTTTTCTTATATTTAATCTTAGTTAATCTTCGAAATGCGAGAACATCTATGTGCTTAAATGCTATATAATAAACATAACGGTTTTATTTTTAGTTTTTATAAGTAAATTTTGTATATAACATCGGTCCTTTATTTTACATTTGATAATTCCAATACATACAATTATTTAGAAAATATGTCCATAATAAACGTTCGACGTCCGACTCGATGTCGGCTACCGCCGTAATAACCGTTCGAGAGGATATTTATGTAGGTACGTGATCTGATAAGTTATTTTTCTAGGGGAGTTGTAACTATTATCTGTAATAAACAGCGGCTTCGATCAGACATTCGTAGCGCCACGCAGTTGAGTACGCCGCAACGACGGTCGATGATATGTTCACAACAATCCGAAAGCAACCGTGCTATACCTGTTATTTTCCCAGCGAGATAACAGTTGCAACCGTTATTGGATCCATAACGGTTATAAAATAACAGATAGTTAAATAACGACCCATCCCTACTAGAAACTTTTATAAAGACTTTATCTCCCCCAGGAAATTTACATTCGATATTGCAAGCATTTCAAGTATTTGTTGTATTATTGAAGTAAAAATAATCTTTACCTACTTAAAATCATTACCTTGTTTTCTGTTTTTTTCTTTACTATGATGAAAAACGAAACTATTGTTTTCATTAAAAAAAATCAAGATGATGCCATTTTGCAAACGCCTGCTATATAAAACAAATAAAACTCATGTTAAAAACCGTACTTTGATAAGCAGCAGGGGGTAGGGAGTCTTGGAATCCGTTGAGAAAACTATTTTTGGCCCCCTCATAATTGGTTTGTAACTGGGGTGGTAACATGTTTGGATGTTTGCAACCGTAGTAACTGTGGTTGAAAATGTCATTCGCTAAATACATGCTGTGTTGCTGTTCAGTTTTGCACGTTTGTCTGTAGTTTTCAGTGAATTATAATGAATTTGTTCATTTCGTACTCGTTTAGTTCTGTTGCTTGAAGTTACTGTTTAAAAATCGATCTTTTCAAAGCTGCCTGTACGAACAAATTTAACAATTACAAGTATTACAAGTACAGGAATAGGTACGTTGATTATTTATGGTATTTGCAAATTATGTTCATTTGTAGTACTATCATCATAGACTCGGTAAGTGTGTTAGCTTTCTACGAAAATGTATATTATTTATAATATTTTTGGTTTAACGTGGACAATGTATTTTCTCTATTGAAAAACACATTACATCGAAGAAGACCCATACACCCTATGAGTACTGTGTCATATCTAGTCTTGAATCCCGCGAATAAATGCATATGCAAATGAAAACTTGTGTTTTATGCTCTAATGTTTGTGTTAAATACAGAATTTGATAAAAATTGAAGAGAAGTTAAAACAAATAAACCGTGTATTCCGCTAATAGTTTCCGGTATATCTATGGGAGGCGCCAAAATACGGGTCCACGTCCATGGTCAGAGTTGCCTTTCTATTATGTTTTTGTGGTGAACAGAGAGCAAATGACAAATCTAAACGTCAAACGGTCTGCACATTACGCCACCCGATGCAATTCTTTTTGAACATCTGACATCTTCAAAAAAAAATTGTTTTCGCTGGGAACATGATTTTGTGGTTTGAAGTTATTTATTTTTAACACCTAACCGTTTAGTCTATACAATGACTCAACACCCGAGCTTTTAGATGTTATTCAAATATATTACAAATTTCGTCATCCTAAAAGTTCTATTGATAGTCAAAACTAAATAAATTCGTTTCATTCGGGCTTGTGAATTTTTATAAATATTACTTCCTATATGTAGATGATTTTTTATAGCCGCTATATGTGTTTTGGTACACTTTTAATCAAACTTTCATTGCGGCGAATTTATCTGAGCGTTGCTGAGGTAAAAATTGGTGAATTCTGGAAGTGTCTGTTATCACAGTGAAAAATCCCCCAAAAAAATCTTTTGAATAGATTTGTATTTGATCATCTAGCAAAAAAATCTTGCAATGTACTCACTACATCTAACAATTAACCTTTGAGCCGTCATCTATCTTGGAGTAACACAAGTAGTCACCTCGAGTCATAAGGTTTGTTCGTTTGTCAATCAGTGCAATACGGAATAGCTCGAATTTCTAAATTGCGTGTTCGTTTGTAAAAAAGACTGACAATCCGATGTTCGTTTGTATATGTTGGGCAGCTTCCGACAGTTTTGAACTGCACAAACTTACACCTCCTCATTACATTGTTTGCCTAACCCAACTTTACTTCATATTTGTACAAAATGACATCCGTTGTAATCATTGAAAGTGAAATACAACAATTAATAAGTAATAAGGATTTTTTAATACTATCGTGATTGCCAATTGCCACTATTCTCAATCTTTTAGGTTATGTATACTATACAAATACCAATTTGTACTATTCGTTTGTACCCATTTAGAGTAGTTCTGAGCAATCAAAACGATCACGTGATCATAATCCTATCACACTCTAGAACTAACGCGAGCAAGACAAACAAACAAACCTATATTCAGCCGAATTACAAAAAAAAATTAGTGAAAAATAAATTTACAACTTATTTTAGTCAAAAGGATTAAGGATTAAAAAAAGAGATATGCCAAAATGTAAATCTATAATGCATAGAAATTAAAATAATTGATATTGAAAATCGATAGAAAAAATCAATATGATCCGATGTGACAGCTCAAGAGTTAAGCAAAAAATTCTCTTTTTGATTGCTTTTACTAGAACATACTTTTAATATATTTTCTCAAACATTTTCAATCCTAATAAATTAAAAATCTATTTATAATGCGGACCATTTTCCACTTCATTGAAGCTAAATGTGCGTACACATGGTGAATCAATGGCAAAATACATCTATCTAAAACAATGATTTTCATATAAACATTCAAGCAACAGCTGCAAAATATTTGCTCTAAAACATTAGTAAGAACCGACAAACCTATCTCTCTCTTAAACGTCGAATTTACATTGAGTGTTACATTAAAAAAATTTTAATTACATATAGAACGAGTGGGTTCAATTTTAATTTTAGAATACCGGTGGAGACTTCAACTCAAAAATTATTATATTACAAATCATATCGTTCGAAATGTTTGGAATTATTTTTGAGAAGCTTTGGAAAGGATCACGTATGCCATACATAAACACTTGTTACTGAAAATATATACAAAATATCTACAATTTGTGTTGGGTTAATATTGCTTTTTCATGTTTAAAATTAAATTGTGACTATAAAGTTAAGGAAAATGTTAGAATTTAATATAATAATATATTTTTCATGTACGTTATGAAATGAATAACATCCATTCAATAGTCTATTTGAAACAATTTTTAACATACCTGCTACAAATTGGTATTAAATAGTTTTAATTAATTGAAAACTAGGATCAAATTGATTGATTAATCTATATAACATTTGGAAATTTTTTTCATGACATTCAACATATACGCAAACAATTTATAATCAACCTTATTAGAATTTCAAATTTCCCGCGATTTCTTGCACAACTTTCACCGTTTCCGATCTTCGAATTCGAACCAACGAATCACTTTCCAACAATTCCACGATATTACAAGAGCACTACGATCGATTCTATCGAGATTTTTCACTTTTTCGCACTTTTTCCGCAGTCGTTCCAAAGGAGTTGGTCGCTTTGGGTCGCAGTGCAAGGGAAACTGGCGAAATGTGCTTTTATTTTTAGCGCTGGTTTCACATCGGCTATTTCTATCCGTACTAATAGCGTCGCAACAACACATAGCCGCCTCTAATCATAGAATTTATAAAACGCGCTGCTCTGGACGTGGCCCGTCCCAAACGGCATCGTTGCTGTATTCACGACGGTCGGATGATGTGCGTACATTCGCACTTGTCGCGCCCATCTTCATCGATTCGATCGGATGCACGCTATTGAAAAGCTCTCGTACGACGTTTATTGTATATGCGAAGGTTGTAGCCGATCAAATGAATGGTTCTGTTTCCTTTTTTTCGCGTATTAGAATAGGGGGATCGAATACCATAGTTTGGAATAAGCCCATAAATCAAACGGGGCCGCGTGTCTAAATAATTCGTGCACAGTTGGAGCAAAAAGAACTAGGCCATCCATTCATCTTACAAAATTAATGGATGATCCAAAATACAACTAAAACCAATGTTGTCATTACTTCACTTATTTTTTATGTTGGTTGCAATTACATCTGACAGATAAATCGAAAACTGAAACTTACGTTTGACATTTATTGACAAGTTTGACAATTCAATTACATTTGATGTTTATTGACGTATCTTATAAATTTTAAAGCATGTTTACTACAGATCACCAAACATGTATCATTGAAAGCTATTTTCGTAATGGACAAAAATAACCGAGTGGGGAATGGTCTTATTCTGTACAATTATGTATAGACGAATTTCCTCTTATTGATTATATCAACAATTTGTTCGCTGGGTTGCTAAATTTCGTGAAACTGCTGCAGTGTGTCGCATAATCGGCAATGATAGGCTAAGCAAAAGAACTGCTGAAGCTATTGCGGATGTGTCAATTAGAAAGCTTTCACATGAATGCACGGGAAGCTAATTTATCATATGACACTTGTCAGCATATTCTTAGAAAAGATCTCGAAAAATATCCATATGAAATTTGTGTTGTGCAAGAAACCCGTCCATTGACAAGCCACTGCTTCTGAGGAACACGGCCATTATTTACTTGATCCGGAAATAAATTTTGAGGTTATGAAATTTAATCACAATAAATGATAGAATATGTTGGTAAGCAAATTAATTCGCATTAGTATTCTCGATAAACAGAGGTATTTCTTATTTCTTTATTAGGGCTACCGCCGACTATCGACTTTTGATTGTTCAACAATTTAGTCGTCTCCGCAATTGATAAACACTTACTTATTATAAAATTGAACCGATATATAAGCGAACTCTGTTGAGAAGCCATAAAACCGCAATGTTACTCGCCCATGGATCATATATTTAAACAGAAAAGAACTTGATTCAGATTAATGCTTTTACTACATATTCTTAAAATTTTACATCTCTATAAATGTTGGGGGGAAATTGCTAATAACTCTGTTTGAAATAAATGTGTGTTTTACGTTCGTAAAATTTTTTACGAACTTTAAATTAGGTAATAGACAAATAGTTTTGCAACTAACTGTATAGAAGGGAACTGACGGAAATTAGTGAGAATTTAAATTAGGACGTTATTCTTTTTTGTAGATATTTGTAAACTAAACGGAAGGATGTTTATGGTTATTTCATAATATATACTGAGAATGCTCTTCACTATTACATAAGTATTTCTAAAAACTTACACAGATATCCCGTACGGGGAAATATGCCCGCGTCATAAATAGAAATTCTACCAGTGGAGTTTATCTTCCTATTATTAAACGAGATGATTCACGTTCTTACCTAGTTTTTTTACGGTGATGAGAGAAAAATTCATGAAAAATGAATAGGTTTTTAAAAAGATTTCTTTAATGTTATACTATTAAACATCTACATCTAGATTTTGATGGATATATTTGCATTATTTCAAAATTTGTTTGATATTTATATTTGTAACTGGGTTATGCACAAAGAAAGAGTTCTATTTGACAACAGCTTTAGTTTAGCAAACATAAAATCTTATGTACAAATCTTTTTTTTTGTAACTTACTTTTATCTACAATCTGTACAAAAAAAAATACAGTAAGTAAATTATGTGACGTGAATAAATGTCTTGTAGGGAACCATACAGTGGCAGGTCCTTTTCTATTGTATTTTAATTACGACTATAATAATTAAAAGATTGCATGATAGATTTAAACATGAGACATATTGCAATTTTCTAAAGGGTTGTACCTCTTGTGTCTTCGTCTTCTGATTGGATCATTCATTAGCTTTGTAGTCAGGGGTTAGAGTGGTTCCTTAGTCTTTCTTCATATTTATCAGCGAAGTCTTTAATTTCCTGTTTAACGGTTTTAATTTTCAAATCGTGCATTATCAGGTTATTAGGAACGTACCATGGAGCGTTGATGGTCATACAAAGAACTTTGGATTGAAATCTTTCTAAGATCTCACATCGAAACTAAGGGGAGGCCACTCAATTGTTACTACTTGCACCTCCTGAAGATAGTCAGTAACTGTTCTTGCCACGTGGGGGCGAGCATTATCATGCACCAAAATAAATCCATCGCCAATGAATGGGGCATAAGGTACAACATGTTGTTCTAGGGTACTTTCTACGTATCCATCTGCTGTAATAAAGCCACTACGGATAAAGACTAATTCTGTACGGGCTTCAAAAGAAATACCAGCCCAGACCACTACTCCACCTCCTTAAAAGCTTACACGATGGGAGAAGTTACATTGGTCATAACGATCTCCTGGTCTCCTCCATACTCGATCCCGACCATCAGCACCAAATAAGCAAATTCTTGACTCATCTGTAAATAAAACGACTCCAATGACGTAAAGACCAGTTTCCATGTATTCGAGCA
The DNA here is from genome assembly GCA_029619315.2 of Dynastes maya. Lineage (NCBI taxonomy): Eukaryota > Metazoa > Arthropoda > Insecta > Coleoptera > Scarabaeidae > Dynastes > Dynastes maya. The sequence goes on along the minus strand of JAROYE020000007.1, from coordinate 12,818,948 downwards.
AATTCAGATCGACGTACTCGATGATGTCGGAGAAGCTTAGGGCCAGTCGCTGGTCGGCAAACTTTCAAGTTGACTTCCTTCAACTTTCTTCTCACTGTCCACTCACTTACAATGGTTTTACATACGAGGCTCATCCGGAAACTAGTACCCATTTTCCAATTAAATCGCAACCAATAGAGATATCTGAGCAAACTTTTCTACATAATCACCTCGTAAATTAAGACACTTGTCGTATCGTGGGATGAGATTTCTTATGCCGACGCCGTAATCCTCTACCGCCAGTGTGGCGAGAAATGTAGTGACCGCTGCTTTGAGGGCGTTATCGCTGCGGAAATGTTTTCCCCTTAGAAAATCTTTCAATTTTGTAAAAAGGTGGTAATCCGACGATGCTAGATCTGGGCTGTAGGGTGGGTGATCGAAGACTTCTCAGCGAAACTGCTAGAGCAATTAGCGTGTTGTTGCACCAACATGGGGACGGGCACTGTCGTGCAGCAACACAATGCCCGACGACAACAGGCCTCGCCGCCGATCTTGAATTGCCCGCCGCAACTTCTGTAGCGTGTCACAATATGCTTCCGCATTAATGGTGGCCCCTCGAGGCATGAAGTCCAAAAGCAAGAGACCATGTCTGTCCCAGAAGACGGTTGCCACGAGTTTGTGAGTCGACTCTGCTGTCTTGAACTTTTTGGGTCTAGTCGGTGAATGAGAGTGATGCCATTCCATGGACTGGCGTTTGCTTTCGGGCGTTGAGTAAGCAACCCATGTTTCATCGCCCGTAACAATGCATCACCTTCATTTGCGTAACACTCCAAAACATTCAAGACCGCACCCATACGATTGTTTCTGTGTTCCTCTGAAAGCATGCGCGGCACCCACCTTGCACGATTTTTTTTATAATGCAGATGATCTTTGACGATTTCATGCGTTCTGGTGCACGAAATCTGTGGAAAACGTGCACTGATGTCATTAAGTGCGACACGCTGATCCTGCTGTATTATGCCGTCGACTGCAAGCAGCAACGCATCAGTAATGACGGACGGACGCCCTGGACGCTCTTCATCGCGAACGTTGTCTCTCCCCGCATTGAAATTGCGACACCATCGCCGAACCGATGATGCGTCCATCGCATCGTTGCCGTACACTTCTTGAATTTGACGGTGAATGTCACATGGCTTCACATTTCTGGCGTTCAGGAATCTTATTACAGACCGCACTTCATAACTGGCAGTATTGTCGAGTGTCTTAAACATTTCAAACTCACACTGACGCGATATTATTGTAGATAACTCAACCAAATCTCGTACGCTGACAGCTGGCAGATCACTGCGTCACGAGAAAACCACTCGGCAGCTCGTCGCGCAATTGCTGCTCCACACGGCGCGAACGGGTACTAGTTTCCGGACGAGCCCCGTACATCATGTAAGCAGTTACGGATTCTTACCACAGTGATATGCCTGTTTCGTAGCACAATAGATACAATAAAACGATCGTCCCGTTGAGAAGTGAATGTTTTCCGTCCTGATCCGGGTCTTCGTTTAAATAAACCAGTCTCCTGATAACGTTTATATACCCATTAAACTTTGGAACGACTAATCCCAAGTCTTGTTGCAACATATCGTTAGCTTCGTCCATCATCAATTAAAGCAATAATTTGAGTTGCTTCATTCACATACATCTTAAGGGTATTCAAGTAATTTAAAATCGGAACAGAGTTCTATCTCGAAAAATTTAAAAACAATGAACAAACACTCAAAATCACTCTAATTCATAAAATATTGAACACATTTGGAGAAAACAAATGCATTATGCACGCAATAACATTAAATAACACTTTACTCAAATGACAGTTACATTGATTCTCATTTATTTTAAACATTATTAAGCCTACTACGTTGTTAGCAAATAGTTACAAATAATGTTTCACATTTCTAAGAGAAAATTTAAAAAATATTAAAGTGGCTCGAATTTTTTGCTCTGCCAGCGTAGATCCATTGTGACAGTGCCTTTAGTGTGGTAGTATTTTTACTCGCCGACTCGAGTTAAACATCGAAAAAAAAACTCACTAGAATAATAATAATAATGTGGTTTTGATGTGCCAACTGCCTTAGGTTCTGTACACCTTCATGTATCAGGTGAGATTCATTAATTTGTCGATTTAAAAAATGAATATTTTATTAATCCTGTAGGAGTTATGTCAGGATATGTAGTGAGAAAAGAATAACTACAATGCTGAAATTAATATACGTATTATTTACTACTATAACAAATACAACGATGTTGCTCTCGCAATAGACAAAAGCGATCTATCTATATTTTCGTAAGTTCTCGAAAGTATCTGGTTATTGCACTCTTGCAGAAATACCCAGGCAGGCGCATCCGTATAATGCAGGCAATAACATACCCTCGAAATACAATAGTAGTGGCCGTTCGTGCCTGCATGTCAAAATAACACAAAAAGTGTCTGTGACCAATTCATTGTTACCTCTGACCTGAGTTTCTCTATCGGGAAAATAATCCTTAAACATTACGCTTACGTTAAAATCCCCACAATCCGGATACAACGAAGTTCGGATGTAACGAATTGAATTCCAGGGGCACTTACAAAGTGTATACTTTACAACTGCACAAGTGATAAATGCTACTACAAAATATATGTTTAGAATCCATTTCTCTCCAAAACATTTTGCAACTTTGGTTTTTGCAAAAAAAGGACCACTTAATAGGTACAAAGCATAAATAGTACCAATGCACCACAGCACATTCTTTACGCACATATTTAACTGTAAAATTCATATGCGTACGCGACGGCAGGAAGCATCTATATTAGAATTAATTACCAGGAAATATATGAGAATTTCACGTTTCCGCGCCGACATCGAACAAACGGGCTTGAATATTAAACGATGCGGACATCATAACGCGCATATCGTTAAATACGACATACCTACGGCCGAGTTTATCTATTTTCCCGCTAGCGAAGTCTTCAGAGCGACTTCTCGCACACATTATGCTCCCCCATCATCAAAATATGTGTGTTATATAATTTTAAACTTCAAGCTGCATTTATCGCTGTACAGCATTAAGCCGCCCGTATAAATAGACGAATGCTCGAAAGTACTTGGAAGTCGATTTTCAAACGGGACCACCAAGCTAGTCAAGTAATCCGGCAAATGCTCCTTGAAGAGACTTTGATATCATAAAACTTCGATTAGTGAGTATGTAATATATGTAATGTCTGTATGTGCGTACAGTGGGGTCCAAGTCTGATGTTGGGAGTTACATGCGAACATATGTAGACTTCTCACTTACTTTGAGCTGCGTGAAAGGCCACAATAGAAATCTTCGTAATGAAGAAGCGGACAGGCTCGCCAAGAGGAGTTCAAGCATGACTGTACATGACCCAGAACCTTCTATTTGACCACCATTGTATGCGCTTTATGAAAAGAACTATCATCCGTGAAAAATTCTTGAGGAGATGGGATGAAATTAGTTTGCGTATCCCGACAAGTGGACAGTGGACCTTTTTTTGCATGGTTGCTGGAATTATGATTGGAAATTGCCGACTAAAAGAGCACCTACACAAGATGGATGTAGGTACTGCCAAGATGAAGACGACACACTGGAACATTTCCTTTGCAAGTGTCCCGCGCTTAGAAGGACCATGCTAGATAACGAGCGGCCGCATCTTGCCGCCATTAGGGTGATTCCTTTGGGCAATGTCCTAACCTATACCAAGGCAGTGGTGTTGGTTGACGGCCTAGAGGACTCCCCGACATTGAGAGAATACACAATGGGCCTATTGTGACCTAAATGCTACGGAATCTATCTCACCTTCTCATTGTCCGTAACCATAAAACATACTTTGAACTGATGTTTGTATGCACTGCAAAACTGGTCGACTGTGGTCTTGGATTTAGTAGTGTAGGATTATGCCAGGGTGTTTTCTAAGACACCACAAATGGGAACACAAGAAATTCTTATTATTTGTTGCATTTAGAATGGACTAAATTTAGGACCATTATCGGTTCAACCTTTACCGAGTTTATGGCCAGTATCGGGAAATACAGAAATAGGAATGAAGAATATCTTTAAGGTAAATTAGGAGAAATGTCAGTAATGTCACACATAAATGGTAGAGTTACTCTAACGCATTGAAGTGTTATTAAGGCACCACAGCACCTATTAAGCCAATCTAAAGTCTGCGCATGACATCTTGTCGTCTGTCAAAGTACATGCATAATCTACCACGTTCAACTACCACCTATACAATATTTTATATTTTTATTAACTCCCATGTCAATAATGTGAGATTTCAGAGTAGTTCTGTTTAATTATCAAAGTTAAGAATCACGTGTCGCTAAACACTGTTTTTCTTGATTTCTGTGGTGGTGGCGCAGTTACCCCCGAATTTTCTCAGAAAATTTAAGTACGCCTTACAACGGTTTGAAGTTTATTTTGATGGGTTTTTTGTCCAATGACGTACAGTTGAATGTGTTGCTTTTGTTAAATTTTATCCATATGTTGTTACTTAACTCTACATATTTATAAGACTGTTTGGCATGTGATTTTTGTTAAGTTACTCAAACTGTAAAATCTTTTTGGAATTAAAAAATTGTATGATTTTGTTTCACCTCTATTCGGAATATAAAATTTAGTTAAACCTCATTATTTAACATTTCAATTGAAGTTTATCTTTGAGAAGTTCATGTTTTTCATCAAGAGCTTTATTACAATATATGCAGTTATACTTTTATTTGCTTGGTATATATTCAATGTCCCAAATAAATAAAACTTGTGGATTCTATCGTTACTATAAAAGGGTGAAATTTACTGTAAAAAGAATTCTTCAAATGTGTGAATAAACAAAACAAACAAATCTGCATTTTTAGAGAAATATTAGTAGAACAAAGCTCACTATTACTTAAAATCCATCTCCCAATGTAAAGATTTTAAGCCTCTTATTACTAAGGTAAGATAATCGTGTCGTCCCAGCATAACCGTACCAGCCGGAGCAGCCAACGGAACTCGGCGCGCGCCTGTCTGATGCGATGCGTAAACATCTGCCGGGTGGCAAAGCAGTTCAAATTCGTACACATTCATCTTCACTAGCGCGGCGTGTGCGTGCGAATTAAATCAGGCGAGCGGAATACTAGTTATTCAAGAAAATTTATATTTAAAAATGTCCGGTGTGCCCAAGGCTAAACAACGACCCTTTGCTGAGAAAGTAAAAATCTGTGAGTTTCCAGATTAATTGTACGACGGTGCTAAAATAGTTTGTAAAGTCTGCGAGAAAATTTTGATGTGCTGGCAAAAGAACGACTGTAGGAAGCATGTAAATAGTGCAAAACACAGAAATAGAAAAAAACGGCGCGTCAAATAGAAATGACTTTATTTTCGATTTACTTGTCATGATGATAACATGTAATTTGTCACTTAATATACTGGATAAGAAATCATTCATTTTTTGGAACAAATACAACCCGATTTGAATTCAACAGCACGTAAGCAGTTTTATTTGTACTGAGGTGTTCTTTGACTAAACTACAGTTGAGTTGGTTGTGTTGTTAAGATTTATCCAGATGTGTTAAAACAAAATCTATATAACATGTTGATGCGATTTTGTACTGGTTACACTAAACGACTAACTCTTTTGAATAAAGAATTAGAAGGTTCCCTTATTGGAAATAATAACTTGTAACTTATTACATTTCAAAAGTTTATCTTTAACACGTCATGTTTTTATAATTCGTTACAATAGCATTTACTTTCTTGCAGGTATTCAACTGTTTAATAAACTTGTAGTTCTATGCTTTAATCAGGGTGAAATTATGTAAAAAGATTCTCAATGTGGCAATAAACATAACAAAAAATGCTTTCTCAAATATTCTAAAAGTCCTTCTAACATTCCGTAAAGTTTAAGTCCCTTATTCGGAGAACGCGCCACATAACCGAATCTATACCAACGGAAACCGGTTGCGGCAGCTTTGATGGATGCGTTCAAAATGTAAAAGCAGTTATTCTACACATTCATCATCCTCCCGGCTGTCGTAATTAAATCAGCGAGGCAAATTCAAGTATTCGTGAAAAAATTTAAAAAGTTGTCAAGGCTACGATAAAGACTTACTGAAAGCTATGAAAAATTACTGACAATATTGACGCGTTTGCAGTTAGTAAAGTGTCAGAAAATTTGACTGAAAGTAACATACTCTGTAGGCTTAAATAGATGCACAACACAAAAATATGCAAAAAAGGCGGGCGTAATAGAAAAGATTTATTTTCATTCACTTTACAAACATTAATTTGTAATGGTACTTCAACTAATCCATTAATTGAGTTCAAAGATTATTTTAATCATACATTGCATTACATCGGTAGATGTCGAACGATCTTTCTCCAAATATAAATAAATTTTTTCACCACTGCGAACACGGTTCCACGAGACAACTATTGAAACATGTCCAATGCTATCAATTTTTTTACGATTCTTATCCACTGGGTTATAATACTGATGATGGTGCTTCTACATACTTCGCATGTTCAGTAATTTTAATGCAATCCACCAGCCTACTTGATTACGCTGCTTAAGAGGATGAGTGGTTTACAGCCTTACCGATATTATAATTCTTGATTAGTTTTTTTTATTTTTATTCGCTTTATTACTTCTTTTTGGGTATTATAAATATTGAAGAAACCGCCCGCCTATGGCGCGACGAACGGTTACCTTACTCTACTTATTACTATTATTAATACTCCACAAAACATCGCGTGTTATCCTTTAAAGTTTACTACTTTGCACAAAGTGATTCAGAGCAAATTCCTGACACCTGACTTGGTCATCACTATACCTGTCATGAAGATGTAGGTGTGCTTATCTTAAAATTATTGCTTCTGTTTTTTATACGAACTAATGATCCAATAACAATTCAAAAAATTATCATTTAAAATGCTTTCAGTGAACAAAAATAAGAAACTGAAAACTTGTATAGAAAAAGTATGCACTTTGAGTTCATTGAAAATGAAAGCGTCATATATTCCGTTTAATTAGCTGGGAATTTCCTTGAAGTAGAATCTAACTAGAACAGTAAGAGCCTAAGGCAATACACTTTGTAAAGGGCTTGGAGAATTTGCTTGAACTATCTACGTGACTGCTTTCAAAGAAATGAGACATCATGTTGTCTTTGAATAAACAATGCTTTGTATAAGTTGCAAGTATTTCTAAGGGCGTCTTCAAAGAGTAATGCTAAGCTATATGAAGGTCCCACATAATGCATACTTATATCATTTTGGCTTTATTGCAACTACAAAACCGATTTTGATTAAAGTCTACATTCAAATTAAATGCTCTCGAAATCAATTAATAATATTATATACCGCTCTTCCTACGAGGGCCAAGCTAATATTATTGCGAATAAAAAAAAAACGGTTGATACACTTTAGAATTTTATTTTAAATATGTTCAAAATAATTCCCTTCACCGATTGAGATGGCATTGGGGCAAGTGAAAAACTTTATAAAGCACATTAATACAAGCTTTAAAATAAATGGAAAACCTGCCCCAAGAATATCAAAATGTTACCGTTGAGAACTGGCAAAATTATATCAGACATGTTATGAAGAGTATAATATTTTGTCATATGTTTGTTACATGTTTTTCGATGACTTGTTTTTGAGTTTAAAAGAAAATATATGGAAATTGGACGAAATGCAGGATGACCCAATTTGTTATACATTTACCAGGTTCATCTTCATCATCCTCACTATCAGACACGTCAATTGATTAAACTGACTCATAAAATTATTTATTTTAATACCTGGAAATTTTAATCTGTAAATAGATCGATTTCTCGGAATAATAAAGAGTATTTGTTTTATTTAAGGCTGACATGCGAAAATGTATTGTAATTTATAACTTTCCTTGGAATTTCCGACGTAATTAATTGGTGAAAGAAATGTCCACGGTAAATCGAACCTCACATCTCCCGCTTGCCGGGTAGACGTTCTAACCACTACACCGCGAGGACCTATGCGAGGGACGTTCACTCTTTAGTACCTAGTTGTGTGAAGCATCCTCGCGTAGGTCCTCGTGGAGTAGTGGTTAACACGCCTACCCGGCAAGCGGGAGATGTGGGATTCGATTCGTTACCGTTACCGTGGACATTCTCTCAGTAATTAATTACGTCGGAAATTCCAAGGAAGATTATAGATTTTCGTAATTCACCGTTGTTGTTTCTCCTTTACTTTATCGAACTTTATTGTAATTAATTACGGATTAATTGTGGAAGGTTTGTTTAAATTTGTTAGTTTTTGATAGGCAATGTGCTTAAGTTTCAGTTTTTTGTGTTGTTGATTTTACAATGGCCTCCGCATGGACCATGTAAGATAAACATCAAGTACCTAATTTTAATATTCGGTGAATTTGGCAACAATTACTACGAAGTGGAACATAAAAAACACTCTCCTTGTACTGCCGGAAATATTTGAACTTTGCGCTAAGTAAGGATAGATAACCAAAACATTAATGCTAATATAGCTCATGGTATTGGTGGAATCAGTTCCGGTAAAAAACAAGGCGAGGGAAAAGGTACAGCATAAACCCGCGAACATGTTTCTGCCTACCCGGCGTCATCAGCGCGGTTCTGTACGTGTCCTTCTCCCTCGCTATTGTTTTTCACCTCTCGAGTATATGTTGCCATTCTCCACGAACAGAATCACGATATATCTCCCCACGCCCTAGTGTCGAGAAACATAGACATTCCGTCTAGTGAATAGCGACAACAACTCGGGATGCATACTCCTACCACCTATCAAGCAGCTCCTGAGCTGCTTAACGCAAGATGACATGGCGCCTAAAACGGTTCCTACAGGCTTACCATGATGTATTAAAATACACATGAACAGATTGCCTAGTAACAATAACCAAAAAATCAATGCTAATATAGCTCATGGTATTGATGGAATCATTTCCGGCAAAAAACAAAGCGAGGGAAAAGGAAAAAATTAATTTTTTGGTTATTGTTACTAGGCAATCTTTTCATGTGTATTTTAAGGATAGATAGTATAAAATTTACAGGGTGAACTGCTTTAACAGATGATAATATGATTTAAATTATTGTACAATTCGTTGCCCAACAACGGCACATAAGGTGATAATTGTTGCCAGATTTACATAATATTAAAATTGACCCAGCAATTTTGCATGGTTCGTGCCGAAGCCATCATAAAAGTAACAACACGCTTTTGGAATTGAGATTTGACAATTTAGATCAGTCTGGAGACACAAGGAACGATTTGGTGCTCTTTCCTAGACCACCTTGCGTAACAACAAAAACAGATTACCATAACCTTTATTGTTGCATATCATTGTCATATTTCTTATATTAAGCACACTACTTTGAAGCTAAGGTGAAACGCGCTGGAGTTGATTTCTTTTTATTTCAGCTTTGTACAATCAAGTTTTCACAGCTAAAAGTTAATTCTCTAAAAATCATTGCCAAACTGGGAATTTTTTAAGAAAATAAATTGAAACAATCCTTTTACTCCTGAGGAGTATAAGAATTTGAATGTGATTTTTTGCACAATATCGTCAATAGTTTTAGTTTTATTTCTGTGATTAATACAGAACTTGATGTTTCATCGAATAAAAATAAATTCGCTATTCATTTCGAAATAGAATTTATGGATGGATACGAATCTGCCTCTTGTGAACGTGATCTTTTTTCAGAGCGTGACCTAAACTTTTTTCCGCGAACAAATATATTAATACACATACATACATACGCCAATGCAGCGAGTACACACCTTGCTCCGTTGAACTGTATCGAGAAATAAACGAAAACCGAAAGGTTAAAAATAATATTCTACACATATGTATCTACATGCTACACATACGTGGATTTTTCTTCTCCTGTTCCTATACCGTAATTTTATCGAGCATATCTCGAAGAATATCCCGTTGCAATCGGGCGAACGTGGAAGGTAAATATTTTCGTTTTCTCATTGCCTTGGCGTGACCATAGACGCTTTATAAATAGGTAAGATAATCGTTAGACGACGTGTATATGTGTGCGCCCGTATGTGTATTTGCGTACGTGAACGCATCGCATTATTATCCAACATGTGACATCTACGCGCAAACACAAATAGGATGAACTATTAGCACTGTTTGTTTTCTTTTCTGACGTCCTCGGCTGTCACTTTGTCTTCGCGATTCTTTTGTGTTTCTAAAGAGCTGTGGTGTCATTTCTTTTTACATGTCAAATATTAATACATCGATATTTAATAGGAGGATACAATTTCAGGGTAATCTATTAAACCGCAAGACTGTCTTGATGGAATAAAGGATATTATGCAGTATGTCTATTTAAGTTGGCTGCATATTAAAGACTTTTTTATTATTCATTTTAGGGGAAAAAGTGACTCTTTATAAAATGTTCTTCGTTATTAACACATTCAAATTTGAGGTAGCATGTACAGGGTAGTCGAAAATGGGTACGTCGCATCGGTACGTTGCCAAAAATTTTCGAATTTTCAAATTTTGACTTTAGATTCTTAAAGTGTTCGAGATATTCGACTTCGAATTTAGGAGGAAGATTCGGAGTTCGTATAGGTGAAGATTAAAAAAATCATATTTTTAACATTAGATAGAATGACTGTATATTTAAATCTAGATTTTAATTCTAAACAGCTTTTGACAAAAATAAAGGCACTTTGTCATTGTGCAAAATACATATTTTATGACAAACCTGGTATATGACTGATAAATTTTATTGTATGATTATTAGAGTTCCTCAATTTGCGCCAACAGCCAGTGGCGGGCGCATAAAAGTTTACACAAAATAAATGGTCAGAAATAAAATATAATACGTGCTCAAACACTTAACGTCTTAGGAGTCTTCTGTGAAATGACAAAGTGAATAATGTCTGTTAAATATCTGCAACATTAGATATATTTCCACAGTTGTTTCGGCAAACCGAGTGCGGCGTGAGGAAAAAGTATGTTTAAATGCAGAAAACGAACGTTCTACATCTAGTGACGTTATATTTGCGTAATTAAAATAATCTTTGGAACAACTTAACGGTTCTGTTGACGCACCTTCACAAATTTGTCTTAATGTGCCAAAATCAGAATCTTTCTCTAAAACACTTTCAAACCTTTCTAAAACACAAACATTTTTTGCGTTTTCTACCGCGCATAGCTGTGCGTTGACATGTTGCACTATTTGCAGAGATTCCACTAACGACACCGAAGGATTTTGTAATTTTTCTATTGCCTCCACTAGTCCAAAATAATTGATCTGAATAGTTTTTAAATCCATTTTAACCTGACTGTATTGAAATTTCACTTGCTTTCCTTGATAGCCGCACCTTCCTTTGGATCGAATTGTAAAACCACGTTCTTAGTGTTCTCAAAATATTTATGATAATAATACGCGGCCTGTAACCATGTTCCCCAACGTGTAAGAATAGGTTCTGGTGGCTCAGGAATACGGGGGCACAATCTGTGAAATTTGCGAATACGTTTTGGGGATTTGACAAACACTGCTTCTGTATGCGCTACTAAAGCGTCTACCTCAGGATTTTTTTAATACTATCTGCCACATGACTGAAAGCATGAATTTTACACGTAATATATAACAAGTTAGCACAATGTCTTTTAAGAGAACGGCCTACAGAAAGCACGTTTGCGGCACCATCACTCATAAACATCAACAGTTGGTTTGTTGAAAGTTCAAACTTTTCCAATGTATTTAACACTAACTTTGAAATTACTTCGGCAGTACATTGTTGTACTCGTCTGGAAGTTAATAGAATTTAAAGTGACGATTGATGTGGTTCCATTGTACGTACATTAACCACAGAATGTTTTTTTGCGATCTGTTGTTTCGTCCATACATAACGACAGTTTTTTATCTTTCAACTCCGATTTAATTCTTTTTTCAACATGTTCACGAGCAGATGGCACAATTCTTTGTAACGATGCCCGACTTGGTAATTTGCAGTCCGAATATTTCTTCCAAAAGAAGACATATGCTTCTTTGTCTAGTAGATTAAATGGTAGATTACATGCAATAAAGGTAACACATAAATTAAATTTAAATTTGTCATAGTGTCATGTGCAATTTTTTTTTGAAGAACGCTGTTTACTATTATACATTAAAGGGATATTACAAACTACACGTTGAATTTTAACGCCATCATAATTTAGGTAAGACATTTCTGCTATAAATTCTGTAACTTTTTTTAGAGTAAGATTTGATCATAAAATATAACTTGGATTAAAAGAAAATGGTATTCATGGCCTCCTATTTACTGTCGATCATAATCTGTATGTGTCAATGTATAAATGGATTGTGGTTTGCAGTTGTATCTTTATCTACTTTATCTGACATCAAAGATGCCCTTTTGCGCATGAAACATTTAGAATTTTCTACTGTAGATATTACATTTAACATCGTCTCCTCACTGGGGGGAGGCGTTTTCGACGTTTGTTACTGAATTTATTTTTAACATTTCTATATGCTTTAAATTTTTTTAGTATTTTCAATACTGTTGTATTGTGTACATTTTTATCTAGATGTCTGTTGTTAAATATTTCTGCTGCTTCCCAACAACTTTTATCTCCCAGAATTAGCACAGTTTCTATTTTATCTTCCAAACTCAATGTCGCCGGCATTTCTACTTAGTATTTAGAGTTTTAAACTAATATTTGAGATTCAGAGACAGACACGTCACTGTCATTGCAACTTTGGTTAGAAATGTATTAATATCAATGTGCATGTATCACTGCATGAATGATATTTTTAACAATAGATAGACATCACTGTATATTTGAATCTATGTAGTTTGTAATTCTAAACAGTGTTCTAAAGAAACTAGGTTCAAATATACTGTTATATCTGTCAATTTTTACCTCCGAATCTTCCTCCCAACCAAGTTCGAAGTCGAATATCTTGAAAACTATTCGACATATCAAAAAACGAAAACCACTTTCCGGAACTACTTTATTATAATTTTTAAGAATCTGAAGCCAAAATTTCAAAATTCGACAATTTTTGGCATCGTGGCAACGCGACGTACCCATTTTTTTGAATGTGTTAATTTTATTTTCTCAGAAAGCAGAATTTTTTATAAAAAGTCACTTTTTCCCCTAAACTTAATCATAAAAAAGTTTTCCATATGCGGCCAACTTAAATAAACACACTGTGTATAAATATTATGTACACAATGTATTTGCAGGTTTAGAAATCTAGAAAATGTAATAAATGAAATTAAAAATCGAGCATTTCAAATATTTTTTGTACAGTGACGGTCAAAAACTGGGCATCAAATGGAAAAAAATTCTTTATAGTTTTTTTGAAAATCAAATCTTGACGATAAGTGGTGCTTGAAAAAAATTGCCAATTACTCTAAGAAAAATTGTCCAGTGACTTCCGTTACCGATAAAATTTGACATATTTTGAAAATAATTCCAAAAACTCCATTCACTAGCTAAAATAAAGAGATATTTTGCTAAAAAAAGTTGTTTAGAATGTGATTTCCTATTTAAATACAACTCTTAGACCAAAAAAAAATTATGAAAAAATCATAAATTAAGAAACATTAAGTAAGTATTGAAAAAGTGTTCAAAAAGCAGTTCTCTTTTGTAAAATTTGAGTCATTTAGTCTGCATTAGCTGGGGCTGATGCTCTTCAATATTAACCTAAACGTTAAACCTATATTTTCCAAGTGGTCTAAATGGACCTACAGAGGTCGATTTTGTCTCGCTGGGGGATCCATGTCAGCGAGAAAAAGAATTAGGGGTCCACGAGATTTAAATGAGGGTACACGAAGACATGATCAACTTTCAAACGTTCTGTAGATGACAGTACACTTAACGCAGATGATGTTAGCATACTTAAAATTAAAATAGAAATAAAAGTTTAATTATTTAAATTTACAGTCAGTACTTCAATATAAAATTGTATCAGCCGTGTCATTTTTTTTGTTAAACTCCCACCTGGTTACTTCAAAATATAAAGCTACAACAATCGAACATAGCAAAATCTAATTTTTCTTAGGATCCGTACCACCTTTTTGGTGTAGCAATAGAATGCTGTAAAATCAATGTTCAAACGGTTTTATGATTTCTACAGAAACAACTCTAATGTTAGAACTTCTAGACGAAATTTCCGTATACTGTAACATTTAACCTTTTCTTTGAAGAATAGCTGGTTTTCCTTTAAGGACATTTTCCATCAGGTTGTGGTATAGGCAACTACATGCAAACCTGCGCCACCCTAGGTGAAAAATGGATCGAACGATTTTACTTTTTTTTTCCAAAATACAATCTTTGAACCTTTATCTGCGACTACACCGATTCTTTTTACAAAATTATTAAAAGTAGTCCTAAAAAATTAATTTAAAAACTTCAAGTCCTTTCAAATGTAAAATAAAAAGCTATTGAATTAAATTTTTGATATAATTGGAAAGACGTGAAGAATTAAACCAGTACTATTGTAAGTTTCAAGATTCAGAATTCAATATATTTTATTTCATTCAAATATATTGAGAAATAATTAAGATCTCTTAGCCCAGGTAATTAGCACATTTTCAGTAATTGAAATTTTATGACGTCTGTATAGAATATAAGCGGGATAGAGTAGAGCACTGCACGGGCTAGGAAAAGCCCGGCCCACCCGGGCCCGCGGGCGGGTTCGGATGCGCCTCGTCTCTTGATTGCGGGCCGGGTCGGGCCTAAAATTATACGGGCCTGACGGGCCGCGAATTATTAACTACATCGAATGGATACAACGTATGCAGTAAATGCTGTTTAGTTTGTACGATATCGTTTTGTATTACGTTTTCTTTTGGTTTCATACGCTATAGTATACAAGAACAAACAAAATAAATGTTTCATTCTACTCATTGTAATGTAGGAATTAAAAAATGATCAGAAATAGACGGTGCAGATATAATTACTTAAACAGGCCAAAATAATTCAGACAGGCCAAACGGGCCTAAATTTCCTAACGGGGCAGGCCGGGCGGGCCTTGTGCCGAAGTAATGAACACAACGGGCGGGCCGGGCAGGCCTACTCCATGCTATAACGGGCCACGGGCGGGCCGGGCCGTGAAAAATTGGCCCGCGCAGTGCTCTGGAATAGAGTATACGTAGTAAATCATCTTGAAGGTGACATTTATTATACATGGATAGAGTTACAATTTTATCTAGAGGCTTATTGTGATATTTTAAAAGAAAAGATTAGCTTCAATTAAGTATAATATATTATAGACCAATTTAAGTTTGAAATTTAGATTATTAATAATTAGATTATACCAAGTCTTTTTTATAAATTTATATTTTGCTTGACCAGTATACTTTTTTGTATCGACAAATCATTATTTATTTATTGCAAGTTTTCGAAATGTTGATTCAAAGGGCCCAAAGTTTACCATCAAGAAAAAGATATTGCTAAAAACTACAGCCATGCGCTCGTACTCGGAGCAACATTGATGACGCCGGGTAGACAGAAACATGTCCGTTGGCTAGTGTTTTCTCTCCTCACAATGCTTTTACCGTGAGTGGTTCCATCAACACCATGAAGAGCTACATTAGCGTTATGTTGGTCATTGATATTGCTAATTTTAAAAATGTAAAAATTAAAATTAGATTTGCCGTGGTTATCGGAATTCAAAATGAGTTGGAAATTGTAGGAGCTATATGTAGTGAGAAAAGAATAACTGCAGTACTGAAATTAATATATACTTATTATTTACTTAAGGTGACAAACACGACGATGTTACTCTCGCAATAGACAAACACAATCTCCCCATATTTCGTAAGTTCTCGAAAGTATCTAGTTATTGCACCCTTGCGGAAATACCCAGGCAAACGCATCCGTATAATGCAGGCAATGACGTACCCTCGAAATACAATAGTAACGTCCGTTCGTGTCTGCATGTCGAAATAACACAAAGAGTGTCCGTGACCAATTCATTGTTACCTCTGACCTGAGTTTCTCTATCGGGAAAATACTATTCCTTAAACATTACGCTTACGTTAGAATCCCTACAAAATTCATTTTTACTTTAATTGAAGCGCAGAAAATTTATTATTTTTAAACAATTTCCCAAACATATTCTGTAAGCATATAATGTAAAGTTAATTAAAGAAAAATTTCCTTGGACTAAAAAATGCACCTTTAAATTTCAAAATTTGACCAAAAAGATAGACATTTTGGAATATCACAAGAAAAAAAAGGGATAATATTGATATAGGAATATAATGTATAAAATCCTTTATCCATTTAACACTTCTACTCACATCAACACCACCATCCGACATTACGAGAATTACGCTTTTCTTGCTTGTTTATTTGGTAATGGAGGACGCATCTCGCAACATCAATCTAAGCCCAACACACAAATAGATCCTCTCGTTAGGCACGTATTGTGTTCTATTTCGACCGATCGACCAGAGATGTGTGCAGTGTATATTATACATACATAGGTGCGTCGTTTGCGTATTGAGCGGTTGTGTCAGACGACGGTCGATATAGTAATTAATGTCTTCAAATTGAATGCCATCATTCCTTCAAGTACGACGCTGTACATACATACGTAGCTTAGATTGCCGCCGCCTGGGCACCAACTCCGGAATAACGCGACAGATTATTGCGGCGATAGTGTCGCGGAATTATGTCAGGCATTCGCGTTGTACCAAAGTGATAACTTACGGAACGGCGCAACTATGCCGAAGGATCGGATTATAGGAGCATTAGCAATAATGAAATCGGATATTTAGCATTTGGTTATAGTGTATAAAAGAATTCCGCGATGTTTGGCACATATATTAGAATAACATAATACTTAATATTATATACAGCAATGTCCATCTCAAATATCAGGACTCCCACAGACTTCTTACTGGCGTACGAGAGCCCTGACACCTGAGATGGACATTGCTGTATATGCAAGTTCATCGAAAAGAACAAACTCTCTTTTTGAAAATGTAATCTTAATTTTAGCTGTTTTCTTGACATAATTTTTTTCAAATGTTCATAGAAATAAGAATAACATTTTTAAGGTTTCCACAATTTTTTCTTCTTAAAAATTGTATGTTTTTATTTTCTCCAAAATAAAACATGTCAACGAACACAACACTTTAAACAATAAAATTTTATGTTACATTGTTTATAAAATCTTATTGTTTAAAAAAAAATTTAATGTGTTGTATTTGTTGACATGTTTTATTTTGGAGAAAATAAAAACATACAATTCTGAAGAAGACAAAAAAATTGTCGAAACGTTATAAATGTTTCTATGAATTTCTATGAATCCTTGGAAAAAAAGATTATAATAACCTCTAAAAGTCAAGATTACATTTTCAAATTACAAGAACGGTTAAGAAAGAAATTACATTATTTTACTGAATAAACTCTCTAGCTACGATATTTTGGTTAGCGTTTCTGGGAAAACTATTTTAGGTTACTTCTTTAGTAATAGTTTTAATTTCTAATAAAGCACACACTTGGTACCTATGCCGGGTGTCCCAGATTTTGTTGCACGGCGAATACGATGGTTATTTGAATAGATAGATTATTTTTTGGGACGAAATTCTAGGGTAAGAAATGTGCTTCCAAATGCATCTTGTGATATTAATACAGGCTGGTCCAAAAATAGCCCAATGAAAAAAATATTTTTTTTAAATAGCAGCTATGTATACTTTTTATCAGATATTCTGATTTTCCTTGTTTTTCACTTTACTGTTTATGTGCCGTTTACTTATTTACGTTTCTTTAAAACATTGAATGCTATCAAACAATTTATGCTCTTGGGAAACAACAAACACACCTCAACTGAACATTTTTTTAGACTCCTGTATGCGTAACATAGCAGGAAAATAAGTAGCTATGGCTACCATTGCCAAAACAACTGTATCTGCTATTTAAGTATTATACTTAATCACCTATCATCCAATTAGCTTTTTTTGGGAAAAAAGATGCCGTCTACTTTCAATACTAATTAATATGTTTATATGCTTAATATTTATGGAGAATATGGAAAAAATGGTCGTTTAACAGGAATTTGATACAGAGACAAATTTCCAGGACGTCGAGTACCTTGTCCTAGAGCTTTTCAATACATTGAAGCAAAAATTAGAACTGGTTCATTTCCTTCGTAGTTGAAATATGTATATGCGTCATACGAATTATGTGAGAAATGAAGAGAATGTCATAAATGTATTGGCATATGTTGGTACTAATCCTAATGATTCCATAAGAAGTGTAAGGAACGAATTAGGTGAATCTTCAATACACATAATTTTGAAATAAAATAAATATCATCCATTCAAAGTGCATTTAATGCATGGGCTTCGTCCTGCCGACTTTGCAATGCAATCTCAATCAATGCATCTTCTAATAAATGAAGTAATCACTTGCATACAAATCTGGGACAAGCGACATTACCCATTTTAAACATGTCTTTTGTAAACTATGAAAAAATATGTCAAATTGTCTGTCAGTGTCAATCGTAAATGGACAAGTCATTGTCACACGATTAAAAAAACGTCAAAATGAGCTTATAAGAGTTGTTCCAGATTTTTGTGCAAGTGATGGTACCCACAGCTTTCATTATTGGTCGGTTGAAAATTCAAAATAGGTTAGGGAAGCAAATTTTGAAACAATATGGGGTACAAATGTTTGGTGTGAACTACACAATGGCCATACAATTGGACCATATTTTTACAGTGTTACTCTTACAGGTGAAAGACATCTTAATTTTTTTACTCGTTTGAAGAAATGGTAACAATGTGGCGGTAGCATGACGGTGCTCCACCACATAACAGTGCTGTAATTACAGATTTATTAAATCGCACGTTTCAAGCTTCTTGGATTGACAATAGAGGTCCTCTAAGATGCCCAGCTCGATCTCCAGACCTGGCACCTCTCGATTTCTTTTTTAGGGTTATGTCAAAGATGTTGTTTATGTTGTTCCGCCAGGGAATCTTGATCATTTAAAACACACAATCGTTCAGGCTTGTCGAAGTAACTACTGCCTCTTGTACGAGAGAATTATTCGGGGAGTATGAGGCCTGAGTCAGGGCAATATAAACAACATTTATAATTTATTACCTATTATTAGTTTTATCATATGAGATAGTATAATTCTAACGTTCTAAGAATGTTTATAATTTTGATTTATTTAGTTTACTATTTAATAAGCTTATATTTTAACCCTAGGATGCATATCACGGGCCTCTGAAGCCCAGCCTTTTCAAAAAACTATAGCCGTGCTTCTAAATTTTTGTTTTATTTACAATACCTCTAGCAATGCCTCTGGTGAACTTTGAAGTAACAGTTTCTGCATAAGAACCAGAAATTATGTTTTATGAAAAGCATAAATTAAAAAAATACATTTCTACCCCATTTCTACCTATGCATCCTAGGGTTAAATATGGTTTGATTTATTAAAATTATATTGCAACAATAGGTTTGTTGGTGTCCAATAAAAAAAATCATAGGAGCAGTGAAAAAATTGAATAACTTCAAAATGCATTCATTTAAAAAACAATTTGTCTTCACTGGGCAATTTGTGGACCAGCTTGTATTAATACCATAAGATGCACCTTTAAGCACATTTCCTACCCTAGATTTTCTTTCCAAAAATAATCTTCTATCTATTTAAATAACCATCATATTGGATGTAAAACAAAATCTGGGACACCTGGTATATCATCAAGGTACGCCTTTTATCCTGCAAAGCTGCTAACATGGACATCTTTGAATCTTTGGCTATCCATTTTAACTTAACGCCTGATGCAAAAGTAGCTGAACATTTAAACAAATAGCGTAGTAGGCTGTAGAATTTTTTTTGACAAATGAGTCAAACGTCAATGTTTTGTACGAACGTTTCTCTTAAACAGAAAATTGTTTATTTGTTAGTTGTAAGAATGAAAACTGCTGCTATTGAAAATTTGCGAGAACGTATTTATTCTGCCCTTGGAAAACGGACCCCGGCGAAAGTGGTGAGACACTTTACAAAAAAAAATTTTAGCCGCAGCACCATATATAGCATCATAAAACTTTTTACGATGGCAAACCTACTCCTAACTTGAAAAAAAAGGCAGAGCGAAAAAGCTAAGTAAGGGTAAAGTTGCAAAACTGATGGAATTGATGGAAAACAAGATTGGAATATCGCAACGACAAATGGCAAAGTTTAAAGTGTCTCAATCTTATATATCAAGAAATTTGAAAAAATAAGGATTAAAATATTATAAAAGACAAAAAGCACCAAAATATACGGATAAACAAATAGAAATTATTCCGGTTCGATGTAGGAAGATGAGGACCAATCTAAAAGTTGCACAAAAAGTGTTGATCTTAGATGATGAGAAATATTTTACCTTTGGTAACACTAACACCGCTGAATATGCTGGATTTTACACAAAAAAATAGAAATTCTGCTCCTGACGAAGTGAGATTCGCAGGTAAAGCAAAATTTGAGCCAAAAATTTTAGTTTGGATTGCAATTTCAAAAGCCGGCGTCTCAAGTCCTCTCATAAGAAGTGTGCGTGATTCAGCAATAAATGCTGAAGTGTATAGGACAAAATGTCTACTAAAACTGAAGCGATTTATTGAAAGATTTCACCAAGGAGATGATATTTTCTTTTAGCCAGACTTAGCGAGTTCGCATTATGCGAAAACTGTTACCACATGGTTAACAGGAAATAACATCGCTTTCGTCCCTAAAGAAATGAATCCTCCAAATATTCCAAAGGCACGTCCTGTCGAAGATTTTTGGGCAGAACTTAGTCGACTCGTTTATGAGAAGGGACGGACCGCAGAAAACGAGAATCAGTTAACACGTAGAAATAGCAATAAGCTCAAGCAAATTAGTCCAGATTACATCCAAGCGATGATTCAAAAGGTTCCATCTAAACTGAGAAAATTTTAAGAAAGTGAACCTTTTGCCATTTTAACCTAATGATAATTGTAAAGAAAAGTTCTAGTTTTAAGATTAAACCATCGCATATTTTCTAAGAGTTTTTGATTAAAGTATACAAAATGTTAAAAGATGTCCAACTACTTTTACATCACCCGTTATTTATGACCCTGATGAAGCTTTAAAAATAAAAACGAAATATTGGTGAAATTTAAAAGAGTTACATTTTTTCTAAAACTCTGGTCGTCATCCCGACAGCTTCATCCACTAAGGACCACTATTACTAAACATTTAAGTTGTATCTCCATTTGTGAAAATTGAGTTTATTTATATTTAAGAAAGTTATACATATAACATAGTTAGAAAATACATAAAATATTACCAAAATAGTTGAAAACTATTTGTTTCATTTGGATTTAATAGTATTCACCCAAAAATTATTATATTGAACAAAAATACTGGAAATATTGACAAATTTCACCTCAATGCTATCTAGAAAGTAGCAGTTTGAGCTTCTAAAATCTAAAGTTAGTGTTCGGTTGTTTATAAAATTGACTTCTTTAACAAGCATAACCTTGACATATTTTTTTTCAATATAAGAATATTATTATTTATACATATCAATGTATGTAACATAAAATATTCTCTCTTAACATATAGGGTTAGCTTGGAAGCTGGAAATATCACTAACTATGACATTAAATAAATTAAATTAAACAAGAACAACGAAAATGTAAATTCAGTTATATCGCCAAAAATATTGAAAATAATTTTCAAAAGTGTAAAAAGAAAATTTGACTTCTACACAATATAACATCGCGAATTATGTCAGTGACGTATGATACCAGAGACAATAGAGTATCATTAACGTTAAATTTAAAAATTCGCCTTTCATTACGCCATATACCATCACGTTAATTCATCATGAAAGCGCGGCGTGGGAAGCAAGGCTGCTGAAAGATCCATTATGGTCAAGTTTAATTAATTATACCTCTTTTATGTATGATTCTATTTTACCGGCTTTACATTAAAATGCCGACCTATTCGCCTAAATTACACCATATCTACGTATATGAATGATTATGCTCTATGTTTATGCACTCAATTATATATGCTATTAGAAGCAATGTAATGTATATAGGAAATACATTAAAATATTAAATAACTTACGTTAAGTTCTCCTTCTGTCATCCTTCTCGGGTGCTAGTACTACCTTCTCATCGTGAAGGCTGTGAAAATCGTTGAGGGGAATTTCTCGTGAAAATTAATCTTCTACGTTATTGCAAGCTGGGATAAAATTCGGATTCTAAGGCGAGGCATATTAAGGAAAATTTTAATTATTTGCAGAAGGGTAAGTCGTTATAGAAGAAACGCGTTTGAAGAACTAAGTATATACGCGGATGTGGAAGATCAGCTGGAGTATATAGTTGAAGTGGCGCTTGACGTGTAAGTACGGAAGTTATTCTCTAAGATCTGTTGGACTGTAGCCGTTCGCTAGCTGTCTGTAAACTGGATTGAAATTGTACAGTTGTGAACAACGGAAAACGACTGAAATCCATCGCCGAGGATAACCTGAAAAGTGATGTCGGTTTCCGCCGCAATGCAGAGCTTATTTTTTCGAGACCCTCGCTTGGCATCAGGGTACAGTCGGGCTGCGATTGGCCGAGTCCTCCAAAAACACGCCCTCGCCCAAGGTTAAAGTTATTAGAGACGCTGAGGAGACTTTGCGTTTGCCTCCAGGCGATGTATACGGTTCTTGGCGTTGGATAAGAATTTTTTTCGCAGCGTACGCGTTTCAATTTATATTAAAAAGACTTTCGAGACAATACAGATGATGAATTCTCGAAATTTCCACTTTACCTACAGCGCGATACGTTTATTTTTATATAAGTAGTTTTTCTATAGGCGCTGAAAAAGAATCTCCAAGCACCCGAAAATAGATTTTTATGAGCATATCTAATAAAGCAGATTTTAGAGGTCAAGTATCATCGATTTAACCTCGACGTATATGTAAGTTCTCGGGCAGAAAAGAGATGCGATTACCAAGCATTTTTTATTCTTAAAGAAAGTATAGAACGTTAAGTAATTTATTCTGGAGTTATTTAAACATATTTTCCTTTTATTTTCATAATTTTAAACCAATCTAAAAAGAATGATCTAAAATTGGAAATGCATTCATAATTTAAAAGAATTTTCTTCTTATTTAATGTTACATATAAAATTGTAGCGAGTGATAAAAAATTTAAAACCCAAAGACGAAATATGATCGTAAAAATAAACTACAGCATGTTTAGGTAATTCCCCGATGATGTCGCAGTGCATCAGTGGCTACTTGGACATCCTGCTCACGTTCATTTGGGAATAACGATGCTAGAGAGGTAACAGCTTTATTTCTCTTTCATACTCAACTGACCTATTTCTTTAAAGTATTAACAATTCTGCAGCTCAAGCTTAAATTGAATAGGTATTTTCGTTTTTGATCATTTTTTGTTTCTGCGCTTTTACTTCGATTTAGTTAATAGGTTTCAGTTTTTATTCTAACCAAGCATATTCTACCAAAAGTACTAAAAAATACAATTACTACAACCAACCCAGTTAGGGATAATGAAATAATATGATAATCCACAAATAATAGAAAGTCATGGAAGAGAATACAGTTTTGAGGAAGTGGAGAACTTTTAAATATTTGGAAACAGTTTTAACGAGTACAGCAGGAAACGTTGAGAGCAGCGAATAAAGGTGTCAAATACGCATTTATATTATATTTAATCAGTTAGGAAACCGCAAGTAACTTTCAACAGCGAAGTTCGCAGTATGACAAAGGCAGAGATAAATAAATTAGAGACATGCATGTCCCCAGCCTCGCCACCCCCGGATTTTGAAATTTCATATACGCTATCATTTTGCGCTCATTTTATGCGGTTTTGTGTCGCAAAAAGAAAATTTTGTGCTTCAATATTAAGCGAGTTATAACTAACGCTGGCCACGAGCGGTACCGCGCATCGGCGTAGAATCAGTTCGGACCGAGAGGAACGGTAGTATTACTTCGTCTGCGGAGCAGAACGGACATTTTCGCTGCCGATCATTTGCGCAATTGTTTATCTGTCCTAGAAAAATTATGATTTCGTCAGCAAAACGACCGCGGTCGGACAAACTTCGAAAATTTATTGCAGAAATTCCAGACTTAATATATGAAGGTGCTAAAATTAAATGTGTAATCTATTACAGCACAAAACTTTCTTTTTGCGGCACAAAACGGCACAAAATGAGCACAAAATGATAGCATATAGAAAATTTCAAAATCCAGGGCCGACGGGGCCGGGGACATGCATCCATGGAAAAGAAAAATCCTAAGAAAAACTTTCGAAGAGAAAAAGTAAGAGGTGCATGGAAGAAAAAACAAATCAAGAACTGCAAGACTTATACAAAGAGACCAACATAACAGAAATGGTGAAAGTACGAGTCATCTTACAGGATTCTAATCACTCATATGAACACAAACTATCGGCTATTAACTTTTTGGTGCACCGGTTACTCAATTTTCCTTTAACGAAAGATAGATATCAAAATGAACTAAAAGAAATCATCAATATTTCTAACTTTAACGGATTCTCTGAAGATATCGTCTATAATACTATTAGGAAACATAAGAATAGATTAAGAATTAAAAATGTAAGCACATTAGAACGCATTGACGGCCGTAATAATAAGAAATATGTTAAATTACCCTTTTATCCATGTTACACCAAGGGTCCTCAAAAAATCTTTTCTAGGATTGACCGCAAGATTGTTTTCTCTTCGAGCAATAACCTTAAAAACCTTTTAGGAAATTCCAAAGACCCAGTGGATAACATGGATAAATCAGGAATTTACAAAATTTCATGTAAAGATTGTGATCAAGTGTATATTGGGCAGACAAAAAGATCAATCAAAATTAGGTACAAAGAACATTTGGCTCATCTCAAATTCAGAAGGTTTGATAAATCTAGCGTTGCCCTACATATGCTTGAAAATAACCATAATGTTGATAATATAAAGTTAATTAAAACGTAAGGAGTACTTCTCAATTAAATTGTTATGAAGGCATGGAAATTTACAAAAACAAAACTCACTTAATGAATTCAGACTTAGGACCACTAAATTCCAGCCTTTATCCTTTGTTACATCATGTTTAATCATTTATAGTTGTAATTTTAACCATGTGCAATGAACCGCTTCATTGTATTCTAGGATTTAATAACTCACGTCATTCGGCTCATTTACCTTTAGTCTATTTATAGTCCTGTGCAATGAAGCGGCTCATTAAATTTTACGATTTTAAATTTACATATTGCATAATTTATTTTCCTTATAAGGTTAGTTTTTCACTTAGCTTGTTAGTTCAGTCTTGCTGCTGATGATGATAGCTTGGCTATCGAAACGTGCGTCCAGTCTTGCTGCTGATGATGATAGCTTGGCTATCGAAACGTGCGTCCAGTACGAATTAAGTGTTGTGGTAAGGGTTTTAGTGAACTGTTTCAGTGTTCCAGTGCCACAGTTTTAGAGTATCCGTTTAAAGTACGAAAGATCAAATGAGACGCCAAATGATAGATTGCCGAAGAATGAAGGAAGGAAGAGGAAGACCAAGGAAAAGATGGAAGATAAAAGTGAAAGAAAATTTCAGGAAATTTAATATTATTGGATGAAAGGGAAAGGCAAAAGCCAGAAGAAAATGGAAATAGACAATAAACCAAGCCTTGAACTAACGACTCATAGTGCTAATATACATATAGTCGTCGAGACATCGAGAAACATAGACATGCCGTCTAGAGAATAGCGACAACAACTTAGGATGCAGACTCCTACCACCTATCGGGCAGCTCCTGGGCTGCTTAACACAAGATGGCATGGCGCCTAAAACGCCGCGGTGTAGACGGCATGTTTCTCGACGCTAGGTGGCGTAGGGAGATATATCGTGATTCTGTTCGTGGAGAATGGGAAAAACAATAGCGAGGGAGGACAGGTACGGAACCGCGCTGATGACATCGGGTAGGGAGAAACATGTTCGCGGGTTTACGCTGTCCCTTTTCCCTCGCTTTGTGTTTCGCCGGAAATGATTCCACCAATACCATGAGCTATTATTCGCATTAATTTGTTGGTTATTGTTACTAGGCAATCTTTTCATGTGTATTTTAATAAATTATATAATTTTTTTTGCATTGAAAAATTGTTTGATTTGACTTGGAACTTAGTGAAATTGGAAAATTCATTTGGATCCCACTTATTCAATTTTTAATTTTCGTTATTCCCGAGAAAGTTTTTAAAAGGTCTCATTACAACGCATAGGAAAACTCTTGATTATAAAATTTGCATAACGATTTAGAAATAAAATTAGCCAACAACATAGCATGAAATGGCTAGAATAGATTAAAAGGATCAGATCATTCTCTGTTTATTTAATTTTTCTTTTTAATCAATTTTGTAACCAGATAGATTATCTAGCCGATTTGTGACTGCATTTGAAATTGTTTTGAGGAAATTAAATATTAAAAAGATTTTACAGTTTCTAGTTTGTCGAGTAGAACAATGCAACGGTACAATTTCCTTTCTACTTCACTCCATCAAATCAAACTAACAATAGGGTTTTCCCTTAATCACAGTATTAGTTCGAATTACATCTCCCATTTCCAGTTATACCAACAGGTCTACCCTGTTACCTTCATTTCCGCAAGTTTTGGTACAATTACAAAACTTAATTGTAATTATGGCATCCAATGTATTTCAATTTGAAAATTATATTTTTTATTACAGATTTTAATACGGCGCCGTACATGTCTCACAATCAGTGTGCTATATACAAAAATCTCCAAATTGACAAAAATATAGATGCGAGTCTCTTAGGACTAATCTAACATGGATAAACCACTACCTCATATCACATATATCTACATGCATGCTGCACCAAAACGTCTTATACAATGGGAAACGACAATATTTTTGACTTTATCGAACTTTGTTGGATTTAACGGCTTATTGCAAGTTCATTTAAATTTGTGAGTTTTTGGAAGACAATATGCCTGTTTCAAGTTTTTTGTTGTTTTTTTATGTTATGGGACTGGTAGGGTAGTGCCAAGTTTGCCGGGCTGTCTGTTAAATATTTGAATCATTAAATATGTTTCCACAGCTGTTTCAGTCAAGTGAGTACGACGTGCGGAATAAATGTTTTTTAATGCCGAAAACGACCGTTCGACATCTAGCGATGTTATATTTGCATATTTAAAATAATCTTTGAAACAACCTAATGCATCTTCACACGCACCTTCACAAATTTGTCTTAATATAAGAACATCGGAGTCTTTCTAAAACACTTTTAAATTTTCGTATTTGTTTCGCCTTCTAGAGCGCATAACTGTGCGTAAATATCATTCACAATTTGAACAAAATCCACCAGCGACATCGAAACATTTTGTAATTTGTCTATTCCCTCCGCTAGTCCGAAGTAATTGTTGTGAATAGTTTGTAAATCTCTTTTAACCTGACTATCTTGAAATATTTCCTGGCTTTTCTTGATTTCTGCAGCTTCTGTCGGATTGAATTTTAAAACTACCTTCTCTACTTGATCAAAATATTTGTTGTAGTAAAACGCAACCTGCAACCATGTTCCCCAACGTGTAACAATCGGCTGTGGTGGTTCAGGTAAATCAGGACACAGTTTATGAAATAGTCGGGTACGTTTCAGGGACTTTAGAAACACTGACTTTGTACTAGCAATCAATGCATTTACTAGTGGAAAACATGTGGGAATCGTTTGTGCCGCAAGATTTAGAGTATAGATTTTACACGTTACATGTAAGAAGTTACCACTGTGTTCTTTAAGAGATCGGCCCAAAGAACGCATGTTTGCGGCACCATCACTCATAAACATTAAAAGTTGCTTAGTTGAAACTTGTACAAATTTATTCAATGAGTTCAACACCACCTTTAAAATCTCATCGGCAGTATAATTTATAACTCTTTTGGAAGCAAGTAAGAAGGAGGATGACGGTCGATGTGGTTCCATTGTACGTACCCTTACATTAACCACAGAATGTTTTTGACGATCTGTTGTTTCGTCCACACACAACCACAGTTGTTTTATCTTTCAATTCCGTTTTCATTCTTCTTTCTATATGTTCACGAGCAAATGGCACTACATTTCGTATCGATGTCCGAGTAGGTAATTTACAGTCCGCATATTTATTCCAGAAGGAGACAAATGCTTCTTTGTCTAGTAAACGGAACGATAGATTACATAAAATAAGAGTAACACATAAATCAAATGTAAATTTTTCTTGGTCTCGTATGCCACTTTTTGCAGAAGAATGCTGTTTGCTTTCGATGTGACGTTGACAATGGCTTCTGGACCAACACATTAAAGGGATTTTACAAACTAGACATTGAATTTTAGCGCCATCAAAAATTAAGTCCGGCATTTTCACTATAAAATTTTTAACTATATCTGCCATTGGTCGTTTTCGTGACGTACCTAACTGCGACATTTTTAAAGCAAACTTAAGCGTACAATTACGAAATAAATTACGACAGCCTACATATACACAGAACTACTCGCATACAGCATCGATTTAGTACTGACACTGTGAACGTGTGAAATAAATAATCGCCGACTCCGCACCACATATCTACTACACTGACTGTTACCGCTGTTTGCCCAGACTACTTATAAATAGCTATCGGTTAGGGTTTGTGATAGGTTTTTGTGCAACTACTGTTGTCCAAAAGAAATATAATTTATGTTATTTTAAATTTATATCAAAATTATTATTAATAAATCACTGTCTCCCTTTAAAATTATTAAATCGTTTCATTTTTCTATCAAATAGTTCACTTGCAAAAAGATAATAAGCGAGATTTCCCACGTTTTACAACAAAAAGTAAACCCTGAGATAATTTAGCATAATTTGTTTAATTTAATTTATAAAAATACAATTTTTTCATTGATATTTACTCAAAAATATGACTACAATATATGCAATTATATCTTTTTAATACAACATTATTTATATAATAATTTTCGCATTAGATATAATAAATTAATATATAAATATCCTAATAAAATTCAAATATTCGAATATTATGGAATTATTCGAATATTGGAATATTCCAATAATTCGAAAATTCGAATAAATTTCTAAATTACTATTCGAATGACATAAGTTAAAAAATTTCCAGCTCTAATTTTTAGTGAAGTATTTCAATAAATAGCAAACCACCAACATGTATAATACAATTACTAATATAAAAGATATATTAAATCCTTGCAGATAGAAACATTTACCGTGTCACTAGTGTGTAGAGGAAGAAATTGGCAACCTACCCTCATAATACAGCAAAAATCAATACGACCCGACAGTTCTATATGTTACATACAACATATACATACCTAAGTACGATTTAACCTAGAAGTTCTTTTCCGTTGGAACCGCTTTTGAATTTTTTCATTTCATGACCAACCTTCGAGATTTTAAATTACGTCCAATCCCACATCGAAGATATCTCTCCCTTAGATAAAAGTATATACAAAAGGCAAGCGTGGGGATTGACTATTATCGCAATCTGACCACGTTTCGATTTCCGCAGCAGAAAATAATTTCAGATCGCATGTTTTCCTAATAACGGTAGCCTTAACTTTTTTAATATCGTACCAGTTCACCGGATATGTTGTCTGATAAAGTTTCTGAACAAATATATATTCGCAAATAAACAAAGATCATTTCGTGAAAAGTTCCCATAACTGATGTGGAGGTATACGATTGACGGAAGTAATATGGCACCAACAACGTTTGAACGTAAGTTTTCTCTGAATAATTTGAAATTTATTTGCTTCCTGCTACTTATGATGATAGTTTTATGGGTACTTTTACAGAAACGAATGAGCATTCCTATTAAAGAGAGCGTTCGATAATATATTTTACGGGAGAACGCTATAGATTTCTAACAAAATTTAGTTGCTTGCAGATGAAATCTGTTTATTAAGGAGTTGAAGAAATTACACCTGGTATTTATACCAGTGCAATTTTAATATACTACCCTAAAGTTAGAAAGTAGTATGAAAAAATCGGTTCTATTAGCAACTGTTAACCTTAAAAAAAAGATTACAAATAAGATAAACAGAGGTTGTCACGTGTCTCTTCATCTATCAAATATGACAGTTTTTTTTGATAAAAATTCAGAAAACAAACTCTTTACTCAAGATAGGGAAACGCTTTATTAAAAAACTTCTTTGAAATTCTATATTTAGGCGTTTGTAATTATTTAGGAAAAACAAAATTTAGAATTTCATCTTAGTTCAGTTTGTTGTAGTTACAACATTAAAACATGCCCTCCATTTCCCGATATACGTAAGGTGCTTTTTGGGGATACATTTGGCTTGAACCTAGTTCCTAATTTTTTAAACCATTACTTTTTGGAATTGGAATAGTCACATCAGAATCGTAGCGATTTGAAACGCATTCAAGAGTTTTCAAACCAATCTACTGAGGACGTTTTGAAATATGTTCGAAGAGCAGTGATGTACAGGGGGTAAATTAATTACATGTTGAAATGTGAGGTTAAAACAGTAGAGGTTGACAGATGATGGTTGTGTTAATGGTCTACAAACCCGTTTCGTCGCCAAAAAACGCCTATAATAAGGTTTTTCTATAGATTTCCTTCGAAATACTATCAATATATTTTTTTTGCCATTTGATGACAACATATATTGTTTTCGTATGTGTAGAAAAGCTATGTCAAGCAATGGCAACAAATAATATTATTATTGTTAAAAATAAATAATGGTAGCAAGGGCTGTGGGGTAGTATGGCAAACAACACAAAGTATCGGCACACTCCTCACCACACAAAATATTAATGAATTCGGAACAGCTGTTTCGAGGGCTCCCGGGCCCCCATCATCAACCGGATTACCGAATAAATCTGAGATTTATTCGGTAATCCGGTTGATTATTGCTATTATTATTATTTTTTTAACGCATTATTCGGCTTAAAATTATTCCTAGTGGGAACCACAAATACATGATTTATGGTTGAGTTAGACTTAAATATTTGGAAAATGTATTCAATACACCAGCTACAATAAGAAAGATATTTTAATTTCGATAATTTATTTCTATTATTTCATTAGCCCAACTTATGGTTTCCTAATGGTAATGGTTACCTTCAAAGTTGGATAACAAAGAACTGCATAGGCTACATTCTCATTGGGGGTACTCCTTTTCTTGGAAGAAAGCTGTTACAATACACACTTTCCTTAATATCTTGAAAAGTATAGAAAAATTCGGTTTTGACACTTTTTCCATTTGAAAGTTTAATCGTATATCGAACACGCTGCACAATGTTTTCTAAAAATTCATTCAGTTTCTAATCCTTATATGGTCAACAGTTCTGCAAAATTTCAATTTTCCAAGCTAAACACTTTCATAGTTATAAAAGGTCACACGCACTCCATCTGTCAAAAATGTTCAAAAAATCCAAATACTTCAAATATGGTTAAAAATAGCAATACAGTTGTCTCATCAAACAATCTTTTAAATTGAAATAGAATTAAAAAATTTCATAATATCTAGCTTGTTGCATTTAAAATAACAAAGTTTACAGCTACTTCGTGTAAGCGGAAGTGTCAGATTATTAAAAATATTTTAGTTCAATAGTACACAGTAACAAATTTTGAGACAGAAACCCTTGTATTTTTAAAATAAAATACCACGTTTATTTAATCTGACAAAATATGTAGTTGCCCTAACAAAAATTGTGCTGTTTATTTGTTTTGTGTTGTTGTCACATATTTTACAATAAAGTATGTGACAGCAACACCTTATCTTAAATCCAACTATATATTTAGTAGGGTCGATAAAATGGTTGTCCAGTTTATAGTGTCTTATACATTTCTTTTATCGACAAATTCTTACTGTTTTTAAACTAAAATTCGTGCCTGAGGATGAGCATTGCTTGAAACTGTTAGCACTGTTTTAAAATATTAAACGAATTTTTGTGAGTAATTTACCCATTTTATTGACCCTACTATTATGATGATCTCACAACGAGTCACAATTGAACGATAACTATATACATATGTTATTAGATTAAATAAACTTGTAATTCTTAGTATATATTGTTCTTATTTGAAAAATACAAAGGTTGTTGTTTTTATATTGGCTTTAGTGTACTGCCAAGTTTTGAGAATTTTCCAATGTATGCTCATATATCATAGATGCAGTTCCTCATGAGTAGAGTTAATCACTGGCGCCAACGGGCAGTGGCGGGTCGATACAACCCTCAGTACAACTGCGAGTCTCAACCAAATCTGTTGTGTATACATGTACGCTGCCGTAAATACTATTTATAGCAAAAATGCCTGACCTAAATCATGATGGCGTTAAAATTCAATGTGTAGTTTGTAATATCCCTTTAATGTGTTGGTCCAAAAGGGATTGTGTACGTCACGTAAATAGTAAACAACATTCTTCAAAAAAAAAATTGCACACGACACTATGACATTTAAATTTAATTCATGTGTTACCTTTATTGCATGTAATCTACCGTTTAATTTACTAGATAAGGAAGCATATGTCTTCTTTTGGAATAAATATTCGGACTGCAAATTACTAAGTCGGACATCGTGACAAAGAATTGTGCCATCTGCTCGTGAACATGTTGAAAATAGAATTAAATCGGAGTTGAAAGATAAAAAACTGTGGTTATATGTGGACGAAACAACAGATCGTAAAAATCTGTGGTTAATGTATTGGTACGTACAATGGAACCACATCAATTCCAGACGAGTACAACAACGAACTGCCGAAATAATTTCAAAATTAGCGTTAAATACATTCGAAAAGTTTGAACTTTCAACAAACCAACTGTTGATGTTTATGAGTGATGGTGCCGCAAACATGCTTTCTGTAGGCCGGTCTCTTAAAAAACATTGTGCTAACTCGTTACATATTACGTGTAAAATTCATGCCTTCAGTCATGTGGCAGATAGTATTAGAAAATGTTATGCTGAGGTAGACGCTTTAATAGCGCATACAAAAGCAGTGTTTATCAAATCCCCAAAACGTATTCGCAAATTTCACAGACTGTGCCCCCGTATGCCTGAGCCACCAGAACCTATTCTTACACGTTGGGGACATGGTTACAGGCCGTGTTTTATTATCATAAATATTTTGAGAATATTAAGAACGTGGTTTTACAATTCGATCCAAAAGAAGCTGCGGCTATCAAAGAAAGCCAATCGAAATTTCAAGATAGTCGGGTTAAAACGGATTTAAAAACTATTCAGAACAATTATTTTGGACTAGTGGAGGCAATAGAAAAATTACAAAATCCTTCGGTGTCGTTAGTGGAATCTCTGCAAATAGTGCAACATGTTCACGCACAGCTATGCGCGGCAGAAGACGCAAAAAATGTTCTAGAAAGGTTTGAAAGTGTTTTAGAGAAAGATTCTGATTTTGGCACATTAAAACAAATTTGTGAAGGTGCGTCAACAGAACCGTTAAGTTGTTCCAAAGATTATTTTAATTACGCAAATATAACGTCACTAGATGTAGAATGTTCGTTTTCTGCATATAAACACACTTTTTCCTCGCGCCGCACTCGGTTTGCCAAAACAACTGTGGAAGCATATCTAATGTTGCAGATATTTAAACAGACATTATTCACTTTGTGATTTCACGGAAGACTTTTAAGACGGTAAGCGTTTGAGCACGTATTATATTTTATTTTTGACCATTTATTTTGTGCAAACTTTTATGCGCCCGCCACTGGCTGTTGGCGCAAATTGAGCAACTCTAGTCATTATCAAGGGAGAAAAAAAGATGTGCCAGAAGACTGTAAAAGAAGAGGTACAATGTACAAAACAGGATATACTTGATAATATTTTAATCGCTTTAAAACACTTTATGATCCACACACATTCATAGTTCGGCTTATGAGGTAAAAGAAAACTGTCAAAAATTATATAGGTCTTATTCTTGTTGCTAATTCTGATTTTGAATACACTATTAAGTCTCTACGTAAATATGATGACAAATTCACTTTCCCTGAAAGAGATGATATTTCTGTAATTACAATTAAGCGAGCGTACTATGATCGGTCAGCATGATTAGCATTTTTCACAATGCCAGAGCGAAGTTGTGTCTTACACATGTATGTACGTGAACGAATACGCCGTTTATAACGTGAGCAAGGTGTTTTCGGAAATGCAAGAGCGAAGTCGTGGCTTGCACATGTACGTGAATGAATACGCCGTTTATAACATTAGCAAGGTGCACAAATGAATTTGCGTTTACGCAATTTGGTCAAGCAAATGACATTCCACAGTGACATTCAACACAGCACACGTTTAGACGCGGTGAGTTCGTGTAAAATCCGGTGATCATGGTACGCTCGCTCGTACGGTATATTTAAAAAATTACCACTTGCTATAAAGACGGTGTCATAATGTCTAATTTTTTTAGTTTTTTTATTTATGGTTAAATATATTTTTAGTTTGGTAACTACCGACAGATAACAATTATATACATTTTTTAAAGTATTTTTTATGTATTACTTATTAGTTCTCATTTCCGTTCATTATCTTTCACTACCGTTAATTCTTTCAATCTTAATTTTGCTTTTTTTTAGAAAATATTAATAATTAGGCTCTGTTATCTAGTTTGTAGGTTTAAGTGTGTGGTATTGAAATAATAAATAGCAAGCCAGTTATCAAAATATTTTTTATTATTATTTCGTAGAAAATGCAGTTTCATCGGAATGACCCATATATAAGAATAGAGAAAATAATTGTATTTTGTTAACTTATTAAATGCTTTCTTTTTGATGTGAATAAAAATATTAACAATATTTGTAGAAAATTACAAAAATAGCCATTTTACACAGTATTAGCAAATGTGCATTGTTTTCTTCTTAAATTTATCTATAATATTTAAAATGTTTTCCTCTTTCGACATTTATCCAAAAACGTGCTGTATTTTGAATACATGCTGTATACAACAGTACTTGACTTTTTTAATCTCATGTCAATTTAGCATTTTTTTACATAAACTGCATTATTTAACCTTAAAAAGCACACGATTACATAATCCATTTTAACTGCCCAATAAAATTCAATATTACGTCGTCGAAGTAATTAACATCTCCATCGTCACGTTATTATATAACTATCTTTTTTCTTTATATGTGTATCCATTGGCACGGACAACCGTGGTATTGATCACGTGTACGTGCATAGCCAACTAATTCCGAAAAAAAAGTATTCAGTTTCCTTCGATGGGATACTTAGGGATTTGGCGGACCCTTCCGATTTAACAAACGCGAAATGGCTTTCGTAAGCACGGTTGAAGGACGTCTTTCGTTACTTCGTCAAGGACGATTATCCGTCAGTTGCACTAACGCGGAGGCAGATCGAAATTGGAAGCGAGAACGGATAAAAATTAGGTCAATAAGGTGCTATGCAGAGGTCAGAGGGCGTATGATATCAACATCTAAATATTTCGTGCTGTAATTCTAATATATCTGCTGCATTTCTAGCGCATTTACAGATGAATATGTAGGTGAAGTTGTGTTGTTAAAAGAATTGGACCAATTGGCAAAATTTATTATCGGTTTTGACCTTATTTTTCAGCATACTGTGTAATTTCAATTGTTTTAGTAATTTGTAATAGAGCGCCGCTTGGTGTTAAAAATGGGTGAGTGGGTATGAGTAATGAAGAAGGTATTTATGAAATGTGGGTTTACTGCATTCTAAAGTTTGTATTATTGCTGTACGTTACTATTATTATTCTATCTTTCATCTAATAAAAATCTTCAAGTTTCAGCAAATTCTTGCACTCAAAAGCAAAAGATTTAAGAAACAATAACAAACAATATGTTAATAAGGTGAGAGTAATGCAAATCACTTTTGGAATTGCAACAATATACCGTTAATATACATTTTATGAATGTTTTTAAAATTCCTTTTTTATCTAATAAACAACCAATATGTACAATTTTATAACGTATGTATTTTTTTATTAATAAAAGTAAGATTTATACCGAATATGATTTAAAAACGTTCGTACTATAGCGGCGCCCTCTGTGAATCAAGCTACAAAGTGTTCCTCACATGCTAGAAAGATATTCTGCTTTACTCGTTCGGGACGATTTGGAAAGATGGCGCCACAATCGATCGGATTTTATTGGGATTAATTTAAAAATACATTAATCAGGTACTCTAAATCTGTGGCACTGGAACAGTTCACTAAAACGCTTACCACAACATTTAAAAATACATAACTGTCAGTATCACGAAAACTTAATTTAAATAAATATGGTTATATACACCAGCTAAATAACTTTTTATTCATATAAATACACATAAAATGAATTAAGAATAATTTCGATCATTCCAAATATACAACCTACGCGAATTCGAAATAGGACACCAATAAACATAAATAAATAAAGCGGAAGTCTTGGAAAAACAAGTTTAACATCTAATATAAGTTGTAAATAAAATTAATTTGTTTGTTTTCTTTCGGT
Source organism: Dynastes maya (assembly GCA_029619315.2). Taxonomy (NCBI): domain Eukaryota; kingdom Metazoa; phylum Arthropoda; class Insecta; order Coleoptera; family Scarabaeidae; genus Dynastes; species Dynastes maya. The sequence goes on along the minus strand of JAROYE020000007.1, from coordinate 12,782,470 downwards.
GGAATCTAGTCGATGTCGCCAACTCCTCCATTTGGATCTAGGATATCTAGGTCGAAGAATGGTATTTTTTATTGCTTTTGGGGATATCTCGTGCCAACTTTTTGTTATTTTAACGAAACGCATATGATAGGAGGATTCGGAAAAACGGAGACGAGACGTCTAGGCGTCTTTTTAGTGGACTTTAGGAGAATGACTCATTGCTAATTTGCATAACAGTATGGGGTATACGAAGAGCAGAATGGAGCTAATAATTTTTGCCTTTGTATTGGAGCGCATAACTGCTGATCAAATGAACGTTAGGAAATGAAATCCATCTGATTTAATGGAGATGTAAAAGATAAGATTCTATGTTGCGGTGGCATTAATTACGTTTGTGTATAATGCATAACTGTTTCCCCATGTATGTTTGAATTCGAAAACAAGTTAACTGTCAAAGTAAATACATAAACAATTCGTCAGCGAAAATTAATCTACCATACTATAAGATTAAATGCTCAACAGGGAAAATCAGATTAATAATAATAATAATAATAATAATAAGCTTTATTGCCCAACAGAGAAAATTCCAATTACTGGACAAGTAATTAATTAAACAAATTACAAAACGAGTACAAAAAACAAGTAAGAGTAACAAGTTACAAAAAATTATTAAAGTAAAGAGCAGTGACTATCCTTATTGTATGTAAAGTATCGTGAAAAATATCACATTGCGAAGATATGAGATTAAAGTTTGTACAAGTCACATAAATAGGTGATTTTAAAAGAGCATTTGTTCGAGGAAACGGCAGATAAAACGTATTCGAATACCGAACACCAGAGCGTGGGATTATAAATTGTAATCTTTGAAGTAGTGCAGAGCAGTCAATGCAGCTATTACACAATTTCCAGAGAAACACCAAACCGGAGGATATGCGCCGAAAGTTAAGAGAGGGTAAATTAAATCGGAACAACAGTAACGTATGATCAACGCCTCTCGGTGGGTACACTCCGTCTTGCCGGAACCAGAGGAGTTTAGCAAATCTGCGTTGGACCAATTCCAATTGGCGTTTATGCGTTAAATAGTAAGGGCACCATATGATGGACGCGTATTCCAGACGGGATCTAACAAGAGCGTAGCACAAAGATTTCAAGGCTACCTCATTGGTAAACTCTCTGCAATTTCGCACAATAAAGCCAAGAGATCTTCTACCCGCATGGGAGATACTGATAATGTGTTGCGCAAAAGTGAGTTTGCTATCAAACAAAATCCCTAGATCCTTAATTAGTTCGACACGTTCGATGTTAACTTGATTAAGCTCATAGTTGAAAGTAATTGGCGTAGATGCACGTGTGAAGGAAATAACATTTACTGATATTCAGAGGTAGATTATTTGATGTACACCATTTAGAAATATTTGCAAAATCGCTCTGCAAGAAGTAACAATCCTCGGGACAGGACACCTTACGATATAGCTTCAAATCGTCAGCGAATAGTAATGCATTAGACGATACACATGTACTTATATCGTTAATGAATAAGTTGAAAATCAAAGGTCCAAGATTAGACCCTTGAGGGACTCCCGAAGAGGCAATGAATTGACGAGAGCAGAAGCCATTATAAAAAACATATTGAAGTCTATTGAACAAATATGATTGAAACAGATGCACAAGCGAATCACTAAACCCAAAAGACATAAGCTTATATGGAATTAAAGAATGGTCAAGGCGGCCAAATGCTTTGGCAAAATCGGTATATAAGACATCAACTTGCACGCGAGAATCTATAGCATGAGATAAAAACTGAGTGAACTGACATAGATTAGTTACAGTAGATCTTTTCTTAGTAAAGCCGTGTTGGCAAGAAGAAATGCTGTTTTTAACGCAAGGATAAATAGCAGTGTATAAGCATTGTTCAAACACTTTGGCAAAATTCGGTAAAATAGCTATTGGGCGATAGTTGGATATGTCAGCCGCGTCTCCGGATTTAAAAATGGGTACAATGCGTGCAACCTTCCATAAATCGGGAAAAAGTGAAGTTTTCAAGACTAAATTAAAGATTTTGAAGAGAGGATGTACCAGTAGGTGTTTACAATCTTTAATAAAAAACGAGGGAATTTGATCACGTCCAGAACTGTGACTATTTTTTAGCTTATTTATGGAAAGCAAAATAGAATTCTCAGAAAATTCAGTAATGTTTATGCAAGATGAACCATTAAACCCAACTTGAGGAATGTTGTGTGAAGTATGTCCTAAACGCGTCGACGATTTCCTGGGGATTATTGAGGTGTGTATTGTCTAGAACCATACTACCAGGAATGCGACTCCTTTGCTTTTTATCGCTAATAAATGACCAGAAATTCGTAGGATTGTTAGCAATATCACGTTGAACGTTATTAAGATAGTTGGAATAGGCTTCTGCTGCTTGTCTTTTTACAACACTACGAAGTTCTCTAAACTGCCGCAATGAAGCAGCGCACCCGAAACGTCGGTACTGACGAAGGAAATTAGATTTCAATTTGATGTTATTTATTATTTCAGGTGTATACTATTTAGGATAAGTTCGTTTTCTAGGGAAAAATATGGGAACATAGATATCAAGTAAAGAATAAAGGGTTGTGTAAAACATGTCGCATGCAGTATTAACAACAAAAACATTGTACTGTCACACAAAAAGTGCGCATCATATTTTAACTTTGTCGTTTGTTTGTATATACAAAAATGATATGTACACGAAAAATCACGGACCTTCACTCTAAAATTTGACATTTTTTCATTCAGAGAATTACAAAATCTGCCATTAATTTTCAAATTTTGACATTGTAGAAATGTTTTCTTGTATTAAGGAATTAGATCTTCTTGCAAAAGTCAGTGTCTATTTAAAAAAATATTTTTACTTCAAGGCTAAAAGAATGTTTAATATAAAAAAAAAATGATTTGCTTAATATATCATTTATATCAAATAAATATTTTTTAAAAATCTGTTTCTTCGAAGTAAATCATTTAAGTTAAGAAAATGTTCAGTAGATATTACAATTAATAAGAATCATTTAATTTATAAATCAGCATATGGATACACATTTAACAATATTGCTTTTAAGAAATGTGAGTATCCACAGAAAAAAAAATTAACCGGCATCTTTTGCAAATGTAAGATAAAGGTTTTATCGTTGCCTTATTGAGAAAAGCACGTAACTCCATTACAAGAAAATTTACAGGAGACCAGAAAACGCTATTTGGTTTTAATATAATCAATCACAATGAAAACTCTTGTTTCTTTTTTAGAGGCTATTGTAGAACAATTTGAATGCGTAATTAAGTAGACAATACTGCAAAGATATTTTGCGGCTACTCTTTAAGCTAGTCATCGTCTTCCCAAAATATCAACATTTCTCAGTGTAATAGGCGAATAAAATGTCGATGATTCTGTAAGAACCACAATTATCAGTAGAGACGGGATTTTAGGCAAAATGCCTCTTTGTTTAGATTCAAGGCAAATTAAAAATAATACAAAATCTATATGTTTCTCGACAAATCAAAGCGATCTAGCTATGTTTTATTTTGCCTAGTTGCCTATTTGGACTTTTAACAGCCTAAATCGTGGTTTTTCGCCTATTTTGTCCTAAAATCATATTTATTTGGTCTAAACGTTTTTTTTTTTAATTTTAAATAAATATGGTTTTTACACAGCTGCATCTTTCTTAAATGTAAATTTTAGTTTTACAGCTAAAATGCTATAAACTAATACAACGATGGGTTTTCCCGTCTATTGTGTGAGGGGCAAAGTTTGGATTTGCCTGCCGTAAAATTGATATTACTACCCTATTGAAGATATATCCTCAATTATCGGCTTATCGCTCTCGGGTTCATTTACCTGCACCCACGTTTTTATTTTACGGGAATCCCTATCGGCTTGTTTACGCCCTGTAATTTAAACCATATAAGCAAATTTCTTCTCCCTGTTAACGTGATTAATGAATACACGATGCCCATTCATAGTTTATACAATGGACATCTTGATATTGCAGTTTAGATTTTATATTTATTCTCTTAATGTTTCTCTGGAGCGTATATGTGTGTGTTCCTATAGCGAGGTGGACTATTGACGAATCAGTATATAGTGAAAGACGTACTTTGAATTTTCATTTATATCGTAGCTTGCAACGAATATTTTTCGGTAGTTTAAGAGAGTCTTTTTAAAAGCTCCACTGCGTGTGGCAGTGTATAAAGAAAATCTGCCAGATCTCCCTTTGCCTCCTGTGAACCTGTCTTAACACGTTGGGGAACTTGGTTAGAGGCGGTAGTTTTTTATGCTAATAATTTCGAAGCAATAAAATCAGTAAGTACTTTTTAGCAAAATTTTTAAATAAGATTGTTTTTATTTAACGCTTTACGTTTTAGGTTGTAATATCGTTTGACAAAGATTCAGCTAACTGTATTAAGCAAGCGCAAGAATACTTTTCCAATCAAAATGTCAAAAACGATCTTTTATACATCAAGTCGCATTATAAATTTCTCATTGATAACATCATAAGATTAGAAACTTTCGGCCTTCCTCTTACAGATTCTGTTGCAGTAATTAATAATGCCGAAGCAGCTCTCAAGAATGCCCCAGGAAAAGTTGGCAAAATAATTTTGTCAAAGTTTAACCAAGTGATTTCGAAAAATCCAGGTTTCAAAACGGTTAAAGAGTTTGCTGAGCTGCTCAGAGGCGAAGCAGTTGAAGCTGCCGCTCATACCACAGCTGACTGGTCCATATTTAAGTTTTGTCCTACAACCTCGTGTGACGTAGAACGTTCATTTTCTTCGTACAAACTGCTGTTTTCCGACCGAAGAACAAATTTTACTAACGACAACTTGGAAAAACATCTTGTGTGCTACGCAAACGCGAAATTTGAGGACATGTTACACGGCGATTAATTAATTTATTTATTATTTTAAATCAAATGAATCTACATATTTTAGTTATTCGTTAAAATTTGTATGTTTTATTTCTTTTTATGGCTGAAAATATAAAATTACATTAAATATCGTCTTCTTATTCATGTTTTTTAGAAATAAAATGATTTTTGTGTTTACCGTTTTTTTTTAAGTATTTGCCTAACATGCCTAAATCACAGTTTTTCGTCCTACATACATAGTTTTTAATGCCTAAAAAAGGGCCTTTTTAGCTGTTTGTTACGTCCTAAAATCCCGTCTCTACTTATCAGTAACATCTGTTATTTTTGTTTTACAGGAACATTTTTAGTTTCTGTTTTACATAAAAGAAAGAGAAGTATACTTGTAATGAAATAATTGTATTTTTTAATAGAAGTAAACGGCCATTATAACAAAACAATATATTCTTAAGGATAGTAAATAGTTTGCTTAATTCCAGAAAGCGTTTAGGTACCGTAAAGTTGGGTTACTTTCGTCCACTTTTGAACTTTACAGTGTAACAATTTTTAAACAAAAAATTAACTCTATATTAGTACTTCCAACTTTGAAATTGACAAGAAGCTAAAGGCTTTCTAAATACATGTTTAAAAAAAAAATCAGGGTGGCCAAAGTCAGACGACCAAGTTGGGTTACTTTGGCCACACATTGTTTTATTTAGAAAACGCCAAGATACGCAAGAACAAAGGTAAGTTTGGACATAGGTATGATTGCCAAGTAAGTTTGTAGTCGTTTTTGAGGCTTTTGGACACATAAATAAGTCAAAAACACGTCCTTTTTATGTTTTATTGTCTAGTTTATTTAATGTTTTATATTTGTTTTAATTGCAAAGTAAAAAATACATTCTTTGTTAAAAAAAACACATTCGAAAATGTAATTTAGAATAGTTTAAGAGTATTTTTCCATTTCCGGTATCTTGAAGAAACCTCCTTTGGATGGGATAGGTGTCTTTATGATCAAATCAGTATCAAACCTGTTAGATTTTGAAGCTTCTTAGAATAAACAAATACACACTCAATTACCAAGTGGCAAACAGGGTAACCAAGTGGTAGCCAAATTCAGACCTAAATTAATAATTTTGTTGTGGGCGACTTTAGCCACCCTTTGGCGGCAAAACCTACAAGTTTAAGTTTGTGGCGACCACTCATAAACTTTCCTAAAGGTTTTATGATTTCGTATTTCCACATGAAAATCATAGACGCCGCCTCTTCATTCACTTACGAATAAAGCTTTTGAAAGTAAAAAATGCTCGTTTTTAATATATTTCTTTATTTAATTTTTTCAAGAACTAAAAAACAAATTGTGTGGTGTCAATAATTTTGTTTTAGTCCAATATAATCTATAGAAACAGTAAAAAATCACATTATTATAACGTAATTGTGCATAAATAAAACAAATATTGAAAAATGGCCAGTCAACCCTGGTGGCTAAAGCCTCCCAACTTTACGGTATTATTCACAAATCAATAGTTTCATTTTCTTAAAATAAGGCATTATTTACTTAGAATTTTTGAAATGCATATTATTTATACGCACATTATTAATTGCGCTTACCTTGTTTAAAACAGTACGACATATCCGTATATAATGCAGTAAATTATTCACATTGCTTGTGATTTTAAAAAGGCAAAGTAGAGGTTATCTACAGAATTATGTTCAAACAAAAGTGAGCTTAACGTAGAAGTACACATGAAAAAAAGGTGCCAAGAAACAATAACCAAGGATAATGCTAATAAATAGCTCGTGGTGTTGATGGAATCACTCTCGGCAAAAACAACATGAGAAGAAAAAAGCACTAACGCTTTTTCCTGGCCAAATTGCTGTTCATCTCTCAGTATGCCACTAATCTTCAAAAACGGCAACTGAAATATTTCTTGGCGCCAGTAGTTATACTCATGCCGTCCTAGATAATAGCGACGGAAACAGAAAACTGATACCATACTTACGCATACAATGACATAACCTTTAAGGTACAACGTTTCATAAACATTTTCAAAAGATATCGGTTAATGTGATATTTTTTCTTTTTATTACTATTTACCACGTGTACTAATTTAACTATAGTTTTTTTTTAATATATAATAAATAATGAAAAAAGGGATAAACAAACTTAGATATTAACCCATTAGTTATTGGACTACATAAAAATAATCCCTATTTAATTACATTATTAAAGAAATAATTTAATTATACTGTAACCTATAAAATATAATTTTTTTCCATCTTTGCAATTTTTGTTTTATTGGATATCCTTGTAGCTGGACTGATGATGTATTTTTTGAACACGAAACCGGTTGCCTAATTTTTCATAGAACTTGTAAAATCTGGACAATTTTTCCATTCCTACCTTTAATATGAATATTTTCTTAACTTAAAACTAAATGATTTACTTGAAAGAAACATTTTTCTTGGATTTTCTAACCCTAAAAAAATATTTATTTAATCCAAATGAAATTTCAAGAAAATTATTTTCTTGTATTATACAATTTTATAGTCTTGGAATGAAATATTTTCCTGAATAGAGACTGATTTTTGCAAGAAAATCTATTTTCCTGATGCAAGAAACCATTTCTCTATTATTTTGATCTTTAGATAGAAGTATTAGTTCCTTACTTTGCTGCATTAGATAATAATTCCCCTAAAAACAGCAGATGTCAGAAAAAATTGTTAGATTTTTCAAAATTATCCTGATCTGAGTTTGTTGCATTTCTTTCAATATTTGTTCAAAAGATGTACTATGTGCTTACCTACCTTCAAAAGAAAAACATTAGTTCCTAACACGCCCGCTACCTAGATAATCGGTTATAAAAGGACTGAAGACATCGAAAATAATCACTGAACGAGTTAGGTGTTGAACAGGTGGACATAGTTAGATAGTTGGACGCAGTATACGTGGCGCTAATGACTGCCTTCGATGTTGTAAATTGTAACATTACACCACGAAATGTCGTTCGATGATATGCATAAAATAATTTATTAGAAGAATATATATTACGCCCATATTTTGTCAGTACCTGCAACTTAGAATTGCTTTTTTTTTACTTAATCAAAAGCAACTACATTTAGTGCAAACATAATGTGTAATATTATTTTCCCTAAACATTTTTACCTTGAGTTTTCATCAGTGTAATATTTTAATTTACAGCATACCTTACGAGCACCTAACTCTAATGTAATCTAAGAGATTAACGTTCTGAGCTATGCATTCGCAGAAGCGGGAGCATTCTTGTAATATTTGGAATAGCTCTCATATCTTTTGCGTAATAAAACATCCTGTGAATACAATTAAAATTTGGGGAGTTTCTTATAGCTTTGTTTCTGCAGAAATCACAAACTAGTCAGAGCCAATCGATTGTCGTGAAATCAGTCAGAAAATAGTTCTAGATTCCTTTTAGCCAATCAAATTGCGTCTGACTAGTTTGTGATTTCTGCAGAAACAAACCTTATATGATTTATTTGAATTTAAAGAAATGGAGAAAGAAACTAGTGCATATGAACATTTTATATTTATTAGTTACTGTGATTCATCCCCGAGTTTCCTTAAAGCTGTTAATGCTATCAGTAAGTTTTAGCTGATTTTAGATATAACTATAACCATGATTCATGTTATTCCAATAAATAATATTGCAATTGATCTACGTAGATTTATTAATTTATAATTACCTTTTCGACATCTTGGCTTGTACCACTTCAAACATATTTAAAATTTGCAATAGAATTCCTAAGATTGTCTACTACTAATCGGTTTGTTTCATGCCTTATCTGCAAGTACTGAGTATACAGTCAGGTCCTAATTATAGTTTCTTCTTTACTTTATCGAACTTTACTGTAATGAATTATGGTAGGTTGGTTTAAATTTGTTGTTTTTTGATGGACAATCTGCTTAAGTTTAATTTTTTTATGTTGATTTTAGAATGATCTCCGCATAGACCACACGAGATAAACTTCAAGTACCTTATTTTAATATTCGGTACATTTGGTAAAAATTACCACGAAGTGGAAAATAATATACACTGCCTTTGTACAGCCGGAAATATTTGTATTTTGTCAGAATAGATAGGACAAAATCTACAAAGGGAACTGCTTTAACAGAAAATAAAAATTACTGTACCATTTGTTGTGCATCCACGGCAAATAAGGTAGGTTACCAAATTTACATAATATTAAAGATGACTCAGCAATTTTGCATGCAACACAAAAAACTTAAAAACCAGACGCTGTCTATCAAAAGTTAACAAATTCAAACAAACCTAGCATAATCAATTAATTGCAATAAAGTTCAATAAAGTAAAAGAGTAACAACAATTAACAAAATAATACAGAACGAAAGTATGACAAGTGCAGGATATAATAACAATAAACAATGAGAATAATTTGCGCTTTTGGAATTGAGATTGGACAGTTCGACAATTGTTATGGTTGCTTTGCTTACGAACGAGCTTTTTGGATCAATCTGGCTTCACAAGAAACAATTTGGTGTTCTGCCCTAGCTAACTTTGCGTAACAACAAAAACTGATTACCAAAACCTTTATTCCTGCATATCGTCATATTTTTTAAGTTAAAGTACAATGTATGTGATATTGTTGGATTCGCCTATCGATTACATTTCCAAAAACGTGAAAATATATAGGATGTTCTATTTAGAATAAGAAAGTTGATATCACTTCCGCTGAAACCGGAGTCGCAATTGAACTGTCGATAACTTGGAGGGGGGGGGGTGACTTTAGGACCTCGGTGTATACATAGGAGCAACACATTGTTTGTAATAGGATGATTAATACAAAGAATAGCAAAGCAATCTATTGACAATATCGTAGATATCAATTATTGCATAAAAGCTTTTATGTTTGATGGTTTTTTATCTGTTCATCGACGAAGATAACAATTTACATACACATCGGTGATTCAAACGTGGATAAAAGGCAACCGAATAATGAGCCAATACCGAATTACGTTCTTTTTTGAAAATGTTCTCTCTGGTCTAGCCAACTCTAGCGATACATACACGATTAAGGGGTAAATAACACAAATACAGATAAAAATAACAAATAAGTAAAGGCAAAAATCTAATTCTTTTTAATACAACATTTACCTGTGACAGTGGCTGATAACTTTATACAAAAGATATTAACATGAGCAATGCGGAATCTGTGAATTATACACAGAGAAAAATTTTGGGAAAAATCAAACGCCTGTATTTTTTAAAATAAGTACAATTTATGGTAAGAAATACAATACGTTTATTTAATCCAATAAAATATATATGTAGTTGCTCTAACAAAAATTATCGTTGGATCTAATATAAAGTATTACTGTCAGTTGTTTTATTACACGAGGTAAAAATTGACCGTGTAATATCTTTTTTATTATCGATTTTAGAATAAAATGTTTTCAATAAAAGTTTCATGAATTGAAAGCGTGCATCTTTATGAATTCTTTTTTATTATACAGTGTTCTGTTAAGGCTGCACCGAACAAACCTTACTTTAAACGGAACATTCTGTATATTATGTTATTTTTTGATTCCTCGCTTAATTTTAGAGTAACTTTATGTAATACAGCATATGTCTAAATTGTACCGTTCTTGCGCTATTCAACTGTTTTTACTAAAATTTTCAACTACAATGGTTAACTTAATCAAGTGCTCGAACTCTGTGTTACTGGAACACTGCACCGAACTAGTTCAGTTTTACTGGTGATGATTAGAGCGGGCCAAGAGCGCCACGCGCCAGGTTCGCAATCAGGCTGCCGGGCGCATGTGATTATTAGGACGAGGACCAAAACCACTGTCTATTACGTCGTGAAGACGCGCAAATATACACCTGCAGTTTGAGTGTTCGTTGATAAATAGGGCGTTGTTCACAGTGGGCCACTACAAAAAAAAAGTTCATTCATCGACGGCTACGAACTAACAGCGCGCTTATTCATTTATGGATGACGCGCTCTATTCATCAACAAATGACGAGTCTGCAGATGTTACGTTTGCACCACTTCGTGGCATACTAGAAACAAGCGTCGGTGTGCTCGCTTTAGTGATTATGTCTAACGTAACTATTAAAAATAAACGGCCATTACCTACGAAAGTTAATAAATTTCTTAGTGAATTTGTGGATTTACACTACAATGGGAGTACAATTTTCTGTAAAGTTTGTAAAAAGAAACTGCTGTACTGGAGCAAACGTGATTGTGAAAGACATATAAATAGCGCACACCACAGAAATAAAAGAAATGGTGTGTCACAACAACGTCAATTTCAATTAGAATTGCTTTTAACGTTTATGGTATGTGGTCTACCACTTCGTATACTTGATAAAAAAGCATTTCGAAAATTCTGGGGTACATACAATACCGAGTGGATACTACCATCTCGGACAGCGTTACGGAGAGATATTCCACGAATACGTGAGGACATTGAAAATCGAATTAAAGCCGAATTAAAAGATAAACAGCTGTGGCTATGTCTTGATGAGACGACAGATTGCAAAAAAATTCTATTTTGAATATAATAGTGCGCGTATTAGATCCTATTAAACCAAATTTTGCAATTCTATTAGCCAGCAGAAGATTAAAACAGTGTACTAGTAAAGCAATTACGGCCGTAGTTCTCGAAACGTTACAAAAATTTCAAGTGTCAACCAGTCAACTGTTGTTGTTCATGAGCGATGGTGCAGCAACAATGTGTAGTGTAGGCCGTTCCCTTAAAGAAAAGTGTGAAGGACTTTTACATGTTACGTGTAAAGTCCATGCTTTACATCTTGTGGCACAAACTATTCGAGAGTGTTACCCGGAGGTGGATGCATTAATAGCAAACACAAAAAAGTGTTTCTCAAAAGTCCTAAGAGGACTAGGGCATTCCACAGGTTATGCCCTGGTATTCGAGAACCACCACAGCCCATTCTTACGCGTTGGGGAACGTGGTTAAAAGCCGCTTTTTATTATAATGAACATTTTCAAGAAGTCAAATCCGTTATTTTGCAATTCGTCCCTGCCGAAGCTAGAGCTATTAGGATGAGCCAGAAGGGATTTCTCGATATTTCTGTTGAAGCACATCTAAAGAATATTAGCAACAATTACAAAGGGTTAGTAGGCGCGATAGAAAATTTGCAAAATTCTGGATTGTCGTTGGTAGAATCAGTGCAAGTCGTGGACGAAGTTAGTACATTGTTACACAGTATAAACGATGCAACAAGTGGACGAGTTTTAGCTAAGTTCGATAGTGTTTTAAAAAAGAATCCGGACTACACGAGATTAAGACAAATGTGCGATGGGGCATCTGCAGATTCCTTGACTAAGTCTAAAGATTATTTTAATTACGCCTGTCTTACTTCGGTAGACGTGGAACGGTCGTTTTCGAAATATAAGAACATTTTTTCGTCTCGGCGAACATCCTTCACCGAGGCAAATGTGGAAACTTATCTGATGGTGCAACTTTTTAAACAAGCCTATCCGCATTATTAAGAAGGATAGAATTTATTTATTATATCTTTATTTACAGTTACATTATTAAGTACAACAGAATAAAAAAAGCGTTCAGTTTCTCAGTTATTTCCTTATTACATCCCATTTACAACGCATACCGTTTTCAATCAAATAAAAATCATAATGAAAATAAAAACACCTCAGCGTGTACATATAATATATATATATATATATATATATATATCCGCTCTAATTACTAAACATTATTATTGCGTCAGCTTTTATTTTTTTACTCTTGTGTATTAATTTCGAAATATCACATATCTGCTGTGACTCACATATACGCTATTTACAATAAGCGGCCGTTGCGCCTGATTCCGATTCTGTTGGATGGCGCAATTTGGCCCGCTCTAGTGATGATATAGCTTGGCTATTGAAATGCATCAGTACAAGTGAAGTATTGAGGTGAGGGTTTTAGTGAAGTGTTTCACAGAGGTTAACTATTACATTTGATATCACTGAAACGGGAAAAAGTGGAAAACTGATATTTTTGGTATTTGTTTAACTTATAAATGACCGATCAATTCTACCAATAACATTAGACAAAACGAAGGTATAAATAATTAGAACGATTTAAGCATAACTGTCAATTAGAAATGACGACCGTCGATAACATCAATTTTCCAAACGACATTTATCTTATTCGGGTACTTTAAGGCGTTGTTCGCAGTGACTGTTTCCAACTATGATTTCCAATGATGGACCATATTGAAAAGTCTAAACGACGGCATTATGATCGTCATTGCATTGCATTACTTTTTAAATTACTTGTCAATTACACTGTGCTAGTTGCAAAATGCGACAAGCTGAACACCCAGGGGGTAAACCTAATTCGAGTACGCTGAATTCAATGGTGCCAACCGTTTTAAAAAAATTAGCTCGCGTTTTCGAGCAATCTCAATTTAAAAATTTTAGTTCCAAAGAACCTTCTGGAACATTCTGGAAAATTTGAAGCGCTTTCTGGAACCTTCGAGAACCATGGACCATTCGCGAACCTTCTAGAAGCTTCCATTCCTGCCTCTGCCACTTGATCAAATGGGTATATAAGCGGCACTGTTAACCGCTGACAGCTCAGTCTTCTCAGTTTTCAGAAGTCAAAATGTTAACATCTAAATATTAAGGCAAATAACCCAAACCGAAGTGAATAGTGAAAAGTTCGAGATTGTTCATTGTATTGGTTTGTAAAATCAATTAATTTGAAATATCAAAAATGGATAGATGTTCTAAATTGAATACCTTTTGTCACGTGTGTGGAAAATTTGTAATTAAGACCACTCGGCGTAAAATAAGTGCTGAAACCGTTGATTTGTATCAACAATATTTCTCACTAAATATTTTTACTGATGTGTATTGGACGCCGTCTATTGTTTATTCAACATGCGTTTTGAATTTGAATAAATGGACAAAAACCGGAGCCGCTATGACATTTGGTATTCCGATGGTTTGGATATAACCAATAGAACATGATCCAGCTAAATGTTATGCGTGCGTGAATTATACTGACGGTATACACATTGAAATACAATTCCCGTTCCAACAAGACCAATTTCAACAGAACAATCTGAGCCATCAGCATTAGAAGCTATGAAAACCGAAGAAGTATTATCAATGACTGACCCTGCGAACAAGATGATTTATCGACTACTGAATTAAACGTTTAAATTAATAAGTATAGTAAAAAAAAGTATTGATAGCAAGGACTGTGGCAAACAAAATATTCACGGCACACGTCGTTTTAAGAGTAGAGAAGGAAAGAACACAAATTTGACGAACAGTAACGATATAACCATTGTCTCACTCGATTTTGATTAGGGTTTGTTGACCATATGTCTCGGTTCGTGATGACAGACCTTCTCCGCAATTCTCCTTATTTCTAACTTGCTTTCTAGCCTAAACGGCAAAAATAGGTACTTGTATATACTTACATATATATTTTCTTTTCTTGAAAAGAAGGGATAGAGCGGGCTCGTTAGATTTAATATATTGTATTGAAATTTTTGAGTAAATAATAATCAAATTGCAATTAAATAAATTAAATTAATTAAATTTATCTAAATAATCTCAGGGTTAAATTTTTAGTATGTAAATCGTAGAGAATCTCACTTATTGACTTTTGCAAATTAGCAATTGAATATACAAAATAAAACCATTTAATTATCTTTAAAAGAGACGGTGATATTTTATTAGTGATTTTGATATAAAATTTAAAACTAGATAGATTATATTTCTTCTCCCTATCCGATAGCTAATTAAAAATTAAATTGTTAAATTGAATTTTAAAATTTTTAAATTTGGATTTTAGAGTTAAATGATCCAATTTTTATTTATTTTTGGCCAAATATTTTTAATTCTTGGTACCTGTGCATTGTTGTATCTCTTCGGTATCCTTTTCTTAAGATCATAACCGGTCCTCGATAGGTGGTCAGGAAGCTTGGTCCTCGAGCCTTGATATTTTCAAATCATAATGTCGAAAGGGCTTATAACAAGTTGTACTGCAGTTTATTCTAACTAAAGTTTCATGTTAATTTAAATATTTAAAGAAAATATCCAAGAATTTTGCAAAATATTTGTGTGTCGAACTTTTGTTTATATCTCTCTGATCTGTTTTTGTTTTGAGCCCCCAACTGACTATTTTTTGATAAATAAACTTGACTCTTGAATGTCCATTTGAAAGTTCATTCGCTTCCTTGGTTACGGTGGTTTAATTCTGTAGGTACGGTAGTGCAATAAAATGTCGTTTCCATGTAAACGATGTATTTTAAAATCCTTTAACTATATGTGTTTGACAATTTGCCTATCCAAATTAATTGTTTAAAAAGAAATATAATTTAAATTTTAATTAGTAAATTAAAATTATTACTATGCACGTAGTTCACTGGACTATTTTTTTAAACGAAAATACGGTAAGTCTTAATGTGTAAGACAAAGATAAAATTACGAAGTAGGGGAATATCGAGGGAAGAGGGCAATACACTGCTTCGCCTCGTTAAAATGATGATCTAAAATAATTCAAACTGTGAAAGAATAATCACTTTCAACAATATGTTCTCTCACATCAGTCAGTACGCAGCTGATGATGTTGACCCATGTGTCTTCGAAAAGGAGAGTTAATTAATAACTTGTGTGTTACGGAGTGTGTCGTGAATATTTTGTTTGCCATAGTAAAAAAGAATCAAAAAAATTATTTTAACTTACAAAGTAACCGTTTCAAAATGAACGGTGGAAGTTAACAAACAAACATTTCAAATAACTAATTTAAAAAATGAAATAAAAAACGTTGCAAATATTGCTCTAAATCGCATTATAACTGATTGAATTTGTTGAAAATGGATCAAATAGTAAGAAGCTGCTGTTAGCCAAGTACCCCATCGCGTTAAAATTGGTTCAGGAGGTTCTGGAATACCTGGACAAAATTTACGAAATTCTTTTAAACGTTTAGGAGATTTATGAAACACTGCTTTAGTACTTCCAATCATCCGATCAACGTTTCCGTAATGTTGTCGAACAACTTCACCAACTAAATGCAAAGCATGCAGCACGCAGGTTATATGTATTAAGTTAGGAAATATATGTTTTAAGGATCGCCCAACACTTAACATCGTTGCTGCACTATCTGTCACAATCATCACAACTTGATCTTGGGCAATTTTAAAATTTTCAAAGCGTTCATTATCACTTTTTGAATATTTTCCGCGGTACATTGTTGAACACGTTTGCAAGCTAACAAATATCGAGATGCTGTGTTCTCGCTAGATAAAACGCGAGCTATTACATTCACAATACTGTTTTCCTTTATATCGGTCGTCTCATCCACGGTAATCCATATTTTTTTGGAACACAAATCACGTTTACACACATTTTCTAGCATCTCTTTCATTCGCGGCAAATGACTCTGTAATTGTGTTTGTGAGGGTAATGGGTACTTGGTAATGGAACGTATTGTCGCCAAAACGTTTTAAAAGCTGCTTTTCTCACCAACGACAACGGAAGATTACAAGAGGTAAACATAATTAATAAATGTATGAGGAATAGTGTATAAGGTATTTCAGATCTTGCATTTCTCATATGCTTAATACCATTGACATGCCTCTGGCAATCAGTTCTGCCCAATGCAGCCAAACGAACATTGCATATTAAGCAAAAACCTGCACTACCGTCATATTTTAAATGGGGAAAAAGTGACACATACTTATGTACATTAGTAGCAAATCTATTACGAGGCATTGTTTTCTTAGGTATGTAAATATTAGTTCTATATGAAACGATACACTAATTATGTACTTGGTATAATACTACAACACACCAAAAACACCAGCTATATTTTCAAGAGCGACACGTAAGTACGTAACCTTGACCGTTCGACTAATCTCTGCAACAGCTCAACCGGTACTAAAACGAAATCTCTCTCAGCGCGGTTTAACATGATTTATATTCAAGGTCGACACTACATGCCTGCTTCTCTACCGATTTAGTTTATTTATGAATTTTTCGTATTCTTATATTAACCCGTAATACCGACGCCTATGCGAGTCCACAAGTTTAGGTTACTCTACTCATAAGGCAAGAAGAAATACTGCTGTTTTAAATGAAATATTCTCTAATAAATGAATTAGGACGACTGGTCCAATGAAATGGCCAACTTGTTCAACAGATTTAAGTCCGTTAGATTTTTTTTCTATAAAGCTACCTACAAAATACCGTGTATTTTACAGTTTCAGTAACTATTGATATTCTAAAGGAAAGGCATAGTAACAGCTATTCAAAATATTCCAGAGCAAAAAACGGAAATCATTTTGAACAATATTTGTAACGTTTTGTATTATTATTTTTTAAATTATCTATTTAAAATGTCTGTTAATTTCTACCATTCAAGTTTTGTAGTTGAAAGTTTTATTAAAAACAAACAAAATAACGCGAGAACGGTACAATTTAGACATGTATGGTATGTAAAGTTACACTAGAATTGAGAAAGGAATCAAAAAATTAATAATATACAGGTGTTCCGTTTAAAATAACAAAGTTTGGTGTGGTACAGCCTTAAGAAAACACTCTCTATTGTAAAAAAATTTAATAAACATAAGAAACTGCTTAAAATTCTTCATTGCATTGAACTTTTTCTCTGCAAATAACACTAGAACTTTTAAAAGAAAATAGGCAAATAAATCGAAATTTCCATGACTTTTAAAGGTAACCGTTTATTCTCATATTGATACTAAGCCGTACAGGAAATAGCTTCTGATTTATAATTCCAACATTGTTTTGATAAAGGCTAGGACGTCGAAAGGTTATACAGATAATTACGGAAACATAAATACCTCACTCTCGCATCAATCTCTACAAACATGGCTTTTAGGCTTGTGCTGCATCATACTCGTACTATTTTTTTAAAACGGTTAAACAAAACTACAACATTTCGTAATCATTAATAACATTATATGAATAAAATCATCAACGTCATAGCACTCATAGCATATAAATACATATCTTGAATCTATTTATATGTATATAAATAAATAAATGCACATTTACGTAAAATCGTTTCTCCTTTACCATATTGACGTAACATACATACGTACATTACGATGTATGACGTGTTCTATTTTTGAGTGGCCAACTTTACATGAGGGACGATTTGAATTTTAAAAATAGATTATTTCATGCATTTGCTGATAATAAAATTTAGATAATTTTAAAAAAATTGTTAAAATATTTGAATCAAGTATTCTATAAATTTTAATGCATTTTGACGTATTGATTATATTAGGCGTACATTTAACGCACAGTCAAAACAAATCAAAGTGGGATTAAAAATTACTATTAACAGATAAATATGATTGTTGCGCTCCAAATTAATATTTTATCGAATAATTATTGAATGAAATTGATATTAATAATGTTTTCCAAATCGTATACGGCATCACACGCACCTGAACACCTGCATATTTTATATTATATAGAAATGAGTTTGTGTTGACATCTCTTACAAAACATAGAAAATTACAAGATATCTACGTTTAAAATAAAAATATACGTTTTTTTAATTGGTGCTTTGTTTGTTGCCTTTGTCTCTTCTATAGTCGTTATATCGTATTTCATACAAATTGCGATATATCTGTATTATAATGAGAACGATCAATATTTCGTAAAATTAATACTATGTATTTTCTATAAATACTTGTTTATTGAAAATAGCTGATCTAGAAGGAGGAAGGAGGTCGACATCGTCGGCACACCGCAAAGAAGCGTACTAGGGCTCCTAGTATTGTTAATGTTTATAAATAAAGCGTGACAAACGGTTACACCCGCAGAGACGCCTGTACGGAGGGGTGTATGTACGTATATGGATGCAAAGTTCAGTAATGCGGTAGACATTGAGGAGTTGGATCGTTCGGTTATTTATCGAATTCTCATTGTGTGTTTTCGAAAACATAGGATGTAAGCCTGATGTACCTCTTGCATTGCATGTGAAGAAATATATTTGGCATTTCCCTGGTTTGGAATTTACAGGTTCGCACATTCGTTGCAAATTTTGCGGTATAGGGTTGCTAGATCGCACGACATTTGAATGTAGAAGTCATATTAAATGTAAACGTCATATATTGAATTTAAGAAACAATATTCCGTACTGGCAATTTTTGTATGACTTTATTTTCGTGTTGAGCACGTGCAACATCCCACAACACCTAGCAGATAATTAACACTTTCGTCTTTTTTGGGATAAATATGTTCCATCATGGAAGCTACCAACAAAAAGACAATTGCGGTACAATTTACAATATGTGCAAAGTACAGTAAAAGACTGTATAAAAGACGAGTTGAGAAATAAAAAAAGACATATTCAGTGCTGTTTTGGAAATTAGCAGCATAAACCGAGGGGCAAACGCAATTGTAGCAGCAGAAGATAGTGCTCAGAACCATGCTGATGACGCCGGGTTGTTTTTGCCAGGAATGATTCCACCAATACCATGAGCTATATTAGCATTAATTTTTTGGTTATTGTTATTAGGCATTCTTCCCACGTGTATTTCTAAACATCATGGTAAGCCTGAAGAATCATTTGCACGTATAGATGTCGCTGTGCCTAGGCACAACGCCCCCTTGCGTTTGGCAGCCCAGGAGCTGCCCGATAGGTGGTGGACATCTACACTTCGGTTTGTCTTGTTACCCTCTGAGACGGCGTGACTGTCTCTTGGCGATAGGTATCGCCGAGAGACATATTCAGTGCTGTTTTGGAGATTAGCAGCATAAACCGAGAGGCAAACGCAATTGTAGCAGCAGAAGATAGTGCTCAGAACCATGCTGATGACGCCGGGTAAGCAGAAACATGTTCATGTGTTAGCGCTATTTTCTCTGCTACATTGTTTTTGCCGGGAATGATTCCACCAATACCATGAGCTATATTAGCATTAATTTTTGGTTAGTGAAGTAATTTGTTATTACTGCACTTTACCTTTTTCTTTTGTTGTATCATCCAATTTGTATTTACAATTTTGAAATCAAATTCATCTGAAAATCTAAGTTATGCTGGGAAAATATAAGAGAGATTAGACGTATTGTAACCTAAAATATTTCGACAATTGTCATCAGAGTGTCATTCCACATTTTCAAATTAATTTAGTGGGCTGTGATATAATTAAAAGCATTCGTGGTTTCAAATAAATTTTTTCTTATTTGGGTATTTTCGGTCCTGTTTGTTTCAAGACCGAAAATACCCAAATAAAATAAAAAATATATATACTAGTAGGTTTCAAATAATAAAATGCAGAAAATCATCCTGTATATGAGAGGCGTTTCTACGATACGAACAAGCAGACGTGAATGTCAGCAGACACCGTGTTCATAAAGGGGTCGTTTATCCTAGAGCGCCCGCCAGTCTGGCTTTCATCCGCCGGATTATTCCGGAACATGGCGACACTAACATACAGAGGCAACGTATATGCGATAGATGGAAAGGCGTTTCTTTTTCTCTCTAGATGCTTTCCTTAAACGAATTATCTTAATGTTGCTCCTGACAGTCTTGACTTGCTTCCGACAAATTGTAAGCTGCACGCTGTGATGCTCTAGCGGTAATCAAGCAAAGTGCATTTCTATTATTTTATGTGAGTTGTAGGCAATTAATGTTAATTCGTGGATGAGATATTACTGCACATTGTGGTGTTTTTATTTAAGAAATATGTGTGTGAAATATAGATACATTTTATACATTTTACCTAATAATAAGCTTTATTTACTTTATTTTAACTTACAGAGCAGCGTAAACTTCCATCCTATGACCCTGTACTTGTTAAAGTCTCTTCAAATCATAAGATATTTAACTTTACAAGTGGAATTGTTCTTCTATTGCTATTCTGTTGTATTCCGCTGTATTATTTTTACCAGAAAAGCGTCTTATAAGTAAGATTGAACTGAGATACAGTACTCAGTTAAAAAAAGCTTACTCGTAACTCATAACTAACGCTGGCCACGAGCGGTACCGCGCATCGGCGTAGAATCAGTTCGGACCGAGAGGAATGGTAGTATTACTTCGCCTGTGGAGCAGTACGGACATTTTCGCTGCCGGTCATCTGCGCAATTGTTTATCTGTCCTAGAAGAATTATGATTTCGTCAGCAAAACGACCGCGGTCGGACAAACTTCGAAAATTTATTGCAGAAATTCCAGACTTAATATATGAAGGTGCTAAAATTAAATGTGTAATCTGTAAAATCCCGTTAATGTGTTGGTCCAGACAACATTGTCTACGACACGTAAATAGTGAAAAGCATGTCTCAAAAAGAAATTGCGCACGAGACAATGAAAAGTTTATATTTAATTTATGCGTTACGTTTATCGCATGTAATGTACCGTTCAATTTACTAGACAAGAAACCATTTATCTGCTCTTGGAATAACTATTCCGAGTGCAAATTACCAAGTCGAACATCGTTACGAAGAATTGTGCCATCTGTTCTTAATGTAATGGCACGCAAATTGGAACCTCATCAATCGGCACCTTCAATTCTATTAGTCTCCAAACGAATACAACAATGTACTGCCGAAGTAACTTCAAAGTTAGTGTTAAATACATTGGACAAGTTTGAATTTTCAACAAACCAACTCTTGATGTTAGTGAGTGATGGTGCTGCAAACATGCTTTCTGTAGGCCGGTCTCTTAAAAAGCATTCTGCTAATTTGTTACACATTACGTGTAAAATTCATGCTCTCAATCTTGTGGCGGATAGTATCAGAAAATGTTATCCTGAGGTAGACGCTTTAATAGCGCATACCAAAGCAGTATTTGTCAAATCACCGAAACGTATTCGCGAATTTCACAGACTGTGCCCCCGTATACCAGAGCCACCAGAACCTATTCTAACTCGTTGGGGAACATGGTTTTCCAACTTTTTAAATATGGCTAAATCAGACTCCACTACTCACAATCGTTTCTTCAAAAAAAAAAGAAACGACTTTCTTGTCCTTCTACTCCAAGAATTCTGTGTGATTTCCCTCCAAAAATTAAATGTTCAAATTTTCTTCATAATAATAGATGAAAATATTAATTTGTAATTCTAAATTAACTAATTGTAAGGCTTCAACAATAAGAAAAAAATTGGATTTGCGGTATAAACAGCAGCAAATCCACTACCCAAAATTATCAAAAATTGTTCAAAAGGAAAAATAAATTTACGATTAAAAACTTAGAACAAGGTACTTCAGCAAATCACCTGTATATACAGACGTACTGCTATACTACTGGAAAGTACTCCAGCTGCCTTTACTCCCCTATCGACACGTTGACATTTTATGCATGTTTTCAGTTTGATAAGCTTCCCGGAGGAAATGCAGCGCGATGGCGTTTTAGTTTCCGCATTTACGCGCTTCACTTTAGGTTTACGGCGTCATATTTAACCTTTCAGCTATAAATATAAATGGAGTAAGCATGCCGTGCCGGTAATGGCCGTAGCTTAGGATTATGGTATAATGTCAGTTCAACCTGAATTTTGTCGATTCCTTATTTTTTTTCTTTTTTTACTAGAAAATACTGAACACGACTAGAAATAATTTTATGAAATGCAAACTCTAACCAGTCATTAAACTTACATCAAAATTTATTTATTAGTAAGATAATAACAATTCAAGCTATAATTGGAAGTTTTAATATATGGAATTTTTAGAAAATAGTACAATTTCTTCTTAAAAGCCAAAATGTAATCAAAGAAATAAATATAAGAGGTAAATATGCTACGTGACATGAAATTACACCAAGAAGGGGTGAGAATTTTTTGATCAAATTTGGCAGAAACGTATAACTATTCAAATTGATTATAATTTTGTTGCGATGGATCAAGTGGTCATGGCATATCTGAAACTTGCAGACTTTTCTAACATTAATGTCGGTTGTATCTCTTTCGAGTTTTGTTGGCTTGTGCGAAAGTGGTTTTTCGTTCAAGGAAATTGCAAATAGCCTTAACCGGAACCAATCCACCATCATGCACTGGCAGTCATTGACTAAAGAGGACTAGGAAAGTCGCCGAAGAGGAACCGGTGGCCGAAGAAGAACTAATGAGGTGGGGAACCGCCACCTTCGTTTAATCGCACTAAGAGACCGATTCTCCAGCACCAAGTCAATTGCTGATCTATGGTTAGGTAATGAGGATCGCCCTGTGACCCTTCGAACTGTTTATCGCTGAATCAGGGCTTTCGACTTGCAATCCTATCGACCACATCTTGTGTTACCACTTACGGCGCAACACCGACAGCAACGTTTGGAGTGGTGTAGGTTGCGAATGCACTAAAACGTGGAGTGGCATAGGATTGTGTTCAGTGATGAATCTCGATATTGTATAGGGATGCATGATGGCCGCATAAGGCTCCAACGAAGACGTGAAGAACGTCGCGATGTTCAATTTTCTGTTGAAAGACGTGTGCACTGAGCTGTGAGAATGATGGTATGGGAGGTCTCAACGCCCAGCATCACGTTGATGAGGCGGTGGCACCCCATATTCTTCCATATCTTCAGCAGCTCGAAGATCCACTTTTCCAGCAGGATAACGCTCGTCCTCGCGTAGCGAGAACTTCTCTAAACCGGTTCGAAGAGGACCATGTCAATATCTTACCATGGCCACCCAGATCTCCCGAGCTCCCGCCAATCAAACACGTGTGGCACATTATGGGAAGAAAACTGAGGAACTTAGCGAATCCTCCGCAAACACTAGAAGTTCTCCGGGATGAATTCTGGAAATCTGGCATGAATACTGGAATCAGTGCCACGAAGAATGAGGGAGTGTGAAATTAATAAGGGGGTCCAACACATTGCTAATAAAAATGAAATTATTTTTGTGATAATCTTTTGTTCTCTTTCTTTAAAATTATAATCAATTATTACCTTTGAATAGTTATTCGTTGATGCCAAGTTTGGTCAAAAAATTCGCACCGCTTCTTGGTGTTGCAATTTCCATGTTATGTACAGGGTGAGTCAACGATAGAGTAAAGTAAGTTTATGATTTATGAAATAAAAAAAATATATATATCAAAAAGAATTGAAGATAGGTATAGGACATATTCAACAAAAATTGGGGGGTTCTTAGTCCTTTATAAGATAAAATAAAAATATACAGGGTGTGCCATTTGGAAAGAGATTTTTTAAAATTTCATTTTTTCATGTTTGGACAATTACATTCAACATTCTGTAGCCGATATCTCAAATATTTTATAGAATGCCTATTAACTTAACATTTATCTTTCCACTTACCGAATATAAACGTTTTTCTTACAGAAACGACGGTAAAATTTTCAATTAAATAGATGCTTGAAAATGTGAATTTTTACCTTTACAGCTGAATATCTCGAAAACTCCAAGGTTTCAACACAACGAATACATAACAAAAAAGTTTTAGAATTAGACGTAGAATTAAAAAATTAATTCATATATAGGGCGTCCCGCCACTTTTGATTGCTCTACTTTTTTATCGCACCCAGTATACTTTTAAATATTTTTAAAATGTGCGAACTTACTAACCATATCATACGATATATACTGTTTTATCGCAAATTTTACCGATAAATCATAAACTTACTTTACTCTATCGTTGACTCATCCTGTAGTATAATTATTAGAGTAACCAAAACTTGCGGACTCGCATAGGCGTCGGTATTACGGGTTAATATAAGAATACGAAAAATTCATAAATAAACTTACTTGCTAATTATTCAACAAATTAGAGGCATCAGGATGTGAACTACTGTAAACTTGCATCATTGCATATGTTTCCACAGTTACTTCTTTAAACCTTGTGCGTCGACAAGAAAAAATATTCTTATACATAGAAAACGATCTCTCCACATCTAAGGAAGTTACATTTGCATGTAGAAACTATCTTCCAAAATCACTTAAAAGTTCACTATTCTTACACTTATTATAAACGGCCTCTAAAGTATTAAAATCGGGATTTTTCTTTAAAACATCTGCCAACTTTTGACTAGCGCATAATCCTGGCGTATTATTTAATGTGTGTAATTTATTTTTTACGCTCTCCACTATGTCTAATGATTCCTGCAATGACAATTCAGTACATTGTAGTTTTCTGATGGCATCTAGTAATACTGTATAATTGGTACATATTGTTGTTAAATCTTCTAAAAGTTGAGGAATTTGAAATTCTCTTTGACTTTCTCTAATTGCTTTGCATTCATTCCGATTAAATCGCATTATAACTGATTGAATTTGTTGAAAATGGATCAAATAGTAAGAAGCTGCTGTTAGCCAAGTACCCCATTGCGTTAAAATTGGTTCAGGAGGTTCTGGAATACCTGGACAAAATTTACGAAATTCTTTTAAACGTTTAGGAGATTTACGAAACACTGCTTTAGTACTTCCAATCATCCGATCAACGTTTCCGTAATGTTGTCGAACAACTTCACCAACTAAATGCAAAGCATGCAGCACGCAGGTTATAGGTATTAAGTTAGGAAATATATGTTTTAAGGATCGCCCAACAGTCAACATCGTTGCTGCACTATCTGTCACAATCATCACAACTTGATCTTGGGCAATTTTAAATTTTTTCAAAGCGTTCATTATCACTTTTTGAATATTTTCCGCGGTAAATTATTGAACATGTTTGCAAGTTAACAAATATCGAGATGCTGTGTTCTCGCTAGATAAAACGCGAGCTATTACATTCACAATACTGTTTTTCTTTATATCGGTCGTCTCATCCACGGTAATCCATATTTTTTTGGAACACAAATCACGTTTACACACATTTTCTAGCATCTCTTTCATTCGCGGCAAATGATTCTGTAATTGTGTTTGTGAGGATAATGGGTACTTTGGAACGTATTGTCGCCAAAACGTTTTAAAAGCTGCTTTTCTCACCAACGACAACGGAAGATTACAAGAGGTAAACATACTTAATGAGGAATAGTGTATAAGGTATTTCAGTTCTTGCATTTCTCATATGCTTAATACCATTGACATTCCTCTGGCAATCAGTTCTGTCCAATGCAGCCAAACGAACATTGCATATTAAGCAAAAACCTGCACTACCGTCATATTTTAAATGGGGAAAAAGTGACACATACTTATGTACATTAGTAGCAAATCTATTACGAGGCATTGTTTTCTTAGGTATGTAAATATTAGTTCTATATGAAACGATACACTAATTATGTACTTGGTATAATACTACTACACACAAAAAACACCAGCTATATTTTCAAAAGCGACACGTAAGTGCATAACCTTGACCGTTCGACTAATCTCTGCAACAGCTCAACCGGTACTAAAACGAAATCTCTCTCTGCGCGGTTTAACATGATTTATATTCAAGGTCGACACTACATGCCTGCTTCTTTACCGGTTTAGTTTATTTATGAATTTTTCGTATTCTTATATTAACCCGTAATACCGATGCCTATGCGAGTCCGCAAGTTTAGGTTACTCTAATAATTATATATACATCTTTATTTATTTATATATTTATTTGCTACATATATAAAATTTCAAATAAACCCTGAGAATACTAGGTAAAACTAAAACAATTAAAGGCATTGTTGTGAATCTCAATTTAAATTACTTCTTTCCTGAGCAGTTTGGTTAACATTAAAAAAAAAATTGAATGAATCACATTCGCAAATAATTACCTTATCAACGTAAAGTTCTTATCGCTAGTAGAAGGTGAGTAATAAAAATTATGGAATATAGATATTGAATATTGTTTTAGCTGTTCAACATACAATGACTAATGATGTAATACCACCAAGATATTAAATTTTACAGCTGTAAACCAAATCATTTCGCGTAATGTAGAGGACCTTTTTGTTTTATCTCCGATTGTCGATTTGGAGACGTGTAACGGCCTCGAGAATCGGAAATTAATTTTGCAAAGCTTTAGTGTAGTACACGTGGAGGCACGTGATCGACTTTTAAAGCGATTCACTTTATAGACGAAGCCAAATTGCATAACGAAGCCTATCGATTAACCTAAGTAACGTGCCAAGGAGCAATTATTAAAAGCTTCTTTCTCGCTTGCGTTCGAGCTTCATTGCGATAAAATTGTTACAAGTTAATTATCGTTTAAATTACTGGGCGCTTTAAACTACCCCGGTGAGTTGAAGCGAACATTTGTAGGTTATTGTGTTAGTATTCAGGTTGTGTAGCAACTAAAGTTAACGACGCAGATAGTTACTGAACTAGTGCAAACAGATTTAAAGGAAATTATAACATAGAAACAAATATTTCGGGAAGGTGGTTACAGAAAGTCACGGCAAAGTCTTCTGATAATAATAATACTTCTTTCTTACCCAACAGGCAATGCCCAATTACAGGATAATCGTAAAAAATAATAAATAAAAGCAATATGAAAAAAAATATATTAAAAAAACAAAATGAAAAGAATATAAAAAAAAGATTCAATAATGTTCTGGGAACCGATATCAAATTGCTTATTTTAAACGAAATACTCTGATTTATGGTCATTTGCGCCAACATAAATTAAAATTTAATCTCGGGTTAAGTTAAAGGGACGTATAAAATGTGAAGGTCTTTCTACTTAATTGACGGCAATTGTCACATTACACCTGTCACTTTAACTTAATTCTAGATTAAATTTTAATTCGTGTCGGTGCAACTGATCATTAATCATATGTTTTAAATATCGACAAGAAAAAAACAATAACAACATAAATGACATTCGAAATTTTAAACTGACAGTTAACCGTTAATGACAAATGACGCATTGCAAAAATCTTGCATCTTTGCGCATGATAGGACGAAATACATTGATGTACATATTGTTTGAATAGAAAAAGAGGGTAATACGGTTACCTACGATATACACAAGGCCTCAGCGCTTTGACGTCAGCAGGATGTGAAGTATTTTGAAGTAGGTCGTCGATCATTCACACGTTCAGATCGTTTCTTGCGTTTTGAATTAGTTTATCCAAATTATATTGGTTTTATTAAAAAAAATACTATGTAGTGATATTTCCGTACTTTGTTGGTGATACCTGTCATGTTTTTCTAGTGTTGTAGAAGCGATAAAACCTTTTCTAAAACGATAGAAACGGGATAACCTAAAAACTGTGGCGTCGGCTGTTTTCACACGTTCAGATCGTTTCTTGCGTTTTGAATTGGTTTATCCAAATTATATTGGTTTTATTTAAAAAAATACTGTGTAGTAATATTTCCGTACCTTGTTGGTGATACCTGTCATGTTTTTCTAGTGTTGTAGAAGCGATAAAACCTTTTCTGAAACGATAGAAACGGGATAACCTAAAAACTGTGGCGTCGGCTGTTTTCACACGTTCAGATCGTTTCTTGCGTTTTGAATTGGTTTATCCAAATTATATTGGTTTTATTTAAAAAAATACTGTGTAGTAATATTTCCGTACTTTGTTGGTGATATCTGTAATTGTTTTTCTAGTGTTGTACAAGTGATAAAACCTTTTCTTAAATGACAAAAAACGGGGTAACCTAAACACTGTGACGTCGGCTATATTGTCGGTTGTTTTGTTTGTGAGTTACACTTTGAAAAAGAAGATAATATTTAGTTTTCAACAGCTACAGACATGATAAGGACACAATTATTTTAACGGCGGTATCGGCTGATTTCGAGGTACAACCTTCTCCAAAAATTTGCACTATTTTACAATTTCTGTAAATATCTCGGAAACTATAACAGATATAATTTTTTTAGAACATCATCTAAAGGATTATATAAATTATTTTTGTAAAAAATATCTAACGAGAAAACCAAATTATTTTATTAAAAAAATTATATATTAGAGTTTTCCAACCTATTTAGAAAAATTTTAAAATCATGGACATTTTTGGAGGGAGCTGTACCCCGAAATTAGGCGATTCAACCGCTATAAAAATTGCGTTATTCTTATATCAAGGTACTCTTTCATTCTCTAGAGTTTCATCAAAATCGGAATTTTAGGGTTGCCGCTGTCCCCTTATAAGTATTATATTTTATTTAGTGTATATGATTCTAGTGAAAAACATGCATAACTTACTGAGAGTGAAATGAAATGACGACTTGGCACAACATGTTTTTATTTAAAAGCAGCCGAAAACACAAACATCAATTTAGAGCAATTATCTCATATATAATCGTAATTAAGTACGAAACCAGTTCTTTTTTTATTGTTATTCCAAAAAACAAGCGTATATAGCTATGATCCTACAATCTAATATCGTTCTCGTCTGCCCACAACTGTATTTTGTTCAAACAAGCAGGCTCCCACGGATTATCGTCGATATTGACGAACTTGGCGCATTTCAAATCGCTGAGAATCTGATCTGACAGGCACGTTAAATTGTTCTTATTTAGGCGCAGCGTCGAGATGAAATTGAAGCCGGAAAATAACTCATTCTCCAGCTCACTGAGGAAATTATCTTGTAGCCAAATATAGCCGATTTCAGTGATGTTCCTGAACGCTCTAGGATGGATATTGATGATTTTATTTCGGCCCATATAGATATTGGTCCTGATCGTGTTGTTGTTTACTGAATGGATGCAGTTGATGTTCTTGAAAGCGTCTTCGGGCACGTGAGTGATCTCGTTGCCATCTAGCGAAATGGTGAGTAAAGAATTGCAGTTACGAAACCAACCCGGGTCGATGCGTCTGATGTTATTGTAGCCTAACATGATCGAGATTAATTGGGTCATATTATCGAACGCGGTGGTTTCAATAGCCTCAATTTCATTCCCAGATAGCATTAACATTAATAGGTCTAGATGGTTGAAGATACCGCTGCGCACTTTCTTTAGTTTATTGTTGGCTAAGCTGATTCGTTTGATAGCTGGGAGATTCCCAAAAGCGCCTGGATAAATTTCGATGATTCCGTTTTCGTCTAAGATTAGAGTTTCTAGATTTGTGGAATTGGAGATTATATCTTTCTGCAATGTATCCACGCCCAAATTACTAATGGCTACTCTGTTGAAATCAGCAATTAGGTTATTCAACTTCGATACGTCATTGGTGAACAGAACATGTTCGCAAGGATGATCGCCGGAGTTGAATCCAATTATTTTAGTCACGTTTTTCTTGGAATCCCCGACGCACTTCACTGGACACAGCACGGACACGATTACCCACAAGTGCGTCAAAATCGCGGCTCTTCGCATGGTTTCCTTCAGCATCGCACCCCACGTTCACCGAAATACGCGGCCTACTCTCACGTTTATTGTTTAAAACATGCGCTTCTCCAAAGAGAAGGTCAATTTCTGCTGATATTGGGTTATAGTTATTTAAGATCGTCGGGCGCCAGAAATGTTATCGACCGCTCGTATTTCTTCTTCTTCTCCTTCGCCGTCGTCGGCTGGTCGTTGGTGCTGTTCTTGCTGCTGCTGCTGCTCGTCCATTACGACCGTTTTTTTTTTTTGTGTTTGTTCGTTCGTTGTTTTCGTTTGTCGCCGCCACCGTCGCGCTATTTGGTCTTTTATTTTCGTTTGTGCGACGACGTCCAATGGTACAGATCGGCGTACTTGTCGATATGTACGAAACGATATGTTTTAATTGCGATCTTCATAAACGAGCATGTATTTGTGCGTACGAGAAATTAATTATTCAATCCGTCAGGAAATAAAAATAGAAACCGGTTATGAGGTCGAATGTCGGCGAGATAAGGATTTTTTTGAATGTATGCTATGTAGTAGAGTGATACAGGGTAGTCAGAATAATTAATGCGTTGTAATTTTATAGTTTTTATAAAACAGTTAGTTCACATGTGCATTTCTCTTTAAAACTATATACGGTATATCTATTTTTCGATGTTTTTATAGACTATCTGGCAAACCATAACAGATATCAAATATCTGATAAAGATGTCGTTTCCCTTTCTTCGAGAAAATAAAAACTGGCCAATTATTCGTTCGATACCAATCGCTACTACGATTGGTGTCGAACGTGCATAGTGCACTCAAAAAAATCGCGATTGTAAAAAATATGATAAAATCTTACCTTTAGCTTACAATGATCTTTAAAAAAAGTAAAAATTGCATAGCATAGCATATAGTGATTGATTGATTAGTCAATTTATGGCTGTAGCGCTTGCCATGGCCATCATCTCACATTCGCTCAAGATTCAAACAAAGGACTAACTTGGATTACACACTTCTCGCCCAGGGGTTCATCAGGGTATTATTTTATAAATTGACACACATGACAGAACCACGGTACAAGGGAAAACCCACAAAGGAAGAAACAAAAGGATTACGCAGTTACACTATACCTTCAGAAACAAACAAAAAACTACACTCTTATTTTGTTCTCGCGGAGAAAATAATATATAAATTGAAAAATGTTGATGTTGGATGATCCTAACAACGTCCTGTAGTCGAATGGATTTTGCAACAATGAGGTAATGTTTGAAAAAAGCAGTTGACGACTTATGTAATATTTAGGACAATTCATAATAATGTGCTCTAGACTTTCCTCTTCTCCACATTCGCATGTTTCACTGTCTTTCAACTTAATCTTCTAAAGTAACTATTGCATATACCATGATTGGACCTTAATCGGCACACGTCTTGAACCACACGTTTATGAATATAACATTTCTGAAGCCATGGTGTTATTGGGGGTTTAGTTACAAATTCTTTGTAGAAGTTTCCTGTTGCTGCACTTGTATAATACTCATTATAGTCGCTTTGAATAACCCTCTTGACAACATTGAATACATCAGACGGCGGTAAAATATGATGCAGAATTTCTGAATTTTTGCAACCAGATTTGGCAAACGTGTCCACCTTTTCGTTGCCTTCCAATCCAATGTGACCTTTCACTCATAGAACTTCTATCTTCGAACTGTATCTCCTAATTTCATGAAAAATCTATATGTAAATAGGACTCACCTTAGAGGAGATATTCATGTGTTGAAACTGTGTTACAATACTTTTGCAATTTGTAACAATCAATACGTTTTTCTTGGGATCAATGGAATTGACATACTTTAATGCTTCATATATAGCTATTAATTCGGAAATATATACCGACACAATCGGATTTAATTTAAAGTTCTGATGGATGTTTTTCTGAGGATCAAACCATACACAACCTACAGATTCCTCTACACGTGAACCATCAGTATATAAAAGCATAGAGTGAATATAATGTTTGTTAATTTTTAATGTTTGAAAATTAAGTCTTGATTTTAGCGGCTTTGTTGGTATAAATTTTTCAAGGGTTCATAAAAATAAATATTTTCAACGTGTTAAATAAGTACACTTCACGGATTTTAAGTGGCAATTTTCCAATCATTCCATATAGATATCTTTAAATAATAACATAAAGTTATACGTATAGTATATAAAACTATGAGAAAACATTCAAATTACGCGCGCAGAGATTAGTGCGTCATCTATCAACAGAGACCCGAACCAACGTAAACTGCCCCCACAAAATTCTCTAGGAGGGACGTTAATAGAAGGAACGTTGACTTGCCTATTACTTCTACGAAGTAGGTGCCATAAATTCTCGGCCTGACAGGTTTATACAGACTCTAGGTTGTTTAAACTTCGTTGCGTCATAGCTGCACATGTATGAGACTTACACTATATATATTACGGCTGGAGGAGTAGTCATTTTCGTAGCCAGCCAGACAATGTGGCTAGTGTATGAAAATGTCTCAGGTAACGAAAATTGAGTACCGCGTGGTCATTAAATTTTTAATCAAAGATATAGGCAAGATATAGGCATACGCCTAATCATATTAACCAACATCTAGACGGCGTTTATGGTGATTTATCTCCATCATATTCCACTCTAAGAAGGTGGGCAAAATGTTTCCGTTTGGAGTAGGAATCCCTTCAAGATGAGGAGCTGGCCAAATGAACTGATAACACCTCAAAACATTTCAATTATTGAAGGAATGGTATTAGCAGATCACCGTTTGAAAATGAAGGAGTTAGCAGTGATGTCTAGCATTTCTGAAATAAGTATTCGCCGCATTCTCCATAACCACTTGGTTATGAATAAAATTAGTCCAAGATGGATACAACATCTTCTTTCTGCTCTCCAACGTGAACGTCGGGTCGAATGTGCGCGCTTGTTTTTAAACATGTGCGGAGACAACCCAAAACCGATTTTTGAGTCCATTGTCACAGGAGATGAAACAATGGTTCCGTATTATGATCCTCTATCCAAAATGGAATCGATGGACGTAGTTTTAAGGACGATAGTGAGTTATAAGCAGCTGTAATACAACATTTTGAAAGAAAAACTTTAGATTATTTTTACAAGGGTATAGCATTATTAATTAATCGTTGTAATAAATGTATTGAAGTTAGGGGAGATTATATTGAAAAATAAAAATTGATATATTTTACCAAGTTTATTTTTTCCATATCAGGCCGAGAATTTATACCGCCTACCTCGTATATCTCTAATATTAGCATAATACTGTAAATTTTGAAAGATTGAAAGCTTATCCATACCACCTGAGTCTTGAGACTAGCATAAAAGACGCTTCATAGCATTGGACGGCATATTCAGAGATGGCAAACTTACACAAAATACATAATGTATGCAGAATGTAAGAAAATCTTTTTTCATTTTATATTACACCAAATTTTAAGTAAAAATTTGGAAATTTGAAATCCGAATTCGAATGTTAAATAGCAAATTCGAATTCAAATTCAACTTACAATTTCACTCGTTTCAATCAACAGCCATAATTTAAACCTTCAAAATAATAGTAATAATAGTGAAACAGTTCAGAGAGAATTAAGTGTTGTGGTAAGGGTTTTTAGTGAATCGTTTCAGTGTTCCAGTGCCACAGATACCTGATTAGTAATAATAGTACTAGTATTAATAACAATAATAATATTGAAGTAATTATATAGTTAAATAATACAAAATAATACACACTGTAATTAAACGAGCTTATTAAGGAATTTGGAGATAGTTTAAAATACTTTACCAATGAATCAACATAACGAAATACACTATTAATGGCCTCCTAATTAAAAATATATTAAATTATCGGAATTGCGTAATGCAAATTTCAATGAACAGGCAATATTGGAATCATCGTAAACCATTAATAATCTATTTTGTTTATTTACAACCATTTTGTGTTAAAATTACGAAAGTGCTTTTTTTAAAAAAAAATGAATTTTGCTGTTTTTATAATAATCATGCGTGAACTGTACCACATGTATCAGAGTAAAAGGAATTGAAAACACAAAAGTATTGTATAACATATGTACACGCAGAGGAATGGTTTTTTGCATGAAGAAAATTGATTTTCTTGCAAAACTACATTTAACTAACTTTTTTTGTATATTTATAACAATCATAGAAATCAAGATATAGCAGATTTCAAAAACAGCCAAAACCTCAATGTCTAATGGTTTCGACATCAATCCCGGCAGCCATGATCCAATCGGTGCATTACTATTTTCTCGAAAGCGAGCATGGGAGACCCTTATCAGATCTTTTATCTGTTATAGATTCTGAGGTAGCTTAGAAACACCGAAAATTAGACATAGAGCATTGGTTCAAATATTAAGACCCACCTGACTGAAACTCATCTAACACTTATAATAATATCTTTTTTTATGCACATTGTCAAATAAAATTATAAATGTCAAAATGCCATTTCACGCTAATTAAGCAAAAATACGACCGACATTCGTAGGTTTGTTTCTGATTTTACGTGACAATAGTTTGATGAGTTTGATCAGAGGTTAATTTGGTTTGATCCACGGATCCGCGAACTAAAACCTATTTGTAAAGTGTGACAAACGGTTGCACCCGTAGAGACGCCTGTATGGGGGGGTGTATGTACCTATGTGGATGCAGAGTTCAGTAATACGGTAGAAATTGGTCGTTCAGTTATATATCGGATTCTCATTGTGTGTTTTTGAAAACATGGGACGTAAGCCTGGTGTACCTCTTGCATCGCATTTGAAGAAATATATTTGGCGTTTCCCTGGTTTGGAATTTACAGGTTCGCACATTCGTTGCAAATTTTGCGGTATAGGGTTGCTAGGTCGCACGACATTTGAATGTAGAAGTCATATTAAAAGTAAACGTCATGTATTGAATTTAAGAAACAATATTCCGTACTGGCAATTTTTGTATGACTTTATTTTCATGGTGAGCACGTGCAACATCCCACAACATCTAGTAGATAATGAACACTTTCGTCTTTTTTGGGATAAATATGTTCCATCATGGAAGCTACCACCAAAAGGACTATATAAAAGATGAGTTGAGAAGTAGGTCGTAGATCATTCACACATTCAGATCGTTTCTTGCGTTTTGAATTGGTTTATCCAAATTATATTGGTTTTATTTGAAAAGTACTGTGTAGCGATATTTCCGTACTTTGTTGGTGATACCTGTAATGTTTTTAAAAACTGTGGCGTCGACTATTTTGTATGTTTTTTTTTGTGAGCTACACTTTGTAAAAAAAGATATTATTTATTTTTCAACTGCTACAGAAGGACCGGTGAATCTATAACTGTAAGTTTAAAAAATCCTAGGCCTAAAAAAATGCTATTCCAACTCAATTCCCTAACTATCCGTTGTATTTGACAAAAAACGTGAAGATTTTATTGTTCAAATAGTTTTATATCCTAACGTTATATTTAACACGAAGAGATGGTTTTAAATGTGTATAATAAACTTTCTGTTTTAATACAATATATTTTAAATTATATCACCGAACATAACCATTTGGATACTGATATATGTAAATGTCATATTCATAGCAATGAACGTATTACAACAATTATAATAACTTGTTCTGCAAATACCCTACTTAAAAATAATTGTGGGGAAAGTAATGATAGATTAAGTAAGCCACCACATAATAGGAAATTAAAGACCCTGGTTAAATAGCATGTCTGTAAATTTTCTCGTGAAATTGAACAAAATTTCGAATAAAATTGCAGTTACTGTATCATTACAAACAATAATAGTTAGTCGATTAAATATCAGCCACAAATACATCTTTCACGAAAACGGTGCTCGGCTACGTGTTTAGGTTTTGCTTTGAAACTTGGTTTTTCCAAAATAAAACCGAATGAGATGCGAAGTAGGGCTCAGTTGATGACCGGCACCCTCTTTAAACCGGACGCCCTTGAAAAC
The DNA here is from genome assembly GCA_029619315.2 of Dynastes maya. Classification (NCBI taxonomy): domain Eukaryota; kingdom Metazoa; phylum Arthropoda; class Insecta; order Coleoptera; family Scarabaeidae; genus Dynastes; species Dynastes maya. The sequence continues at coordinate 12,746,497 of JAROYE020000007.1, read as the reverse complement.
ATAAAAAAGGAATGCAAAAAAACGATTCCTTTACCGCTTAGGCTAATATAGTGCATGGCGATACATCACCTAAACAGCGTGACGTCATCGAAGAGCAGTGAACCCTTGTAGTCTCCGTGGTAACGACATAGCTCCTCAATGGTATTGACGGAATCACTCACGACAATAGGAGGAGAGGCGCAGATTTTGTTTTATACAATTTTAAAGTATCATACGTTGCAAACATAAATTTGAAAAATAATTTTATGTGAAAATGCGAGTAATATACCTCAAAACAAGTACATCCACGTATTTATCGAAAATAGTTCATTGTAAATAATGTAGGAACAGGTGGTATGGAAATAGAAAATGTTTATGGATATATCATCATATTACTGTAGAATGAATAACGTGAAAATCAAGTAAGCATCCGTAAAGTTTCAAAATTAACGCAAAAACCGGAAATATATTTCAATAATAATAAATAAGCAGCAAATTATATATGTATAATAATAATTTTATTAATTAGTCATGGTTTAATTTAATGCAGTTGAAAAATTGGCAAAATTCCGCTTACCTATTGTTATCGACTCAGAAAATAAAACGACACAACTAAAGCTAATTAACGACACATTATTATAAAAGAACATCGTATCTTCTGATACGATGTGTATTCTGAAACCTCACAATATTTTCGTAATCTCTGCTTATCAATACACTTCCACTACTTTCCACTTAACTATACCAAGCAAATGAAAAAAGCAGTGTATAGAAATCGAAATCTATAAATTTAATTTGGGTGACCCCTTCAATAAAAATATTGGGCTACCTAATCTTTAGAACTATAGTTCATTCACTTTAAGAATATAGCGTTGGGCAAGCTAGGCTTATATTTTCGACGTTTGCTATTGGCTAATACCTAAGGCAAAATTACACACGACGAAAGAAGGTGCCTGTGCATACGAAATTTATGTTGGATAAAATGAAATATTACTGGTCGCTACGTTTTTGTAATGTCAGTTGTCAAAGTTCTTCTTTGCTTTAGGTTGACTATTTGGTTGTTTCTTGTGTTTCTCGTTATATTATTATTTATTTAGCATATTGCATTAAAATTGTTCTTGTCAGAACACGATTATTACGATATTTACGGAGAGGAGGTATTTTCCAATTTTGATAATACAATTGTATTTATTAAGTACTATTCCAGGATTATTACATCTCTGACATGGCTGAAGAAGGGGTTATTGAGCAAGATGACCATCTCATGGGTCCATCAAAAAATCCTCAAAGGAAACGCATCAGCAGTGGGCAAAGGCTAATGGCTTATAATTTATATATACAGTGGAAACAGGATAAATCTAAATCGGCAGCTATAAAGCTAACCTCCAAGCAGCTAGGGCTTGGTGAAGCAACTGTATGGAACATTGTAAAAGAAATGGAGTCCACGGGAACTGTAGGTTCACCTCCAAAGAAACGTCAACGAACAACAACTTGCGAAGCTTTGGATGAATGGATAAATTATTTTTCTGTAAAATTACGATTATTGTAGCTGTTTTAAAACAGAACTATTAAAGTGCCTCGTAGAGACTATTTTATTCAGAAGTATATAGAATACGTGATTTATAATAAAATATAGAATATATCTGAAATAAACGTAATCGTATATTTGTGTTCTTAAACATTTTACCGAAACATTTGTCATTAGTATTTAGAGCTACTTTCAAAGAAATTGACAAAGATTATAAAAGAACTGACATTTTACTTTAAAATTACCCGCCATTATTTAATCGAGCTAAATTTTGGCAGTGTTATGCGGACGCGGATTGCAGCGCTATCTACTATGTTTTTAAAGTGAATGGGCTATAAGTGGAAACAAACAATATAACAGTATTTCGATTGCCTAAACATGAAAAATACTTAATTTATGAACAAAAAGAGAATTAAGGTACCACTAAATGAAAAACATTAAGTACACATGTACCTGCCCCTTCTCTTCGTTTAAATTAGCCGCGCCCCATTTTTTAAAAATTATTCGCTTTTCCTTAAAATTTATGAAAATGACCCCTTGATATTTTCCTAATGTTTAATTTTCTTATTTTCTTAAAACAAATAGTGATCTTATTTACTCTTAAATGGCCACTCCTTCTAACAAAGTGTCTTCAATACATTTTTCTCTAGTAATTTTAAATATTATTGATTCATTTTATTACTTCATCTGATTTATTCCTTTTTCAACACAGACATTTGCAAATTTATAATCTTCAGCAAACACCAAATTCTAGAACATGCTATAGATACATATTTCCAAACCTTGGCAGGCAAACAAGTCTTTGCTTGTGGGACGATTAAAATTAATAACCTTTCGAACTCAAGATAAAAACATCATTGACGGCTACATAAATAGACAATATGAATGAAAAATACTCACTTATGCGTGAATATGAACCGCGTATTAAAGAAAATCCGACATCAAGCCTATGCAGTATCTCTGTAAGCTTGCCCAGAATCACAAATGTGTACACAAATTACTATAGAAGGGATGGGACTGATAGAAATGCCATTAAATTAATTCTTTTTAATTTTCTGTTCCATAATTCCATTTGGTATGAATTAAACATGTTCGATAATTGATATTCCTTCTCTAGATGTAGATAAAAAATTGAATTGAATAAGGTTAATCTCTTTACATTAAAACAATAATATTTGCAATCAATATCATTGTAAATTAAATTAATTCTTTTTAATTTTCTGTTCCATAATTCCATTTGATATGGATTAAACATGTTCGATATTTGATATTCCTTCTCTAGATGTAGATAAAAAATTGAATTGAATAAGGTTAATCTTTTTATATTAAAACAATAATATTTGCAATCAATATCATTGTAAACAAAGCTAATTTATGGGGCTATGTTTATACTTCACTATACGAGACCAGCATATTGAACAGACACCAGTCAACAAGTAGTTAATTGACTATAAAAAAGCTAGCAACATGTACTTCCCATTTTACCTATTAAAGTTTTGGCAAACGTCCACCTTTTTAGCTTAATAGGTCTATAAAAAAGATTTATGCTTTTTTTCTAATTAGTGGCATTCAATTTTCACTAAATTGCACGTAAATCAACAACACTTACCTGTTTATTCTCGGTGTAGACAGGATTCAGTTCAATATGCTTGGGTGGCACCGGCTTACTCTTGGTAATTCTATACTCTCTTCCCTTGTCATATCCTTCGTCGATGCTGTGTCCATGGTAATCTCGATGGAAGACATGCGAGTCTATAAAATGCAAGTGATTTTCGTATGAAGAACCAAAAGAGTCCGAATATTGACCTTTCTCTTGGTACTTCTCTTTGAAATCGTACCCATGGTGACTCTTCCCATCGTGAACGTGGTAATGGTGATGGTCGTGCAGATGCAAAGCATGCTGACTGGGTAAGACGGGAAACTCTCTAGGATGACCTTGATGCATCTGGACGTCTTTGTAATATCCCTCAAGTTCTTTGTGTTCTTTGTGCCTCCCGGACTCCGTGTGATGATGTTCTTTAGGATGATGCGTGTCCTTATGGTGATGCATAGGCGAGTGGTGTTGGGATGCTTCCATCAGAGTTGGTTGGATGTGTGTTACGAATTGCGCCATTTTTGTTGCTTTCTTTGCACTTGGTAAGCTTAGTTACTTCGTTTTTGATTAACTTTACATGATTGTAAGGATATTGGTTAAATATACGGTTAAAAAATAATTTTATATATGGGATATATCTTCATGGTAGAATATATGTGTATGTTAAGAAAAAAGCACATCTTTACATACAGTCTAGGCTTTTGATTAGGTTTTTTTTTGATTAATCACTTTGATGTCGTTCTAGGCAGCAGTCTCAACTAAATTATTGTCTCGTTATAGTTCTTCATCGGGCCTTATTATTCGTTTACCGTATATTTTCTATAGTAAAAACGATGGAAACTTTTTGAAGAGACCATCAGCTCTTTGCGAGCGTCGTGGAGCAACAGATCTCGTGATGTGTGCGTACATGGAGCAAATCCACCACCAAATTGTCTTATCGACGCTTCGCGTCTTCCTTCTCTCTCACCTCTTCGAAAGGAACAAAATTTGGAGATCGGACGGGGATACTTTTCCCGCGCCCGCTCCGGTGATCGATATGATGCTGTTCACGGTCAAAACTGGCGGAATCGAGTTTAGGGCGATATGGCGCAGAGGTTGAACGTACTGCTAGATGGTGGATTTTCGCCGCTGACTCGATATTTGCATCGTCTGGTGGATCCGCCGGTTTTGCCTGGGATGTGGCATGCGTAGTTGGTCGGTCGCTCGCCGTACCATTTCCACACCTTATTCCGACGATGGCATGCTAGCGGAAAGAAGCCGTCGACGCTTGTTCGCGCGTTTGAAACTTGATGTAGAAGTATTCGATTAAATTTTATGGCCATGAAAATAACGAACTTTTTAATAAATACTCAACAAACTGTTAAATCAAAGAAAACAATAATTCGTTGATCAATTACTAACAAAATTTCTCTTTGCTTAAAAAAAGAAAATTGCAAAAGTTTAGATAAATTCTATAATTTCTAAATCAGACTCACATCCAATCAAAGCAGATTATCCATAATTATAATAAATATGGCCATTAAAAGCAATAACAAGGTGTATCCGGAGGAATGGGAAATATTTTGTAATTAAATACAGGTGGTTAAAACAAGAAAAATAAACTCCTAAGTTAAAATCCGATTATCAACCATTCTTGAAATAAAAACAAGTCAAATTTTTTAAATAAATATTTAATCGGTGCTGAAAGGAAAATTTAGTGAAAAGAAACATCAGAAAGTGTAGATAATTAAAGAATATTTTCAAGAGTGGCACCATCAAATTCAATGCTTTTGTTTTTGTACTTTTATTGATGTTATGAATAGCACACATGGGATTATTTTTTATTGTCGCGGTCAAGTAAAGCTTCTCCTGTGTCTACTCTTTTGGCGTATACCAATGACTTCAACGACCCCACCAAAAAATAATCGATTAGGTTTAAGTCCGAAAATTTCGCCGGCGAATTTATTGGACCCCCTCTATCGATCCATCGTCCAGGAAAATTTTGTACAGGTAAACTGAAGTAGGGAGGAGACCCATCTTGTTGGAAGTATAATCGTCCAATATTTAGAGGAACATCGTCTAAAATCTCTGCTAAATGATCTTCTAGGAATTGTAAATATCCTTCTCCAGAAAAGCTTGCACCTATCACAAAATGGATCTCTTAACTGATTATTAATTATGCCATACCAAACGTTTATGGTAAATCGATATTGACAGTTCTATACAAACAGGGCGTGAGGATTTTCCTCTGGCCATCTATGCTTGTTGTGACAATTATTTATACAATGACGATTGAGTTTCATTACTAAATAAAATGTATTTATTTGCTCTTGGGTTTTAACGAATCCGTTCAAAAAATTGAAATCTTGATCGCGATCTTCAAGTTGTTAAACTAGTTGAACATGAAAAGGCTTTAAACCATTTTTCTTAAGCTTATTGCAAACAATCCTCTTCGTACTTTCACTCGAGTTTTCTTCAACAATGTTGAGAATATACTCTTCATATCGTAAGCCAAATTCTTCTCTTTCAAAAGAGTCATTGCGCTTGGAAATTCACCAGTCTCCTAAACACTAACAAAGGTCACGAGAAACACTCAAATGATTCAGTTCTTGTTCCGGTGTGAGCAACCGCGGCATCCAACGCGCCGAGTATTTTTTCATTACCAATTCTTCAGTTAAAATTCTGTGCACACTGTCATTTGAGATATGTAGTGTACAATTTCAATAAAAAAATATTTGTTATAACATTTTAAGCCTACTCTTAATATACATTATTACTTTGTATCACAAACTGTTATAATTTTATTGGTGATATTTTTTAAAGATTCTATATATGGAGAGTTCGGTAATTCCACAAAAATATCTTTGCCTTCATCACAACACCTTGCTACTTTAGGATCTAAGGGGAGACTTCCTAAAAATGGAACGTCCATGTCCAGACACATTTGTTTAGTTCCTCTAGTTTTTGCAGGAAGTATTTCTGTCACAGTTTTACAACAAGTACAAACGAATAGTGCCATATTTTCTATTACACCTAAAATATCTACAGAAACTTTGTGACAAAAATGTATTTCTTTCCTAACATCCAACAAAGCAACTTCTTGAGGGGTTGTAACAATAATTGCTCCTGTTAATCCTGCATTTGATAAATAAGTTGCTGCTGACAAATGTTCATCTGATGTTCCTGGTGGTGTATCAATAAGCAGGTAATCTAAATTTCCTCAATCAACTTCACTTAGAAATTGACGAATCATTCCATTTTTCTTTGGACCCCTTCAATCTAATACACCAAGAACTCTAGGTTGGGAAGGACCGCAAATATCAGCGTCAAGAACAGATACATTTTTACTCTCATCATTTACCGCTGATGTTTTGCGAGCCGTTACAGTACTTTTTCCTACACCACCTTTACCAGAAAATACTAATATTTTATGACGAACATTTTCTAACGATTCCTTCACCAAAGCTAAACCAGGGTCTACAAGTTTTGTTTCACCAGATGCACCCACTATGTCTGCTATCTCGCGCACTTTTACTCGACGGTCATCCAATACGATACGGTGGACTTTTTCAATCATATCCGAGGCAATTGCAGTTTTAGGACGTCCACTACGGGGTTCATCATTTGTGCTCGTACGACCACGCTTAAATTCGGCAAACCAGTTTTTAACCATTGAAAACGAAGGAGCGGATTCCAATAGTGTTGGATCCAGCTCTGCTTTAATTTCGGTTGGTGTTAAGCCTTTCAAATGAAAGTACTTTATCACTGCTCTCAACTCAGTTTTTTCAATTGTTTACAAAATCACACGAGGCGTTCACTTTGGCGTACGGTAAAAAACATACTAATTGACAGATTGCTCTGTGCTGTCATATTTAATCGATTAAAAGATGATTTCACAGAATGTTAATGAAAATTCCTCCGAATTCGCGCCATCTCTGTGTTAGGCCACGTAGTTTCCGAACAATCCTCATATTATAATGACAGAAACAAAGACTCCAAGTGCCCTTTCCATCCTAGGTTTTGAAAAAAATACATTTTTCTTTTTGAAAACTTTCCAACTCCAAAAATGAAATACCTACATGATCAGTTCAACATTTTATTTTCAATCATGGGCAACACACGTCTTCCCCGTTAAAACAATAATTAATAAGAAAAACAAACAAGTTCACCTTAGATCTTCTATACTTTTCAACAATAAATCTTTAAAATGTATTGCACGGATCAAAATTTATACCCAAACAGAAATTTTCCTTGATTTATTCCCTAATCCATTGCTTGTAGGACAATTGGATTGGATTCCCTAAATATTCATTACAAATGTTAAGGAAGTAACTAATCAATATTTATTCACAAACACTCCACAAAATGCAATTCTAGTAGTTAGAGGTATTCCTAGTAATTATTGCCTTCTTTAAAGAACAATACATCATATCCACTCCGTTTGCGTTCAATATTGAGGTTATCTATACATGTTTATTTTGGGCGTACGTCTAATAATTCAGAAGTCTAATTACGATCGCGTTTATGAGCCTATTGTTCGGAAGGTATGCTAAAATAACATTCAACAACGTGCATTAGGATTATGAAAATCTCTTTTTATCGCATAAATTGATTAACCGCTATTCCATTTCTATGGCAATGGGGTGTACGAGAGGGGAACTCTTTTATTATCCAAAGAAAGTCAATGGGCTAATTATATTCCAAAAAAACTCAAATAAAAAGTAAAAAGCTAGATTGTTTGATGACAGGAAAACTCCAAAAAGCTTATCTTTATTCAGAAAAGATCCAGTTTCTTCTGGAAAACTGTAAAAGTATACTATATAAGTATATCTATAAATAGCTATCCTTAAGACAAACAAAAACTTTATAATCTCGAAAAAACTAACCAAATTTAAGATCTCTTAAAAATGATTTACTAAACTTTATGCAGGGTGTTAAAAAAGTGTCACAAACATAGAGGAGAAATTTTATGACCCAAAATATACAGAAATATACACAACTTTCTCTAATAACCTTGGAACTTTTCCATCGTGTTGGAACCACATTTGCTGCCTTTGGTTCAAGTGAATATCGTCTTATCCATTATGTTTAGGTAAGCAGCCCCTGTTAATCGGTTAGGTAAAGTAACTAGGTAATTTACAGTCCGCATATTTATTCCAGAAGGAGACAAATGCTTCTTTGTCTAGTAAACGAAACGATAGATTACACAAAATAAGAGTAACACATAAATCAAATGTAAATTTTTCTTGGTCTCGTATGCCACTTTTTGCAGAAGAATGCTGTTTGCTTTCGATGTGACGTTGACAATGGCTTCTGGACCAACACATTAAAGGGATTTTACAAACTAGACATTGAATTTTAGCGCCATCAAAAATTAAGTCCGGCATGTCCACTATAAAGTTTTTAACTGTGTCTGCCATTGGTCGTTTTCGCGACGTACCTAACTGCGACATTTTTAAAGCAAACATAAGCGTACAATTACGAAATAAGTTACGACAGCCTACATATACACAGAACTACTCGCATATAGCATCGATTTAGTACTGACGCTGTGAACGCGTGAAATAAATAATCGCCGACTCCACACCACGTATCTACTACGCTGACTGTTACCGCTTTGCCCAGACTAGTTATAAGAGCGCTATTGAAGTACCTGCAAACATCAGCATTCGGGGTGAGAAAAAGTCACCCCCTACCCGCCGCCCCACCACCGTAACGGAGAATTTTTTTTTTCTTGCCAGGCTTGAAAACCCTATAGAACTATGGAAAACCTCGATGTCCGTTTCTGCTAAAAAAGCCTTAAAGGGGGTAAAACGGAGCACTGAAAATAGGGATGATTTTGGTTTTTTCTAAATTATTCCACAATTGCTGAAGGTAAAAAATACTGGTGTGTGCGGATATATTGCGTTTTAGGAGCGTTATTAAAATACGCACAAATATCCGCATTCGGGGTGCGAGAAAGTCACCCCCTTCTCTCCGCCCCATCACCGTAACGGATTTCTTATCAGGTTTGACGTATCTGTAAGACTATAGAAAACGCCATTTTCCGTTTCTGCACACACCAATATTTTTTATCTTCAGCAATTGTGAAGTAATTTAGAAAAAACCAAAATCATTATTCCCTTTAAGGTTTTTTTAGCAGAAACGGTTTTCCATAGTTCTATAGGGTCTTCACTTTAGCCAAGTTTCATTCAAATCGATGTCTCCGGGTTGGAACAGTTTCCTTGTAAGTTATATTATAATCATACGTATAGAAATGTGCAGCGACGAAAAGGCTGAAATAAGTAGTAACTGAAATACGGACGAAATTGATTTATTAATTACTCTTGTGCAAGAAAAGCCAGAAATCTATGATCAGAGTTTACCTGGTCACTGATACATGTTAACAAGAAATGTATTACTCTTTATTATAGGTTAGCATTCCTAAGTTTGACATTTTTCAAGTGTTTACGGTTGATAGCGCTCAATGTAGTGTGACCACCCTTAAAAATGTTTTACATGCTTGTGCATTGCACTCGATCGCAGTTGTTACAGTGAGATTGCAGCCTAAAAAACGTATATTGCACACAGTGATGACTTAAGTATTTCACACAGTTATTTCTACCAGAGACGTAAGATTTAAGCGGAATAACCAAAGCTTCTGTAAAAGTTGGCAGTTTGCGTAGTATTTGATAAAGCTGAACTTTACCAAAGGCGTTGGCAAAATCGGTTATCTTAATGGTATGTAGTAAACCACAAATTATACAAATATCCAGTAAAATATAAAGTAATATGAATTTCTCTCTACTATTTCATTAGTGTTACCACGTCAGCGTCGCTTACACCATAGCTCAATAATAAGACAATAACCTCTGTATGTTCTACTATTCCAATACCAAGATTTTCAATAACGTACGAAAAGTTCTCCAATCTCCAATTCAATTATAGTAATTCGATCGATTCGAATTACTCATTCGATGACATAATTTACATACCTCGTCTTTATTCCATATTCGATAACAAGCATTTGAACGCAAACAATCGTCTATCAGGCTACATTCGGTAAACAAAGGCATCATGAATACGTTCTTCTTGTAATCTTTTGGATTCAATTAGAATCAGATAGGAATCTATTCATGTATTTCATGCAGATATATTTAGTGTATCTGCGGAGAATTTCTCAGCTTATCAGACGCGATAAACCGGCGTAAACGTAAGTGACACCTGTGACTATACCTCTGATGCCTATTCCCTTATCAGCACGGTTTGATATGCCAACGCGATAGTAAACTTTGCGTTATAATACGTTCTAATAGTATTGTTCCACATTCGCGTTAGATCGCCGCATTCAACTGCTTCCGTTTCGAAATGATTAAAAGTGCAGGTGCGAATTGTGTTTGAAGTGGTAAAAGTGAAGTTTTAACTTTTTTCTATTATACGTCAGTAAGAAAAATAACAATGAACAAAACTAAAAGCAAAAGCAAAAGTATGGAGGAAATCTCCGCTATAAATTCCGAAATGGCCAGAACTCACACGACCAGATTAAGTCTTCCCAGTCATCAAAACCACATCAAGAAACGGATTCACCCAGTCGTCTTGGACGTCGAAAGGATAGAAGAAGAAGACGATAACTCGATCAAGATCGAAATCGGTAAAGACGCAATGGAAACCGCAAGAGGTAGTCAAATGAGTAAGAAGAGCAGCCGCTCAAGAGCCAATTCAAGTTCGAGTAAAGCTAGCAAAAGTAGTAGGGTCAAAAAAGAAAGCGTGGGCAGCAGACAGAAGAGAGACTACGTTTATGAAAATAGAGCCTATGATAGTAATTTAGACGGGATTAGTGTGATATCAAGAACATCAACGAGGGCTTCGAGTGTACAAAGTTTAGAGTAAGTTTTTCCTTATTTGTAATTTCTTTAGGAAACGCAGTATTTACTGTAGCATATAAAACGACCATGCTAACTTTTGAACGACAGAAGCTACCGTTTGTTGGGAAAAATAAAACGATTTCTATTTTTTGTGAACTAACTTTTGCCATGATTAGCAGTTCAATTGTATCTCCGGTGTCACCGGAAATGACGTCAACTTTCTTATTTTAAATAGAATATCGTATATATTTTTACGTTTCTAGAAAGGTAATCAAAAGGCGGATCCAACGATATCACATATACTATACTTTAACTTTAGAAATATCAGAATATGCAGCAATAAAGGTTTTGGTTATCTGTTTTTGTTGTTACGCAAAATTGGCTAGGAAACAACGCCAAATTGTTTCTTGTGATTCCAGACTGATCTAAAGAGCTCGTTGCTAAGCAAAGTAATCATAACAATTGCCAAACTGTCAAATCTCAATTCCAAAAGCGTAAATTATTCTTGTTGTTTATTATTATTATATCCTGCATTTGTCAAACGTTCCTTCTTTGTTCTCATTATTATTTTCTCTCATTTTAACTTGTTTTGTTAATTGTTGTTATTTCTTTACTTTATCGAACTTTATTGCAATTAATTAGTTATGGTAAGTTTGTTTAAATGTGTTAGTTTTTGATAAACAATTTTTCTGTTTTTTGGGTTTTTTGTGTTGTTACTTTTATGATGGCTTCGGCACGAACCATGTAAAATTGCTGGGTCAATTTTGATACTATATAAATCTGGCAACAATTATCACCTTATTTGCCATGGTTACGCAACAAATTGTACAAAAATTTAAATCATATTATCTTCTGTTAAAGCAGTTCGTCCTGTAAATTTTATACTATCTATCTTTACTTAGCGGAAATTTCAAATATTTCGGGCTGTACAAGTTCGGCATTCATTATATTCCACTTCGTAGTAATTATTGCCAAATTCACCGAATATTAAAATTAGGTACTTGATGTTTATCTTACGTGGTCCATACGGAGGCCATTGTTAAATCAACAACATAAAAGACTGAAACTTAAGCTCATTGCCTATCCAAAACTAATAAATTTAAACGAACCTACCAAAATTAATTAATTGCAATAACATTCGATAAAGTAAAGGAGAAACAACAATTAACGAAACAAGTTAAAATGACATAAAATAATAACGGGAGATTGACGCTTTAGCAATTGTTGTGATTACCTTGCTTAGCAACGAGCTCTTTAGATCAGTCTAGCATCACAAGAAACAAATTGGCTCTCTGTAACAACAAAAACAGATTACCAAAGCTTTTATTGCTGCATATCGTCATATTTCTTAAGTTAAAGTATAACATATGTGATATCGTTGGATTCATCCTTCGATTACGTTTCCAAAAACGTCAAAATATACAGGGCGTTCTATTTAAAATAAGAAAATTGACGTCACTTCCAGTCACACCGGAAATACAATTGAACTGCCGATAACAGCAAAAATGAGTTCACAAAGTTAGCATGGGGGGGGGGGCACTTTAGGACTGCACTGTATAATCATCATGCATTTAAAGACACTTATTTCAACTATGTTCTAACATAAACACATCTTAAATTTTGAACTGCCGTCAAATTTGGTTCCCATGTAATTTCTTTTAGCTTTAAAAATCACAAAGAACTAATGAGTGTGTCAAGAGTTCCAAACCAGCACCTCAAAGGAATAAGCCTTTTATGTACTGGAGCATTGTTCTGATGGAGGAGAATTTCGGAAGACAATTTTCTTCTTTTTTCTTTATAATAATATAATTACAAAATGTATTAGTTAACCTTGCAATAATCAATGGATAGAATTTTATAGCAGTTCAGAAAATTATATCAGAATCTCCTATCACGGCTAAACCCTGAATTTGCAAAATGGTAGAGACCCTTGGTGTCAGCAGTATTAGCACTCCATACTTTGGAGTTTATCCAGGAAACATTCTGGATTACCTTTGAACAACAATAAATTCGATTCATTTTGAGTTGTGTGTCAGTATTCAGGGTACCCATCTTGCAAACATCTTATAAAGTCCTAAATAGTGGTCGATTATTGTTCCAATTGTACCAGTTGGAATGCATGTTATCTCTGCAACACCTAGTGGATAATCCACGATCTTCATTAATCAAGTCGCGAGCACGATTAACATTCTTTGAGTGCACCGAGCTTGTAGCTGATCATCCCCCTTTTCATGTTAGCAAGTTGTTCTACCTCATCGAAACTCCCGAACTCTTCTATACTGCTTAATATGAAGGACCGTCATTCCCAAGTACGCTAATCATATTTTGATAAATTTATTTTGATGTTAAATCTTCCCTCTGCAGATATTTAATAACAACATTCTCCATTTTTCGAAACTTTTGGTAATCATTTACTTTTGCTTAATATTGCTAGTTAAGAAATAAAGCTATAAAAAGCAGTTTTGGCACTTCGTTTGTCAGATAAATACCTTATAATTTTGGTAACATCATGATCTTCAAAAATTAAATCACAAATAACACCTGGCCTAAAGCATTCATGATAGTCAATTATTAAAAAACGAAAGTATTTGAAAAGATAATATTACGAAATGATTTCCAATTAATAATACTTAATTTGATATCATTTCTATCCATAGAATTCGACATTGTATACGAGAAATTGTTTCACATAATCAAGTAATCATAGTTTCTATTTATATTGTTTACTGACCTTGCTAATACAAACATTATAGAGGATCAATACTATAAGACGTATCATTTAGTTGTTTCCCACTATAGGGAATTACAGTAAACTAATCAATTATTGCAAATGTATTTAATTGAATTATATTTGTTAATTTACAGATTGTAGTAATTATTGTATGCAATTATTAAGTGAATTGTATATATTGAGTATCAAAACTAGTTAATAGAAAAACCAAGAAGATTTACTCTAATACCAAAGTGGGTCTTCTAAATTTTATTAGCGAAGAAAAGTATACGGGGAACCTAAAAAGTTTTGAGATTAAAATAGAAAAATTTTTCCCCGTCAAATTGAATGTTATTTCAAAATGTTGATCTCGTTTTAAATCGATGCACTTTTCTTACTAATGCTCTATAATTCTGGCCTCTTTAACATGTCCAAATAATACTTAAGGTCTTAGTTTGTAAGTCGTTCTATGAAAGTCCTTGTCCTGCATGAGCAACTCCCAGCTTAGAACAGGTAATTTGTAATCTGGTACCTAGACTTCCGCGGTCGTCAATAACACTACTCTTGGTTTCCCGGTTTCCGCGTTGTTGTCGTAGCTTTTGACAAAAGCTACGACAACGTCGCGGTTTCAACCCGGAAACCAAGAGTATAGGTAATTTGTAATTGTTTTGGAACTTTCCCAAAGGCAATCGCTATCTTTTTAGTTTATAAAACTGCCTTCATCTTCCTTAGATCAGGTTTACTGCTTGCACTACATTGTTTTGGCTGTTCTTTCACCTGAAAGGTGTGGTCGTAGATCAAAGTTGTGGATCAATAGTTATGATTGAGTGCAAAAGATCCTATCTCATTTAAATCACTCCAATGAGGCTTTGCACATGTTTATTAAAATTCTTTTCTCCACCAACGTATTCAACTCAGGACGCGTACGGTATTTGAAAACATGGTGATATTAACACTAAATTGTTCATATTTTTTGCAAAACTTATTATAATTTGATAAAATTTGTACAGCAAGCTAATTGAGTCTTAAACTAAACACTCATTCAATATATAAATCTCCCTTGAAGGCAGTAACGGCTTCAATTCTGGATCGCAAATGTGTGCATGCCCATATCAAATGTTCTTTGTTCGTATGGGTTATTGCTCTAGTTATGGCAGCTTTAAGAGAATCGAGCTTGTTATGGGGATACTTATTGGTTTCTCGTTCAACAACTTACCCATACGTAATAATCCGAAGGATTAAGGTCTGGCAAGCTAGGTGTTCACATGTTTGGGGTGATATAGATTCTCGGGCATCCAATTTTGTGTCATCACAGCTTTATGTGCAGGAGGAGTCCTGTTGGAATACGTATGGCACATTACCACTACCTCTTGGTGGGCAACATCACGGGCTAGACACTCGGAAACGTTAAGCCCTCGCCTTTAATTCGCGTGTATAGCAACGATAACAGCATGTCTTTTCATCTCTTGAGTTATCTTATTATTCTCTGAAACACTTCACTAAAGCCCTTACCACAATACTTAACTCGTACTGGACGCACGTTTCGATAACCAAGCTATCATCATCAGCAGTAAAACAAAAAAATCAGTGTTCCAGTGCCACAGATTTAGAGTACCCGATTAGATTATTATTCTCCATTTACGATCTGATTTGAAAAAATAAAAACAAAAATGTTAACTATGAAACGACAGCCATATACAGGGTGAGTCGGGAAGAACGGATCAAACTGCAGGAATGTTTTGTACACGTGAAAATATTGTAAAAAAGCTCATATTTTCTTATTCAGTTTTCACTTGCTTTCAACTTATAGCGTAATTACAAATAAACAAAATTTCATACATTAACGTTTATTACACACATTTAAAATCATCTCTCTGTGTTCAAATATAATTTTGTTAAGTATAACGTAAGAATACAAAACTAGTTGAACAATAAAATCTTCACGTTTTTTGTCAAATACAACGGACAGAATTGAGTTGGAATAGCATCTTTTTTAAGCCTAGGATATTTTAACCTTACAGTTATAGTTTCACCGGTCCTTGAATTTGTAGCTGTTGAAAAATACATAATATCTTCTTTTATTTACAAAATGTAACTCACAAACAAAACATACAAAACAGGCGACGCCATGTTAGGTTAGGTTACCTCGTTTTTATCGTTTGAGAAAAGGTTTTATCGCTTATACAACACTAGAAAAACATTACAGGTATCACCAACAAAGTACGGAAATATCACTATATAGTATTTTTTTAAATAAAACCAATATAATTTGGATAAACCAATTCAAAACGCGGAGACGGTCTGAACGTATAAACGCTTTTCTAGCTGATCGACGGCCTACTTCAAAATACATCACAGCCTGCTGACGTCAAAGTTGTTTAGCCTTGTGTTCGCGGTAGTAACGGTCGTTGTCGTAGCTTTTGCACACTGACAGTCAGTGTGCAGTAACAGCCCTGAAGATCTCCTATAAGAGTGTGGACGAAACGTCGGTAAAAGCTACGACAAAGATGCGGTTCAAACCCGGAAACCAAGAGTATAGTTCCCTTCCTGTTGTTTGTTTGTCTGACTTTATGACAAATATTTGTCTATATCTCTGTTCATACACATATCTCTCTAAAAAATGTACTTGCAACAAAAATCAAATCTGTTGCTCAAACTATTATAAACGAAGATGAAGTCATCAACATTTTGGTTTTTAATTCTGGTATTTTTCGATGATGAAAAAGTAACAAGGCCATATTATGTATTCTGTTTGAGAAAAAAATCCTTGGCTTTTGGCGCATTAAAATCAGATGTGCGAAAATTTATGAAGCACAAAATTTATTATACTTTCAGTTTGTCAGAGTTCTTAATAATATATGGTGCTGATTACATTAAATTCCAACTTCTGTAAACAAGTATGTATGTAGTTAAATGTAGGTCTATGTATTAATGAAACCTTACTCGTAAAACCATAAATTACTTGGAAATCGAGCTTTACAGCTAACCCGATGAAGTTCGTTAGGAAAAGACAATAATGTTATAGAATTTGCTCTTATTGTTAGTATTTATCAAAAAATCATGCAAAATAACAAATATAATGTAGAATGTGATATTTAAATGGGTTTAATGTTAATAAAATTTAATTCAAACCTTTAAACTATTAATTTTGAATGTAATTTTTATGAAATTGTTCTTAGTAAAAATCAATACATAATAAAACAATTCTATCAGCTAATATTAATTTGTTTGTTTTACATCTTTGCGTATCCAAACTCTAAAAAATGATTACTCCCTGATGGAATGTTTAATTCACTTATCTATACTTTTGATTTGTATTATTTTATTGTACTTTCGATAGGAAGATTGTGTGATATCAAGTTATTATACTTTTAAGAAGATATAGGGTGATTCCTAGGGTATACACAAAACACCTTAAATAAATGTTAGGCCTGAGTAACCAGGAAGTTATACTTGTTCTTTTTTTTTACAATCAATTAGGTCCTGGTCTTAATCTTTATAGTCCAAATCACATCTTACCCAAAATTAAAATATATTTCTTTGCCTATGGTAAGCGGCCCAACGGGATTTATAAGTGGTCATTAGTGTGTAGACAATCTATTCTGATCTAACCACAAACTTTGCTACAAAATATTGTTGTACGGTGTTTCTTTCGCTCTAGTGATATCATTAATGCTCGTAGGAATTACACAAAATACAAATCTCGCTTCTATTATGAACGATTCAGGTATCTCCGTACATTATGTAAGACACTTATAAAGGACGCTTACGATAATTATATAGTGAATGTTCAGGATTCGCTTGCTCAGGATTCTACCAGATTTTAGTCTTTTGTCAATGGAAAACGTAGGTGTACACGAATTCCAGGAAATATGAGATACAACGGTACTAAGCTCAATACCCCCTCAGAAATCATGACAGCTTTTGCTGAATACTTCAAAAGTGTATACTCCGTATCTGATGGGCGTGAGCCTAGCGATTTAATGGCCGAGGATGAGGCTACAATGAGTGTTGTAGTAAATTACATTACCGAGGATGAGGTCTTCATGGCTTTAAAAAAATCTAAGAACAGTTTATTAATGGGCTTTGATGGAATCCCAGGCTTACTTCTTCGGGATTGTGCTGCGATATTTGTTGGCCCATTGCGTCATCTTTACAACCTGATGCTCACGGAATGCAAATTCCCAGAAATATGGAAAATATCGAAAGTATGTCCCGTGTTTAAAAGTGGGGATGCTGCTGATGTGGGAAATTACCGTCCTATCTCGATTTTGTGCAATTTTTCAAAGGCGTTTGAATCAATACTATGCAATCACATATACGCATCCGTGAAAACGGTACTGTCTCCAAACCAGCATGGTTTCATTCATGGTAGATCAACGACCACAAATCTAAGCTGTTTCTCGCAATACGTTTCCGGAGCTGTTGATGGTCAGGGTCAGGTAGACGTAATATATACCGATTTGCACAAAGCCTTCGATCAAATAGATCATTGCGTTCTCTTGGCCAAACTGGCGCAAATGGGATTTTCACGGAGTCTATGCAACCTTTTTAGATCTTACCTTACAGACAGACAATACTATGTGGTATCATGGTGCCGCTTCTAATACCTACATCTCTACCTCGGGCGTCGTCCAAGGATCTAATCTGGGTCCCATTTTGTTCCTGATTTTTATAAATAACATCGTCGACTGTTTGCGTTGTGAATATCTTCTATTTGCTGATGATTTAAAGATCTTCTATAGAATAAACAGTAGAAGTGATTGTTCTTTACTTCAAAACGATCTCAACAGCATAGGAACCTAGTGTCAAAAAAATTATTTATACCTTAATGTTAGCAAGTGTAAAATTACAACATACACAAAGAAGTTGAAACCATTGCACTTTGACTATGTTTTCGAGGGGGAGGCGCTTGTGAGATGCAGTGAAGTGAAAGATCTTGGAGTTACATTTGATAGCAAACTTACATTCATCTCTCACATCAATAACATGGTTGCGTCAGCTTACCGCATGTATGGTTTTGTATATAGAAATTGTCGCGACTTCAGGAATATGGGTTGCTTGATTTCATTGTATAACGCCTTTATACGATCCAAACTAGAGTATGGAGCATTAATATTGTACCCGATCTATCAAACGCACATAAGAAATATTGAGAATATTCAGAGGCGGTACTTGAAGTTTTTGATTTTTCTATTAGACGGTACATTTTAATTAATAATAAGAATTATGCTAAATCGTTTCGACATGGTATCTCTACAGCTACGAAGGAAGGTCATAAGCATAAAATTTCTCTATGGCATCTTGAATAATCAAATTTATTGCCCTTTGCTGCTTAATCAAATAAGTTTCAACATACCCCGTCTGGAATCGCGGAATCACTCTACCTTCTATGTTCATGCAAGTAGAACTAATATAATGCTAAAATCACCCATAAACATTATGTGTACAAATTATAACTCTATTTCTGTCAGTGCTGATATAAATTTTGATTCCTTAACAGATATACTCTCGCAACTGAGATAGCGGAAGAGGTGGTACCAAGAATATGTTATCTATTTAGTTATTTTTTTCCTTTTCATTGTTTTACACGTTTATTTGTTTTTTTCTTTTCTTTTATTCGCATACATTAAACAATTATAACATTTTCTGTACTTGGGTTCATCCTGTAGAAAATAAAGTATTATTATTATTATTATTATTATTATTAACCCTTGAAGTACACTTTATTAAATTATAGTTTAACATCTCTGATTTCTCTCTTAGAATACAATATGGTACCAATATAACGAAGCTTTAAAGGACAAATAAGTTGAGGAAACTTATAATCCTATAAAAATTAATCAAATCCAAATAAATTTGTGTTTATTTAATTGTAAGAAGTCAACAGGAAATTGATATTTTAGAAATTCGCCTAAATGAAAAGTACATCCTGAAAAATCAATGGACTATTTAATCTCTTCGTAAAAAGGATTAAAATAAAGATTAATATGTACTATAGGTGTATAATGTTTACTAACACCTGCTCATGTGTAGAGTTCTTATCATTTTTTCATATCAAATAAACGTAATTATAACGATGCCTCACATGAAACCCACCT
Source organism: Dynastes maya (assembly GCA_029619315.2). Taxonomy (NCBI): domain Eukaryota; kingdom Metazoa; phylum Arthropoda; class Insecta; order Coleoptera; family Scarabaeidae; genus Dynastes; species Dynastes maya. The sequence goes on along the minus strand of JAROYE020000007.1, from coordinate 12,726,762 downwards.
GTTGCATGTATAAATCCCGTTTACACTCTGATACTGGCTCGTAAATTACAATAAATTGAAGAAAGATTCAGATATGTCGCAGACAAGTAGCAAAACAGTTCAAAATTCCCAGAAGTGCGGTTCAACATGTCACTGCTGAATATAAAGCGTCCTACTGTTCATAGAAAACTTGCATTGGGAAGGAAAAACGGATCTCTATATAAAAAAGCCGAGAAAAGATTAAAAAACAAAGCAGACAAAGTTCAACTGAGACAACAATTACAAGTTATAGTTGGTTTATAATGTCGAATGTTTGCCAATTGCAAACAAACAAGTTGATACTGATTTCCGCAATAAATTAATGTTTACCGATGAAGTCTA